>CM021765.1:96431371-96475788 GCA_011076525.1 Nettapus auritus
TTTGTCTTTTTTAATTTTTTTTTTTTTTTTTTTTTTTTTTTTTTTTTAACCTCTCAGGACACTGCTTGTGAAAGTTGGCCTTTGTTATGCTGCCTGCCACTCTCAAAAACCATTTGGCTCTGTTGTTTTTGTTACCTTCCTCCAAGCAGTTGTAGACACTAGCAGATCATCCCTTCAGAAGACTTAATGAACTGAATGAATTTCGTCCTGTTCTTGAAAGCCATGGGTCCTGACCATCTCAGCAACTGGACTATATCCAGGGTCTCTATGTTGCTTTTGAACACATCACTCATCCCAAAAGTGAATGAAGTACTCCAAGTGCAGCCTTGTCAATGCTGATTAGAGGGGGATAATAACTTCTCTCAATCTGCTGGATTAATCTTCTATTAATATGGTCATTTGCCTTCTCCCTGAAAAGAGAGGGGTGTTGATTTACATTAATGTGGCATCCAGTGTAACTTCAGGATCTTTTCAGGCTAATTGGCCCATTCTGTTTCCAGCCTTTACAGATGCATGGGGTTATTCTTCCCCATCTGCAGAGCTTTTCACTTTTCTGTGTTGAACTGTATGATTGTTTTCCTGGTCCTCAAATTAATGGCTAAGTTCCTTTGGACTGAAGTTTTGCCTTCTGTCATAACAGCCACTTCTAATCTAGCATCCTACAGGGTAATTCAGAAAATTTACAGGCAAGTTCCTGTCAGATTTGTTTTCATGAGGAACATTCCTCCATCCATTAACTGTAGAGGGAGCCATGAAAGATTTATTCCCTAAGCTACAGCTGACTTTTGGGCATTTTCCCACAAAGAGCATATATCTGCTTTACCTCTCAGAAGCTAGGAGAGTGGGATAGAGAGAGCCTGCAACCATCTTTTCTTTTGACTCTTCTATGCGGTGCCCAAGTCTGAATAGAACAAGAGCTTTTTGTTTGTTATGATGTTCTTCTGTTTTGTGTCTATTTCTGCCTTCCAAATACTGTGTTTCATCTTTAATGGTTATGGCACGCATTACAGAGAGAACAGTCTTATGACTGAACCAGCTCCACAGACTGTTAGCCTCATTATAGAACCTTAACTTAATGTTCAGACTGTTGGTGCATTAATAATCTTTCAGCATAAAATGTTGGCTTGTCTTCATGACTTTTTTTTTTTCCCTCTATTAAGCTTCAATTTTTTGTAAATAGAGTACCTTCTGGCTAATTAATCTATGCTGTATTTTTCTTATTAGCCTTCCCTCTATGTCGTATTAACTACAGATACTCCTAATTTTTCTCACATTTTCATCATCCCTTCCATTTTAATATTTTTTTATAATAAAATCCTAGTGGATGTATTTCTGTGAATAGTGCTATTCCCTCCTTTGTTTCAGTGACCTCTCTCCAAGGGTATGTCTTTTGCTATTGACCATGCAGGTATCCCTTGGGCGTATTTAGCTTCTGTAGTGGTTCTCAACTTATTTTTTTCCCCAGCCATTTTGTAGACTACTAAGAATCTTTCAGTAAAAATGCAAGTCCCTGTATGACAAGTCCCATGTCCTGCTCCAGTAGTGTGTTGGTTTTGTGTTTTCACCTCCCTAATTGTTTTGTGTGGATCTCATAGCAATAGTTCGTATAAAGGTTTACAGAACTCAGGAACTCATTAATACAGTTGTTTCACATGACAGGATAGTGGAGATGGAATGTTGTTAGGCTGTTGCTTACTGTGGAGAAAGCAGTATGTGTTAAGTGATGATAAGTGTATGCAATATATTCTGACTAGTGTTGCCTACAGGAGTAAAAAAAACCATGTATTTGACTTGCATTGTTCACTGAGAGATTAATGTCTGTTAATTAAAACCTGGTGTATTTTTTTGAAAACCATGAAAATATTTCACTTTGGTATAGCTCTTCAACCACAATTCAGAACATGAAAAAATATGCCTCATTTTATCCTTTTCCCTACCAAGCAAATACATTCTATCTCAGGCCAGAGTAGGATGAGGTTAAAAAGAAGATATTTTAACAGGGAAGAACTGTATTACTACTGAGAGGGACAGCAACAAAAAGGCTGAAGAGTGCTTTCTCTGTCACAGTGGCAGCAATTTCTCTTTTTAGCCACTAACCACCCTGGATGCAGCCATATGAAAAGCCCACTGCTGAGGGGGAGTGAGCATGACATTCTCTTCAGTGGGATTCAGAGCTAAATTAGCTCATCCTCCTCCCCCTTATCTTCCTTCATAAATTGCTGTGATGTGGCTGCATTAATGAGACACCAGCCTTGTACAGTACCTTTTTAGTGCCAAAGTTCAACTGAAGCTTGGCGAGACTGCCTGCAAGTGCTTACCTTTACAAAATTATGGGTTATAAATTTAAGATTGCTTCATTTATTATATAGTGCATCATCCTTGTTTGTTTCCTTCATTTATGCAAAATGTCTTTTTTTTTTTATTTTTTTTTATTTTATTTTATTTTTTTTTTTTAAATAGAACAGTGAGATGCCTAGACTTGCAATGATGGTCCACTATTCTGTTTCAGTTGTGGGTGAGTTCAACCAAGCTGGAAGTCGGAGGTCATCTCTGGTGTTTTTAGTGGTAATGAGCTGTCCTGAATATGGTGATTTGCTGTATCCACAGAAAGTGAACTTCCATCTAATAACCCTGAAAGTTTCTTGGGTTATTTACCCCTGTGAAATGTGGGGTGTGTGTATGAAAGAACAGTGCTTCATAAAGTGGTCTCTGGTTTGTTGGTGGTTGGATGGCTGGGAAGCACTCAGTTAAAATAAGTAGCTGCTTCATACTGCTTTTATAAGTTTTACCAGTGTTTTCTCTTTTGCATCTGGGATCCTGATTTTGATTGGCACCAGGGTTAAACAAGAAGGAGCGAAATGCAAGAGATGCAAGCATTAGGAAATTGTGAAAAACTTGCCTACAGAATGTGCTTACTTCTAACTGTTGTAGGCTGCAGATTTGTTGATGGTCAAAGGATGAATAGTTGAACTCCTTTTTAAATGACATGCTTTTGATGTTGTGTGGATATTGCTTAGGTAATCAGCTCCAGGGCAGATGCATTTTGCAGTTGAGCAGGGGATGGAGGTGTGCAGGGGTGTTTCCTGCATTGAGGAAACTCGAGGGAACAACCAGAAGCCAGCAGCTCTTGTGAGAGTGGCTGGCTAGGCTTTGGTGGAACCAGGACCAGCCACACCTCCACATGCCCCTGCTTGACAAACCTGATCTCCTTCTATGACACGGTGACGTGCTTAGTGGATGGGAGAAATGCTGTGGATGTTGTCTACCTAGAGTTTAGTAAAGCTTTTGATGCTGTTTCCCACAACATTCTTCTGGAGAAAACAGCTGCTCATGGCTCGCATGGGTATATGCTTTGCTGGGTAAAAAAATGGGTGGATGGTTGGCCCAAAGAGTTGTGGCGAATGGAGTTAAATCCAGTTGGAAGCCAGTCACTAGTGGCGTCCCCCAGGGCTCAGTACTGGGGACAGTTCTCTTCAATATCAATGATCTGAACAAGGGGATCGAGTGCACCCTCAGTAAGTTTTCAGGTGACACTAAGTTGGATGTGAGTGTAGATCTGTTCGAGGGTAGGAAGGCTCTGCAGAGAGATGTGGATAGGCTGGACCAATGAACCGAGGCAACTGTATGAGGTTCCACATGGCTAAGTGCTGGTTCCTGCACTTGAGGCAAAACAATCCCATGCAATTCTACAGGCTGGGTGAAGAGTGACTGTAAAGCAACCTGGAGGAAAGGGACCTGGGAATGTTGGTTGATAGCTGTCTGAACATGAGCCAGCAGCGTGCTCATGTAGCCAGGAAGACCAACAGTGTCCTGGCTTGTGTCAGGAATAGTGTAGCCAGCAGGAGCAGGGAGGTGATCGTTCCCCTGTACTCATCTCTAGTGAGGCCACATCTCGAGCTCTGTGTTCAGTTTTGGGCCCCTCACTACAAGAAGGTCATTGAAGTGCTGGAGCATGCCCAGAGAAGGGCTACAAAGATGTTGAAAGGTCTACGGAACAAGAATTATAAGGAGCAGATGAGGGCACTGGGGTTATTCAGCCTAGAGAAAAGGAGGTTCAGGGGAGACGTTATCACTCTCTATAACTACCTCAAAAGAGGTTGTAGTGGGGTGGGGGTTGGTCTCTTCTCCCAAGCAAGAAGTGGTAGTACAAGAGGTAAAAATCCTCAAGTTGCACTGGGGAGGTTTAAGTTAGATATTAGGAAAAATTTATTCACTGAAAGGATTATGAGGCATTGGAACAGGCTGCCCATGGAAATGGTTGAGTCACCATCCCTGGAGGTATTCAAAAGACACGTGGATGTGGTGCTTAGGGACATGGCTTAGTGGTGAACTTGGCAGTACTAGGCTGACAATTGGGCTTGATGATCTTAGAGGTCTTCTCCAACCCAACTGATTCTATGATTCTATGATATTCCCTTTTTCCAGTCTCTTCCATGTCCTGATCCAGCAATATTTTAATTCTAAAAATAACTAAACTCGGGTTTTGAATTAAATAAAATTAGCATATGCTTCAACACTGCTCTCAAGCATAAATTCTTTCCAGTGTCCCTAACTTCTAAAAAAGGAATTATTTCTATAATCACATAATACATTTAATATTTCCATGTGCATTTGGCTGAGATGCCTAATGGTTGTTAACCATGCTGGTGACTTAAGTGAGGAAGCTGATAGATGAGCAGAAGCAGAGAAGTGCACTGAGGGGAGCAGTTTTTAAATACTTAATTACAGAGTGCCTGAAGAAGACTGGGAGCTTCCTGGAGTATGGATCAAGTGTTTTCTCCTCTGATAGGATTAGGCCACTCTGGCTACTTGTGTCAAGTCCCTTCCAGACATGACAGCACTTTGATTCCTCCCACTCCCCTGAGGACTGTAATTAAGAAGTTACTGCCTCCCAAGTGCGCAATTAATTCTCTAAAAACCAATAACAAGCCCTTAGTCTGAGGCGTCCCCTGCTTCCTTCATTAGCATTTTCTGACAGATAGGTAGGTAGTTCATTACACTTGGTAAAGTGCCAAGGATGTTTTGTCCTCCAGAAAATTTACTGAAATGCAAAGGGTCTTAGAGAGGGAATCAAAAGGAAGACATGAGGTTGGTTAAATAAAAGTATATGTTTGATATATATATATTTTTTTAATATATAAGATCTGAGTATCTGTTGAGCTTGCCAAAAAATGAGCAGTGTTAGGCTTCTGAGGAGCAGACATTTGGGTCTTGCTGTTTTTTTATGCTCCGTTAAAAAATGCTGATTCTAAATAAAAGATGGTGGAAGAAAACTACCCGAAGAGAGGGAGTCTCTCAGCTGGTGACAAAAATAAAAGACTCACTAACCCTTAAATCTCTTGTTTAGACTAGCCATGCACTCAGTTATGTCAGCGCCACTCTTAAGCTTCTGTGAAGGCAGAATTGGTTATGGGAACATTGTGTGTGCAAGACAATAATGTGATTTGCTTGAAAACCTGCTTTGAGCAGTAATTTGAGTATTCCACTACCCCAATGTTACTGCCACATCTCACAAATAATTATATTTCTCTCATTTAAGGCATTACAGCAATAGAAATTAAGCAACACTCCTAGGCATGACCTACCAACACAGTCACAACATTTTGAGCTAAAGCTTCATTGTTGCCATGTACACCTTCATACTGCATTCTGAGTGGGCATGGAGACTGCTTTATTCCTTCCCTTACTGCACCAGCCTTTAGGCTTTCCTCTCTGCTTCCTCTGTTTAGACTAAAGAACTTAATTTCTTTGATATTTCTACTATCCCTTTGATTTTTTTTTTCCTTGTTCTTTTCCGGGTGCTTTTCCATTAATTCCTGTCTTTCTCAAATATATTGCTCAAAAATTGTATGCCCTGTTTTGTGCATTTACAGTAAATGTTCTCTTTTTTTTTTTCTTCATTATTATGGCACTGCTAACTCATGTCCAGCTTTTCATCACTCGGGTCCTTTTTTGCAAAGTTCCTTTTACTGTCCTGCCATTTGCCACCCTGCTTGATGCAGGTTATTATTCCTACCTAAATGTAGTGCTTTGAAATTCACTAAGGACAATGGCTGTCTCTTGCTAAATTGGTTATTTCTTCAGTTTGGCACAAAAGCTATTGACTTAGGCCTCATTGCCAGGAGTGGGCCACAACCCAGAACCCATTTACCAGAAAAAAAAATACTTCTCTGTGCTTGGACCATAGTTCCAGAAGAGGATTTAAGGCTCACTTAGGAGTTATGAACACCCTGGACCTTCGAGGAAGGTTAAAAAAAAAAAAAAAGGAATATTTTAAGGAAAATGGGAAGTTCATAGCTTTAAAAGCAAAGTTCATCACCTGATGTCTGTTGGTAGCATTTTTCTTCAGTTCTGCAAGTCGTAGAAAGCATCAAATAAGTTGAGTGCAAACAAAATAGTCTGTTTCCACATCAAGAATTAAGGGTAATAGCTTGAGGGAGAAAGAAAAAAGCAAACTGCACAAAATTAAGGAAACAAAATAATGAAGCTTTGTTTAGTAGATGATTCTAATAAATTGCAGCTTAGCTAATTAACATAAAGAGGCAAAAGCAATGTTAGAAACTACACACTGCTTCCTCCATTATTTTATGATCCAAAATGACTTTTGTATTCACTGCTACTGTCTGCCAGTATTTTAGTCCTGGCTGCTGTGTCTAAATTAGGAAATTACTTCTAAGAAGTAACCTCTAAACATGTACAAATACTGCAATTATGCCAGCTCATTTGGGCAGGGAAGAGTGATACTTGCACAATATTCTAGATTATTGTTTATTCAAACTGTGTTCAGACCCTGAATGTTATTCATTAAAAGTGCTGGGAGCAAGACTTTAAAATAAAAACATTAACTGGATTGTAGACATCAGTACAAATCTAAGATTAACTCTGAAGTTAAACTATAAATGTTTGATTTTTATATTCCTTCTGTTCTGGTACCTGTAATGCTAGACAATAGTTGTGTTTGAGAGGACTGGATGGCCTCTCAAGCAAACAGAATAAGTGTTTTAATTTGAGTGTGCAGAGTTCTGAATAGAACAGGGAGTGCTACTCTATTTATTCCAATAGTCTGGCTATTCCCTAGCTAATTAACAATGAAATGGACAAACTGGCATTGCTATTACTATACAGGCAATATAATTCAGTATCTTTGTTTTGCATCCTGTTGGTATTCATTGGGCTTTGCTTTTCTTGCAAAATTTTTCTGTTGGTGTTGATAATAGCTACATTTAACTTGAACACTCCTGTGTGGATGAAAAGAATCTGGTTTTGTCTAACAGAAAAAAAAAGTCTAATTTAGGAAAATATTTTAAAACGTTGTTGCGTATAGTGAAATAACATCCCACACCTAAAATAACAAATGCTTGTGTAGGACATATCAGCACTCTGCTGTTGTAACACAGTATATTGTAAGACATTACTGGATCACAGAATCACAGAATTTCTAGGTTGGAAGAGACCTCAAGATCATCGAGTCCAACCTCTGACCTAACACTAACAGTCCCCACTAGACTATATCCCTAAGCTCTACATCTAAACGTCTTTTAAGGACCTCCAGGGATGGTGACTCCACCACTTCCCTGGGCAGCCCGTTCCAATGTCTAACAACCCTTTTGGTAAAGAAGTTCTTCCTAAGATCCAACCTAAAATTCCCCTGGCGCAACTTAAGCCCATTCCCCCTCGTCCTGTCACCAGGCACGTGGGAGAACAGACCAACCCCCACCTTGCTACAGCCTCCTTTGAGGTACCTGGATCTCCAGGTTTGTGAGTAAAGAATGAAAATAAAAATAGAATTGCTACCTAGTACATTGGAGATGTGTGCAATCATTCTGAAATTCATTCAGGTGACAATGCCTAAAATTATCCCCATATTTTCCATTGTACAATGATTATCAACTTTCTGTAGCTTTGTGAACAAAATTGTCATGCTAAATCTGTGCCTCAGGATGAATTGTAGTGGGATGAACTAGAGTAGCTGGGCTATGCAGAGAAGGAGGTTAAGGAAAACTATGTTTTTGCCACTCTTAAAATTCTTAACGGCAGTGTTTGATTGAGAAAGTCTTCAAAACTTTGAGAGAAGGAAGATGGGAAATGACAGTGAGGGGGATGACTCACCATTGTCACAGAATAAAGGATGTTTCTTTCTGGGAAAGTGCTGCAAGCAGACTAGTGTGAGGAGAGAAAGTGGTGAAAAGAAAGACAGGCTGGAAGTGGATATCTGTTAGTGTCCAGTCACCAAAGCTGGAAAACTGTCCTTGTTCCAAACATCTCTAGGTTTTTCCTCTTATTAGCTAAAAGTTGTGACATCCACTGTCAAAATACGTACTTGTATTCTGCTAGTAGTAGGCCCAGAAACATTAACAACGTAAGGTGCTTTCCTCTGTTTGGTTAGCTCAAAGACGCTGGTGTTAGTGATTCAAGGGTATTGAGCCCAACTGTTAAGGAAATGGTACATGATGGATGCTCCAGAAGCTCTCCTTTGTGTTGTTTTAAAAAGGGAAAAGATTCTGCAAAATAACTTTAGCAGGAGAAAACACTGGATATGAACTTGCTTGTGCAAAGATGGTGTTCAGGGTCTAAGGCAGAATTTTACAGAGAGTCAGACTTCTGCCTGCTGTGTTACAGAATCAAAGTGTAAGTAATGTGAAAGAAAAGAAAGAGTTCAGGGTTAGACATTTGTTTCTGGTCCTAAAGGAGTTTTAACCCTCTTTCTGTCCTGGTACCACTTAAAAAATATGGTCCCATGAAAGACTGTACAATAAAGCAAGGGCGATGAATTTGAATTGCATTTTAATTTTGTCTTTTGCTAACATCCGATTGTCTGTGAACAATACATTTCTTTGTTGAAGTAGATTTTATAGGATGTTTTTGGCCTCCAGGGTGTCTTTTGTATGCTTTTCATGTACACATATGCATACAAACTAAGTCTACTTACCTTCCCAAATAAGGCTAAAATGTTGCTTGTTTAGTCAGTACATTTTTGCAATGTGATGATATTTTCAGGTAGAGCAGCAAAATGAATTATGCAAAAACCTACTGTGCTAAGATTAGGAAGTTGTGATTCACAAGGAATATTTTCAGTTACAATATATTTCCAAATCTGCAATTTGGGTGTTTAGAATATTTTATTTTACATTTCTAGACAACAGAAACCTAGTTTGCTCCATGTCAGAGAATAAATTAAGTCATCCTTCTGTGTGTGACTTCTAATCCTGAGACCATTCTGAAGATATTTTTAATGGTTTTGCAACTAGAAGTATCATCCTGCTAGTTTGCCTAAACTCTTTGAATACTATTCCTTGGAGTTACAGTCATTAAAGGAAATTTATGGTTCACATTGCAATGTTGGTGTACATAAAAGCAGATGTCTAAGTCTTTTCCTATAATTTATATGTATAAATATTAATATCCCATTTTATGATATTAATATTGTATTATTAAGGATCTTGGGTGAAAACAATTTGATCCAGAAAGAGCATCCATAATTTTTTAACTAGGTGGTCTACTATTTATAAACTACGCTAAAAATTTTCTGAGATGCACAAGTGTTCGATTTAATTCTCTTATTCACAGACCTGGTGGACTGCTCTTTGACTTTATCACTGTTACCTATTATTATCACTGCTACCTATTAGATGCAGGGGAGAGCCTTTCCTCTGACACTCATGTTGTATCTCTAGTGCCTTTCCCGAATTCTGTCCCCAGTAAGCAATGTATAAAAGTAGCTTCAATTATTCTCCCTTTGGTAGGAGACCTTGGAAAAACCTTCAGGAGGTTGTGAACTGGTATGCGTCATACAGCCTATCTTGTTGTGGTTTTGCTCTTTTTCTTCCCCCTTTCCCCTTTTGTCCTGAGGATGTGCTGCCCTTGCACTGTGACTACGTTATCTTTTTGCCTCCTATTTTACTTCAGGTCTCTGATCCTCTTATTATCAGTACTGTGCGCGTACTTAAATTGTCTCCCATAGAGAGTGACAATTTCTAATAGGGGAAAACCAAATAGCAAAGCCTGGAGCCTGCTCCGAAACAGTAGTAATGAGGCAGCACCACATTTGTGCCCCTCCAACAACAGCCTTTGTATATTCAAATTCTTATGCCCTAAGCTATAACACAGTCAGATAATGCAAACATCATAGCTGTTGTATAAAGACACTACCGTGGCAGTCTAGGATGCAGATTTTCATGGTCTTAAAGTCTACCTAAAAAAAGCACAATAATAGATAATAACTTTTCCTGATGGGACAAGGGCTAACAGCCTGGGTGAAAATGTCAGTGGGCATATAAGCTCAAAACAAAGATTGATTTGGCCTTGGATCATGGCTCCAGGATAGCCCACTACAAAAAAAAGGACAAACAAACAGATCCTAGAGGTGCTAAGTCTGGCATTATTTTCACTGATGTCTGCATTCAAGTAGTAAGGAGCAATCTTCATGCAAAAGCTTCCCATGGAAAGCATATCAAAGGAGATCAGCCCATGGTTCAAACCTGTAGGGCTTGTTGACTTCAGCTCTTATGCTGCCTATGAGTAAAATGAGTTGCCTTGATGCATTGTGCCTTCCAAGACAACCAGCTTATTCTGGCTATTGGACCGCAAACCATTATTTATCACTATGGCTTGCTTTGTGTTAATTCTTAGCTCTGTCAAATAACAGAATGATTAGAAGGGACAGAAAAGTGTCCCAAGTGTATGCTTATAGAAAAGTGTAGAAACGAAGAGCAAGGTAGCACTCTGTTAATTTCCTGGTCTACAACATCTTCTATTGACTTTTCAGGAACCTCTGGAGTGGTTATGGTGTCTTACCATGCAGCAATCTTCCATTTATTTCTTTTCATGATTTTAGTTAGGTATTACCATATGGTCCCTTTGCTCCAGAGGATGTGCCTGAGCAGTGCACATACAAGACCATCTATGCCTACTAGTTTGGGGAGCATGTTTCTTTTGCTGGTGTGCTCCACACAGTTTCAATGTAGCTTCAAGTGCCTATTCTACCATTGTAACATTTTCATTTTAAAGATGAAGATTAAAGGCAAGATGGCTGCTCATTCACTGTTGAAAATGAAGTATTGCACTGCAGGAATATCTTAAACTGGAATGGGACTACTTTCCTTTACTACTTTCCTACTTTCCCTTAAGTGGTCTCCCTGTTAATTTGCACTGATTAGCACAATGCTGGCAATTTTTGGCTGCAGTACCACATTTCCTGTCCCTGTAGAAGTTCAATATGTCTCCCTTTGTCTTCTCACACTACTGAACTCTGGCTTCCCACACCTGCTCAAACACTTACTAACGTATTTGGTTTTGTAAAGGAGTAACCACAGACTGGGCAAGATCAACTGTTCTAAATGAAAGAAGAATTTCAGATCAATGGGGAGATCAACTTTGATGTGCTTTCCTTTGGAAAGTAACATTAACTGTTTTTCAGTAATAAGAATCACCTCTATAGTAATAAGGAGTAAGAAAATAATTATTACGAAGATATTAATAAGAGCACCTTTTAAATGTGTGTGTCTTTGGAGTGAGATGTTTAAAGGGCTCCTCAAGTTTATCTTAACTATGGTTCTAAACTTGTAAGATGATGAAAGTAGTATTTCTCTTTAGTATGAGTGGGTGGTGTTATCTATTAACATAAGTTTGAAATCACACTGTAACATTTAAAGTCTATTTATATGTGAAAGACTAACAAGCAGATGAGTGAATGTAGGTCAGAGGTGAGTTAAAGAAAATGGTAATAATAACACCTGGCTACATGGGCTGGGTAAGAAATTACTGATGTCAGGAGAAGAGGATTAGGAAAATAAATTGGTGTCCAAGTAGACTGGATTCTTGTAGCAGAACAAAATACCAAACATTACAACTGAGCTTTACAGCACTGTGGACTCCCTGCAAAACCTTGTGTTTCATCCCGGAGGCATATTCAAATATCTGCCACTTATTCTTAATAATGCTTTCAAGGCATACCTGGTTGAACTGTTTTAAAACAAACAAACAAACAAAAAACAACAAAAAACCACAAATAAAACAAAACAGAAGCACTTGACCGGATGGTTTTAATGTGTCCAGACACTGTCTCACAAAGGACCATAGATTATTTCCATAAATGACAATTTAACTGTCAGGATTTAATTAAGAAATGAATGTGAGCCGTGGGAATAAACAGGATATTCTGTGGGTGTTGGAAAAAGTGGGCAGTCTGACATGGCAGGGGCTTAAGAATTGCATCACTGACATAGAATTGTCCTCCAAGTAGTGATCAGGGACAGGACTGCTTGAAAAATAAACTACCAACCTCAAAATATTTACCACAAATACAACGCATGTGATATTTTCACATTGTTCTCATTCTTACCCCCATTAGCCACATTAGTTGGTTATTGATTGTATCAACCTGCATATTGCAGTCCTGAAAATGCTGGGAAAAGGACACAGAGCTTACGGAACTATAAAATCATAATTTTCCTGTACACTGTTCTGTTACTGTGTAAATTGTACACTTCTGATGCCACAATCCTATTACAAGTGTAGAGGAAGAGGGGCTGCCACAGCAATTTCAATTATGGTTATTATATCTGCTGAAAATATATAACAGGCTTTGTCTGATACAGAGCTTGTTTTTCCTGTACGAGGAGCTGTCTGAAAGGCAGCAGGGGAGAAAGAGAATGCTTATTCTTAAATTATATCAATTTAAATAGTATTTGTATAAGTATGCATATACGTATGTGTTATTAATATTAAAAAAAACTAGTAAAGCTGACATAAAAGTTAATTTTATATTGAAATTGGAAATAGTGAAGCTTAAAGTACAGCTTGACATCATTCATTGACATACTCATACAGATTCAGTATTGTTTCTGCTGTAAACCTAACATGTTAAATCTAATCAGTATTTACTGTACTGTATCTGAAGATAATAAGGAGGGTGCATTATCCATTTTAGTAATGCAACACTCATTTTAGCTGTCAAAAGGTTAGAGTCAAAGATATAAAAAATAAAATCTTCCCTGAGTGAAATCTAAAAGGACATTTAATTTATTTCTTTTCCATTACTTCAGAAAAAAAATATTTTGAAGTGTATAATGAGTCCATGTAAATGGTAATTTTCTGTGGTAATTTCTAAAAGCTTTTTTAATACAGCGATTATTATTATTTAAACCATAATATTTTTGTGTGTGTGTATGTGTGTCAGTGTTAAATTGCCTCTATGAAGTTGGGACAGACTTGTGCTTCAAATATTAAATATATATAATTTTCAGGGCTGTAACTGTATTGGCTGGTCCCAGATATTTATTATAGGGAAGGCAAATCCTAAACTTCATAAAGTTCATGAATTTTAATTTCCACTCCTGATTTGATTATTTGAAGATAAGTCATTTCATTTAGATCTGTTTAGAGATGAAATGTGCAAGCAAAATCCTCTACTCTGCTTTTTGCATTCAACATAATGCATATTCAGCTTACAAGGCCCAAAGTAACAAATTTTTGCTTTAGCTATGCAAGATAAATTAGAGAAATTCCACTGGAAGCAGTGGAAATATCTGCAAGCACATTTTTAATAACCCAGGACATGTCCTATTGCAGAATTCATGAGGCTATGAAGTTATTAAAACTCAAATATTCATTGCCACAGGATACTGAAGCAGTCAACAATATAAATAGATTGGAAAAGGATGGTGACAGATTCATGGAAAAAACACCAACACTGGTATTGAACATGACGACTCTATATGTAACCTCCATCTCAGGAACTTTAAAGCCATTTTCAACAGGATGGTCCCAACGTGACTATGTTAGAAGCTGTCACTAAGGTCTGACCCAGTACCAGCATACTTGTTGGGTGTCAATGAAAGGAGCCCATATATTGACATGGAAGATTGATTTTTTTTTTTTTTTTTTTTTTTTTTTTTAAGTTCATTCATAGTAGTAGAATATAAAAGACTTAACAGACTTAATGTTCTATTTAGTGTTGTAGGATCCTTGCATTCAAGCTGGAAAGCTTTTGCCAGATGGTTAATAGCCTGAAAGTATGCTTTTAGCCTTGGAGAACAAGGCTGAAAAGTTTTCCTCTCGCTTGTTGATTTGTTCTGCAGCAAACAAATGGTGTAGTTTGGGATGCTGACAGACTGAATCCAGTGTCATTGTCTTAATTATGGAGATGAAAAGCATAGTTGCAGCTGAGAACTTGGAAATATCACCTGCAAGTTGTAGTCACACAGCTGTGAAAAAAGTAGCAATTTCCGATTTAGTGATGGTTTTGTAGAATGGTTAGCCAGTGGCTTCAGGCATTTCCATCCTTCAGCATCATCATTTGTTTCACTTGCCTCTGCCTTGCTTTGCATTTCTTCAGTTGAGAATAGGTGAGAGGGAGAGTCATCATAAAGTTATAACGCTGTTGCACCAGAGCTCACACCACACTGAGGTATAAAAGCTGTCACTTAACCGAAGTCACTGTGTGTGTGCATCTTGTGAGTGAATAACTGAATGAGAGATGACAATCAGCAACTTAGCTTAGCATGTAAGTTGAGATCAAGGTACAAAAAGTCCCAATTTAATTTTATTATTTTTTCTTCTCTATGCTTTGAGTTTTCATTTAGGTCTTAACATAAGCTCAGGAACATGGGTACTTCCTAATAGTCCGCAGAATTAGCTGTTTATGTTACAGAAGGGAAAGTCATAAGCTATGGCATTTTTTCCACAGGTGAAATATCTAAGATATCAAGGAATATGTTTCCAATATTTTGCAGATCAGAAGGTTAACTTCCTTGAAGTAGTTATGGCTATTTTTTATGCTTCTAATAGGCTGTGCACCTCTGTGTTTACAATGTAAGTGACTGCCAGATACCAGAATTGGTGGCAGCAGCAAGGCACCAAAACCCCAAACTCAAGCTCTTACAAGCCCTCCTATTCTGGAGGTTGCAAACGAAATGTAGAGAGCGTGGGGTTCTTTCAAATGCATGCAAAGTCGTTCCCTCCACTCTTCCTCTTTTCTGTGTGTCCCCCAAATCTTTGGTAAATCTATCATTGCAACTGGAAAAATAATTTGGAACTACTGGGATGGAAAGACGAGGGAAAGCTGGAAAGGCTGTAAAATGGCTATTACCCTGGTGGTTTGAAGTGAGGCAAAAAAGAGGTCACTCAGATAAAGACAGGGATTTTTCATGTGCAGTTTTAGTCAGTTATTATAGCATCAATCACTGAAGTTTTCTGTTACTGTGGTTTAATGTATATTCAGGCTAAGACCATAGCTTGCTGTTAGCAGAGCACTGTGCTGGCCCATCTGTTTTTCAGACTGAAATGTGGTTGTTCTTAGTAAAGGTGATGGTCATCCTCTTTTCAAAGGCATTGAAGCCACACTGCATAACCAGCTTTGTGTCATTACATATGACAAAAGGACTCCTGGGTACAGGAAGATATGCATTGTATGTATAAAATGAAATAGTTGTTTGCTGAAATATTTTTTAGGGATGCAAGCTTACAACTTAAGGTGCATTAAGATGGAAGGTAGATGTAAACTATTAAATCAGTACAAAAGCAGAAGTTAATTGCCTGACATAACAAGTTTCTGAAGGGCTTTAAGCTGTTAAAATTTTGTCAGGCTAAGCAGTACCACAATTATTTTCAAAAATAATTTTTCCAAAGCATTGATTTTTCCTATTTATACTGAAAGGTCTTTAGTGAAAGGACCATTTACTACCATATGTTTGTTCAGTACAAGATGGGTATCTAGGCGCTATTACAATAACACAATTAAGAACAAATAACCACTCCAGGATAATTCTATACAGTGTATTGCATAGACCTTTGTAGGCATGCTCTTGTACCTCAGATATAGTCATGACTTATGCAGTACAGCAATTCATTAAGCCACTGGTTAGAATCACTGAGTTACACTGAATAGAATCCAAACTTTGAATGCTTATCTGCTGAGCCTTTCAAAAGAAAATCTGCTGAGCTTTGCTGTACTAACCCTTTCTACAATAACAGACTTTATTTTAATTCAACTAGACATATTTAGGTGATGACACTACTGTGTTCAAAGCAGGACACAGATTTATCAAATATATAGTGATTAAAATTACTTTCAGAAACACATTTTAAAACTGCAATTTCCCCCCATTTATTTATAAAAGTACTTATTTTACCAAAACATCAATAATTTCTCTTCCATTAGCTCAAGTGTAATTGACCCTATTCATTTGTAGCTAAAATTGTCCTCCCTGGAGTCCACTGACTGAAACAGATTTACGATTCATGTGGTTTCAGCTGATATAATCTACTTCAGCTGTAACCTAAAGAAGTAACATAATTCTTGCAATACATGATAATAGAAGCAATTGGCAAAGGTCAGCTTTTCAGATATCTTGTAAAAAGGAAATTAAGTTTAATCTTCTGATAGGTCTTCTTCTGCCTCAGTGTCTGTACCAAACTTGGGGATTTTCTGACTGAAGTGCAACATCTACGTGATTTTGTTAACTTCAAGTTAGAAGTTCCAGTATAATTAAAATAACCTCAAAGTCAAATTTAACATGTAGGAAATGTGCTACAACTCTTTGAATGAACTCTCTTGTATTATAGTAAAACAAATTTTAAATTATCAGTTCTCCTGGATAATATTTGCACACCCCCCCACGCCCCCCAAACAAAACCGAAAACACTAACCTGTTCGGGCTATTAATTTACATTAATGGGGGCAAAGGATATGCCAAAATGAGGCCAAAATGAGTACATAACTCCTATCTGCATTTCAGTTTTCCTTTTCTAAATCTTAATTTTTGTTAGGATGACTCTGTTAAGCTCACATCACTTTGTTAAATCACATAACTCCTTGTAAAGCTGTCAAAAAACTAGATTGGTGTATATATATATATGTAAATAATGCAGATGCATAGGTCAGTGAAGAAGCTAGTTGGCAAGAAAGTTGGAATGAATTCTAGTTTAATGCTGAGGAAAAATATATGCATACGAGCATTGTTGCTGTCTACAGACTCCAGAAGTTGTTTTAGTTGAGCTATCTACAAATAGAGAAATGATAACATTTACATGATGACTTGCTGTATGAGCATCTCTTTAGTTACCTTTCACTTTGACAGACTAGTATAAAACAAAAAGATGTCCAGGAAGGAAGCATACAGAGACAAAATTGGCACAAGCTGCATATCAGATATAAATCAGTTATACAGTGAGATGATAAGATTACGCCTCTGTTTTACTGGAGGTGCTTGTATTTGCTAACAGGGAAGTGAAGTATTTCATGACCTTGAGGTAGCAGAGCATACTTGCTTCCTTTATGTGGGTAGCAATATGCGAGTGTGATAGACTGGCACTTAAAATCTGCATTATATTGCCATTTGGAAAGGATAAGGGACCAGAGAGATGTCTTGCATATTTTAGAAGACTCTGTGAGCCCAAATGACTTTCTGACTTCATAAGTATTCAGGATACACTGCTACAGATTCCAGCCTTAGAGCAATCTCTGTAACCTCTGTGGCATTGCAAAGGTCACTGGATTGAGGTGTCTGCTGGGAGCCTGGGTAGTAAACATGCCAGCTCTGAATAGCTAAGGGTTAAGCATCGTGGAACACCACAGGTGTTAAACTCCATGAGATATCCTCAGCTGAGGTACAGATGAACTTGTATCATGTCTGTATGTTGTCCGGCAACAGCCTTCAGGATGCCCAAACCACTATTCAGTAAAGCTCAGAGTTTTCAGTAAATTAGTTAGTTGCATTGTTTTCAGCTGAGAGAAAAAAAAAAAAAAAAAAAAAGGAATGACAACAACAAGAAAGAAACCCACAAACAACAGCAGCAGAAAACAACCTACAAAGCACACACCTGTAAAATTCAAGACTAAAGGTAAAACAAAATATAATTATGTCAGCTTATTGTCTGATGTGTATGTCCTAGCGAAGAGCTTATTTAGCATGTGCTCTTATGGACCATTCAGCCTAGTTAATAATGAACACCTCATAAGATCCCAAATAATGATAATAATAATAATAAAAATGGAGTGTATTCAAAGACAAATAGATTGTGAATATTTACATGGTTAACAAAAGAGGAAGTGGCATAACATAAGCCTACCTGATGTTGAAAGATGTTAGTGCTTAATGCATTGAAGAACAGATTCAGGAATAGTGAGTCTTTTTGGAATACTTCTGCTGTAATGTATTCAAGAGACAAAAACTTCACCAGCTAACTGCTATGTATAGAACTAGCTTCAATTTTGACCTTATTGAGGTATAAGAAATGTACAAATACGCTAGTCTAAAAATATGCTAGTGATTAAAATGACAAATGCTGGTAAGTGCCTTTCTCCTTGCCTAAAATTTACTCAAAGTCTTTTCTCAAAGTACACAATTGAGTACCTTGGCAGTTGCATTTTGATTTGTATCTACTGCCAAAACAATGCATGTTCCAGATAAGATTTTCATGTGTTACTTTTAATAATAATGTTTAAAATTAAAAGACTGCTTTCATCACAATAATGAAGCAGGATAGCCAAGAAAATAGATATGTGTCTTAGCACTGAAATTCATTAAAAAAAGTCCATGAAATAATGATGATGATGAGAAACATTTGAGTCAGAGTGGACAATATGGAAAACAGTGCTTTTGTGGCCATTTGGATAGGGGGTCTGTTTTACTCTTTTTTTAGATCTTTCTCTCTCCCTTCCCCCCATCCCCTCTCTGTGCCCCCTTTTTATATCTAAAGAATAAGAGAAATTGATGGCAACTCAGTTAGTTTTTCACTGCCATAGACATACATGATTTTAGTAGCAAAAAAACAAGGTCTGGTGGTGGTATAAGGAATAATGCTTTATTTTACTTATGTAAAGATTAGTATTAATGATTGCCTTTATTCCAGTACTAAGAAACAAATAATTATTTAGTAACGACTAACACCACAACCTAAAGAAGGCAATTTGTAATCAAGATACTCAGGTTTCTCATGGCCTCTATTTAATTTTCAGATTGTGCATGTGTTATCTGTATTCATCTTAGAAATAAGTTGTCCTTATAAAACCTGTTTTTAAAAGAAATATTTGAAGAGGTACAGTCTTTTTTTTTTTTTCCTCATTAAAATATTTTTACCTTCTCCAGAATATAACGAATTTGCCTAGCAAACACTAATGAGACAAATGCTTGCCTTTCAATTGCATTTATTTTTCTTGCATTGCTTATATTATTTATTTTTTTCAGCAAATCAGCCCCGTATTAAAAGGTGGCAGCAATGTGACCTATATGATACTATTATCTATATGATACTAGATTAGATACTAGTATCAATATGATACTTTTCTTCATGTCTGCATGTCTGCAGCACTGTGCTGATTTTCTTGACAGACTGTGGGATGTTAGGAATAAAGAGGGTTTGCAGGGGAAGCTGATACACTGCACACATCCAAACGGAGACAAGTTTTATAATTCTGATATCCATCTCCACTGAATTCTGTTGACTATGAAAAGACAAAAGGCTCTGCCTGGGACAGAGTCTTTTTGCTGTTGGAGCACAGATGGTATGAAAGTTCTTTATGCGACACAAACTCTTACAAAACATTCAGTGTAGTAAAATGCGTTGTTGAGACCTGTCTTCTTTAAGCTGCTAGTCTGCCACTGTCTTTTGCAAACTAGCATACAACCAGCAAGCTCACTTCCATCATAAAAAAAAAAGGGGGGGGGGGGGGGGGGCGGCAAAAAAACAAGCGCACTGTTTGTTTATTCTTCCCTTCCATTTTCTCCCACCAGGTAGTTTCTCTCTATAATATCACCTCAGTTATAGTAGAAACACTGAATAGCCAAAATTTCTCTTGTACTAGATATAAAAAAAAGATGAACAGTAAGGAAGAAAGTACGTTTTCAAAAATGTAGGAAGAAAAAATGAAAAAAAAGGAAAGAAGCTTTCAGAGCAAACATTCATCACACCCGGGTCTGCTGAACTTTCTAGACATAGTATGAAATCCCTCCTTTTCCATGTTATAGTCACAGCTGTCCCAAGAGGTTTTAACACCTACAGTTGGTTGGGATGCTGCTAACTTTCATAACTTAACAGACCAGAGTGTTTCATGCAGTCTGGTATGAACTCATGGGCTAAAACTCTGTTAGAGACAAAGAGCACCCACTACCTTGCTGTTTTCCTGACACCTTCATGGTTATTCTGCCTTCTACCTGTAATATTTTTCTCTTGATTTATGATTTGTGCATTCTTTAGTCCTTCTTTTAAAAGATAAATTAATGAGGTCACAAATCATAAAAACATCAGAAAGAATCCTAGAGTCATTTAGGTAGGAAAAGAATTCTAAGATCATCAAGTCCAACTGTCAACCCAGCATGGCCAAGTCTACCACTAAACCATGTTCCGAAGCACCACAGTCTCTTATTGGTTCATCCATCCTTGAATTTGGCAGTTAGAGGAACTGCTGGCCAAGGAAAAGTCCTGCTTAGAAATATAAAATCATACAAGTTTGAGAACTTTTTCTTTCTCTATGCATTCTTCATGGTAGCAGGAAAGGCTTGTAAAGGCTGAACATGGTCTGTATTGTGACAAAACGTTCACTACAATTAAGATGACCATGTATCAGTTAGAAGACTTTTTATTTTTTATTTTTATTTTTTAATTTTACAGTTATCCACAGTGACACTTTTTTAATTGTTCTATTATTACAAGCACAGCAACTTTCTTTTCCTCTCTTGCTCTGAATAAGAATTTTAAAGAGCACCTTGACTAATCTTTCATACACCCAGGCAATAGACACAGCTCTGAGATGTCAGGACTCTGAACTTATGTAGATATAAGTGAAGGTAAGGGGTGCTGAACATCTGAAAATGTCAGGCTTGTCTGTAGTAACTGTTTCTTCTTCTATCAAAAAAGTAATGAGAGAAAATATCCTGAGAAAGATTTCATAGAATGTTGAATAGTGGTGCATTTCTTTATTCCCTCTGTGCACATGCAATTTTCAGATACATTTATGAGCAATCACACTTAATATGCATTTGTTCATGATTGATTGCTGAAGATTTTAATTTGTCTCTTGTTCCTTTATTATTCAGACATATCGATATTAAGTGACAGCATTGTCTCCTGGCACAGTTGCAGGAAGTTTTACCCTTCTGTTTTTAAATGCTGTTGTATGTAAGCCAATTTCAGGTGTTTTGTGAATTGGTATCATTAAGCTATTGCATTTTAACTGGTAGGGAAAACAAGGATTTGGGGATTTTGTCGTTGTTGTTAGGAAGCTACATTTATGTATTATGGGAAAGGTCACTTAGAAAAACTGCACATGGCAAAAACAAAAACAAGCATGCAGTGGCATGAAATTACCACTGGACAACACAAAAGTGAGAAAAATCTCAATGCATCTTCGTGATGAGCTGCCATCAAAAGATTTTAAGGTTCATCTAGACAAAGAGATCATTAGTTAAGCAAAATAATGAGTGCTGCTGTGCTTTTGATATTCAAAATGTCCTACAAAATTTAAGCTTTTAAAATCCTTCTGTGAAGTGAAGCGTATTTTTTTCCTTGTTTGAATGTTTAAATGCTCAAGGTTGCAGAGAAGGTTGGTCATATCTAGGACTGCAGACTGCAAGCTTCTCCTGCAGTGCCTGAACTCAGACTGCACTGGATATTCTTCACTTATTTATAGACCTCACTCCATGGGTGACCACCTTCCCTTTCCCAAACTGATTGTCCTTTTTGACTTTTTCCTATCAGGTCTACAGCTTTCTATTGCACTGAGTGTGCCGACATTGACCAGTTAAGGCTGCCATAAGGCTATATGTCAACCCTTACCTGGCAACATTTACCTCTTCTGACCCTTTTCTCTCCTGCATGATCTTACAAAAAGATCAATCTCAGAGCTCAGCAAAACTCTCTGTTGAACATGCTTTGCAGAGCCTCAATGGAAGATCCAATTAAATTAATTTGATCACCCTTAAATTAGGTATAGCCCTCATGATAGGGACCCCATAGAGCCTCTACATATGAGGGTAAAAAGTGACTCACCATTTCCAGTGTTTGCATTAGCCTTGTTAAGACAGCTTCTATGCCAGGAGGAACGGGGTGTAGAGTGGAAGGAGGAATTGCATCACCCTTAGCAATACTGGATGCTGCCAAATACCTGTGAGAAAGCAAAATGTCATAAATACAGACTCCATAAGTGACAGTGAGAGAGATATCTACTTTAGAGAAAGAAAACCATCTTTCAGAAGTGTTAAACTGTAATTTGCAGAATTTCATCAACTGGTGATGATTCTTTAAAAGCTTAGAGGTTAGTGTCAGGAAAACCTCACACAGTTCATATAGCAACATAGCTGGTAATATCTGAAGTTCTTTATAACAAGCTAATGCGTAGTAAAAACCATGTAGGATTTGTTACTCCAGAAATGCGCTATATTTGAGCTCTACAAATCGATGAAAACTGACTTTGTTTTAGTTAAGAGTCTGGTTTAATTGTGAATATAAGGTATTTAAAAGGCTAATGTGCTTAAAATGGAGTGAATATAAAAGGCAGTTTTTATTTCAAATCAGAAGACCAGTCAACGAGACAAAAGAGCAAAATAAAAGGAAAAAAAAAAATGGATTTTTTCAGACATTATAAAATAATGTGGTAATTTTTCCATAATATAATTCTACTAACGTTTGATCATGACTTGGTACTAGATGAGTTTCCACAGCACAAATTTCTCTGGGGCAGGCTATGAGGATAGTTAGAGTCCTGTTGTACCATCTGCATGACATTATGGCCTAGGCCAGTATAGTCAATGGCATTGTTTCTTGAGGTTTTGTTATTTCTAAAGGACAGGCAGTGGCCTCATGACACGAGGGGAAGTTCCCAATAAATCATGAAATATAACATCAGTCTAGTATGTGTTGAAATAACATGGAAAAGTGAAAGCTATTTTATTATTATTATTATTATTATTTTAATCTGTGCTACTGGTAGATGCAAGACTTACATTTTTAAAAAAATTATTCTCCACAGTACAGAGCATTAACATTCAAAATGTAACTTACTGGCTGTAATAATAGAGTTTAATTTCTAAAATGAGTGCCTGTGCTTTTGCTTTTTCCCTCACTCTTGGCATACAGATTTCTCTATCTCTAAGCAAGGCCAGGAAGCTGAGAAGGTGAAATGGCCAGTATGAGGTACTCTGGGAAGAAGAGTGCTCAAGTCCAATGCTAAAGAGATTAATGATGCACTTGACTGTTTCTCATTAAGCATGCAGCAGATGATCAGCAACAACTGATCATGGCAGAGGGAAAGTAGTCCTCCTGCTTGGTTTTGCTTGCAAGTTGTTAGGTTAGGCATTGTCTGAATCCTTTTTCCGTCAATGTATTGCATTGGATATGGCAAAACTACATTCTGTATAAGAATGTGAAAGTCTATGATTTTAGGGATATCTTATAATACTCAAAAGGGTTTCTGTCTTTCAGATACTGTCCTAAGAAGTAGGAGTGGAAGATGACTTCCATTTCCTTTTTGAGACCTTACATGCAGACTTTCATTCCAAGTTAAGAAATTATAGTTAACAGAAAGTAGAGGTTGCACTTAGACACCGTGGAGATTTTTTGTTTGTTTTCCTAGAGAAATAGAAGGCTTTGTTCTTTGCCAAACTCTAGGGTTTTTTGTACTGGCCTTTCCTCTGCAGTCTGGCCTTTCCCCAGCCTCCTTTCCTTCCAGCTTCTGCATCCTCATATTTTCATTGTCCTTATCTCAACTTTTTTTTTTTTTTTTTTTTTTTTTTTTTTTTTCCAGCTTGCTGGCTCTTTGCACTCAAACCCTTCCCAAAAGTGCTTCTGTTTTCTCTCCTGAACCTGTAATACAAAAAAACCCCACAATATTTTAAAATATATGTGCACTTAGTAGTTGAGAATTTCACAGATGGCCCACCACACACTGGACATAATTCTGGCCCAAATGAGAAATGAATGTTCTCTGAAAGGAACCTGGAAGCCACCTGTATCCCCTTCAAATCAATATTTGCACCTTGTTATCTAGACATTCCTGGGAAGGCAGAGCTACAGGCTGTCTACCAGGTCTTGCTAAGACCTTTTCTGTAGGAGAGAGGAGGGTGGATGTGGGAATCCTCGTTGGTGATAGAGTAATATTAATGTAGCTGTTTTATCTTCCATCATTTTGGCTTAATTAAAATGTGAAGTACCCTGGGATAAAGACCTGGTTCAGCAAGTATACTGAACAAATATCTCCTAGGGGAATCTTACCTAGCCAGCAGGTATTGTCTATATGGGATTATGATTTCTTTTAGCTTTCTAAGAACAACTGAAGAAATAAGTTATGTTCAATCAGTAACTGAGGCTATCTATGTAATAGTGATTCCTATAAACTGATAATGGAGAGGAAGACATTACAGAATTGCATAAATCAGGACTTCTGGAGCCATTGATAAGTAGTTTACAACCAGAATAATTTTTTTTTTTTTTTTTTTTTTTTTTTTTTTGGTAGTAGAACATCCCCAGACACAGGGAAAAATAGGAAATTGCCCCAGATTGTATGAATTAACTGTTTCATTTAATAAACAGATGCCAAGCTATTAACAGATGAGTGGGATTGTCTTGTCCATACCAGGACATAATATTTCTAAACATAAACCTCTATTTTACCCAGTATAAAAATGTTTCACATCTGCTCAAAATGCCAATGATCTCAACTTATTCATAGCAGTAACTGCCTTTAAGGAGGTGGCTCCTGCAACAGAAGTAATTCTGGGCCTGACTCTATCTCTGAAGCATATTCATTACTTCCATTGCTTTTCAAGCCTCACAGTTCTTTTGCTTCAGGTCTGAATGTTTATTACCTCTTGTTGAAATCTGCCTGTAACGAAAAAGCAGAGATATCAATTCTAACTCTTTCATCCTAGTAATGGCGTCGATATTATGAGGGCTTTGATCTTGTGAAAAACAATGGAAAACATCCTGTGAAATGTGTGGATTTTTTAACAATTATTTATTTATTTATTGTGTATGGTTAAAAATAGCATCTGCAATAATTCCATGACAAAACTAAAAGTGCCTTTCTTATTCTGTGGAGGATGCTAAATCAGACTTTTTAAATAGTATCTTGTGTTAAGATAATTATTGGAAAAAATCAGCTTTACATGAATTTGACAGCTGTTTTAAAAGCTCAGCTGGCAGCACTGTTTTCTATAGTACAGAAGACCTAGGTTCAAAATGACACATGAGATTTTGTATTCTCAAAAGCCAGCAGACACTGGAGGTGACATAACGAAAATGACAGCCTTAGTGCAAAGGCAAACAGAAATCAGTCTGTGATCTTGAGCTGTTTGTTTTCCCTGTCTAAAACAGGTAAGGACTTAGAAGTAGATAATATGTGGCTTGATGCCCTTAGCTGGATGGGAACTCTTTTACTCCAAATTTGCAGTGACTGCATTGGATATGCCAGAAAATGATGGATCAATACAGTTGTATAAATCCCAAACACACAAGTATAGCTTTTCAAAAACAACTTACAAAGCAGCCTTTCAGGAGAAGAAAAAGTCCACAGTAATGACAGTACACTGACAGTACAATAAAGACGAATTTTTTATTCTGACTGCAGGGGTTGACAATGACCAGAAGGCAAATGCATAAAACAGGAAAGAAGAGCCTATGCTCAAATGTCATAAACTCCCTGCCTCAACTGAAAGAAAAATAAATATTCTCAAAATGTGTTTACTTTGTATAGGCATAATAATAATAAAATGGTAATTTATCTGACCACAGTAAGTATTTCTGAGCTTGAAGCTGAGGATCTAGTGCTACATGACATTATCTATGTATAAATAAATCCCTTTCAAATGTTCAATGCCATAAAAATAAATGAAACCTTTGACATATGATGATGAGGAAGATTGCAGCAAAAATGAAAATGAACAGTGAGTGAAGGGTTAAGTGTGTAGATGGTCATCTTTGTGAGCAATTTTTGTTGACAGTTTTTAGGCTATCATTCAACTGTAGAAACAAAGCTGATTATTACAATTACTTCTTCTATTACTGAAAAAGAATGATAGCAACTCCCAGGGATGACTATTTCTATATGAAATGAGATTTGCAGGCATACATTGCACCCTCAAAGAAGATCTCAATCTAATCTCAATATTTACTGAGATATTCGAATCTCAATATTTAGTTCTAAACAAACCTTCTTGCAAAACCTTTATTTATTTATTTATTCATTTCCAATTCTTCCTTTCATGTTATCAAATGCTTATGTTAGAAAGAAGGATTTTTGTCTGGAGATTTTCTTCCCGTGATATTTCCCATGTGAAGCTACAATCCTCAGATGGCTTCAATAAAAAGGATTAGAACATGTCATCACTAATTGCAGATGAGGATTTAAAGCAGGGATGGGCAGGAGAAGCAGAAAGATAAGGTTGCCCCACCTGTCTTCATTTGTATGGCACAAATGCTTTACTTCTACCTCTGCTGCTCCAGATACCTAGCTTCTCCATCTGTTATTATCTTATGGCAAAAGAAAGTAGATCTTTGTTGAACATACTGAAAAACTAACTTTTCTATTGAACATCATTCCCAAAGATTCATTTCTGCCATGAGGCTACACAGAGTAAGTTGGTTCATGAAACCACAAGAGAAGGAGAAGATATAAATAGATAGGAATAATTTCTGACCTAAAAAAAAGCTAGGTTGCAATTATGGAATTATATTTTCCTGCTTTCCTTTTTTTTTTTTTTTTTTTTTCTGTCACTTTGCAGTACTGTTGATCTTTACGTATTCCATAGGAGTACATCCTGTGAGTATGGAAATAGTAATAGTAATAAATGCAAGACCCAATCATCTGCAAATATTACTGTTACTTAATGTCAACAATGGGTAGTAATTTAATTAATATATTTAAAGAATTACATAAATAGTAATAGAACAAAATTATGTCAGCTTGCATTTACCTTTGTTTTGCTTCAAGACAAATCAATTATGAAACACAAATCAAAGTAATAGATACACACTTAAAACAATTTTGGGTCCCAGGCATTAATTAACCATGACGGAGAGAACTTTCTCTCATAAAGATAAATGCTATATAATAAAGAACCTAAGAGCTCACATGTGAAGCCATGGACTATTTGGAAGGACACTTTATATATTTTTATTAGCACTAACATTCCTTGATGTCTAATGAGGTAAGGCAAAATAAGCAAGACCAAGTGGTCAGAGTTACTTTGCTGTTCTCTGAATGGATCATTCCAGAGTAAACTGCATATGCAGAGGAAAGAAGTTAATGCCCTTTCATTTTCTTTATAAATGATTTTTTTCTTTCAAAGCCTGCTTTCTTCAGGCCTTGCAACAAGACAAAAAAGTGACTCAGCAGTTTCAAAATATGGCAGGATTGAGCCAGAGGGAATTTAATTATCTTCAGACATCTAATGAAAAACACAGATTTTTGTCACAGTTTTCAGGATTTGTCTGTCAAACCTTGGCAGATCAGGAAACTGGAAAGGACTATTTATTGATTAAGGCTGAATAAGAGCTTGAAGTTCATTTTAAAGGAGAAAGGATTTTGTTGTTCTTTTGTTTCAATTTCTACCTTAATTACTGAAGATAAGGAGAAAAAAAAAAGAGTAAAGCAACCTCCTTGTTTACCCTATCAACAAAATTATAGCCAAAGTTTTACTTCTCTGTATTCCTCCTATACCATATTTTGACATTTTGAGTGAAGAAAATGTTTTTTTTTTTTTTTTTTTTTTTTTTTTGAAAGCAATCCATGATATTAATTAAGGAAAGAATTAAATGCTTTGTTCTCAAAATGAAAGGAAAATAAAGTTTCTGTTGTATTAAGTAGAGTTTTTGATGCAACATTTTGGTTCTTGATCATCTGAACTCATGATGAACACTAGTACCTCTGTGAAAGCAATGTTACTAAAATGACTCAGATTCTTTTGGTCACTTACTCAGAGTATTTCCACTGAGAAAAGCACAGAACAGTGGACAAGAAACAATTCACAAGGAGAGTGCCTAGTATTTTAAAACTTAGATGCCATTTCTGAACTGATATTAGAGGTATGATATGTGTGCTGTCTGTCTGTGTGCTGACAGAGCAATGTCTTACATAGCAGAAGTGCATACCTTTTTAGCAGGCAGCATTTGAGTCCTACGTAATAATCTTTTACCAAAGTGGTCATATAGCTCAACCTTTCCTGGAATGGTGCTTCTGTTTTACTGTATAGCTGTTGGTGATACAGGGCTTAGAGAAAGTTCTTGGAAAAAATAAAGTCCTGCTGCTTTGTCTCCCAGTGAGTTGCCAAGCCACTGATAATGACTCTGCTGTTGGTAATCTGTGCTAACAAAATTTGGGGTATTGAACAACACAGTGGCTTTCCAAAGCCTACTCAGATTCTTTACCTGCTTTCTTTCCAGTACAGTTGCTGCTGTCCAAGTAGTTTTTGTGGAAAATTTACTGTCTGGGGGCATAGAAATGGCAGTGGAGCCTGCTGAAGGTAGTATTTTTCTTCTGTAGAAGGCAAGTACATACCCTGTTGACCTAGCATAAAAGGCCTTGGGAAGCATTTCTATTATCTTTCACTGACTTGGATAGCTTTCTTTAAGAGTATTTTTTGAAGATAAATGGCTTTGGCCAGCCTAAGCATGGAATATTTCCATCTTTCTTTGATCTGTTTTTCTGCACTGTTGGGTTGGCTTTGGAGCAAATGTAGAGAGTTGCTGCCCTGGAGGAGTACTTGAGCAGAGTGCAACCAGAGTGGAAACTCTCCCTCAGCCAAAACAATTTCTCACAAGAATTTCCTCAAAGTTGTGAGAATGTACCAGAAGGGTACATCACAACAACTCATATGGATTAACACAAAATGCATATTTGTAAGTGCAATTATTGCTGTGAAAGATAAGATATAATTTGGGTAATTTAATGATGTCAGTCTCTATTTTCAAAATTGACTGGTGTCTGTAGGGTCCTGATAAATACAGCTCAAAGTATGCCATTTTCAGAGGTACCATCTCTCCTTTCAAAACCAGATCTATTTAAATGTGCAGCCAAAGAATTCCTCTCCATTCTGCTAAATTATATTTCATTGCAGCAATTTGAAGTCATACCCAAAAGCTGCAGCAGTTTAGAAAAATTAGCCAGCAGCCTGTTTGAGCTTAAATCTCAAGCCTAACCTTTTTATATGCACTGATAAATCACTTGTTAACTTTCTACACAAAGGGTGTTTGTTGATGCATTTGAGAACATTATAGAGATGTTTGTAATTATATAAGGATAAAGTAGAACTTCTTTTATGAATAAATTATTTTAGTGCTATTTAAGTTGGGGAATTTTGAAAAGTGTGCATTGGTTATTTTTGCTCTGTACCTTAATGCTGCACAAATTGTGTTTGTTTCTCTCGAAAACAGAGTGAAGTGAGAAATATCTAGCTTTTTTTATGTTGAGGAAGCAAAATGTATCAAGTAGATTACAGATTTAGATAAAGATGTCTGGATTTTATCTGAATTAAAATATTTTCAGGGACAAGCTTTCCAAGGTCTTTCACCTAATCATGTACTAAACCACATTCTTCTATTCAGTAAAAGTGCCTATGCTTCACAGGAGGGTTTAGTTTAAAAAATGAAGTCTTAGAGCTCAAACACCAAATAATTCATTTTCTAGTGCCAAGTACATAAAATGCCCTCTTCTTCCTTATCCTTCTCCAGTTTAGGGAGGCCAGCTTAGCATTCTGCCTGTTTTTATTAAAGATGAAGCACAATTCTGAACTGGCATGGTCATTCCAGTTTAAGTCACAGACCATTGCTGCTATTATTTCTTCTCAGACAAAAACGATTGTCCATTCAACTTCCACCTACAGGCTAGAAATTCTTGATGGTTAACCATTTGCTATGAGTAAAAACTGCCTTATTTCTCCTTTTCTCCATGGGCCACCTCACCTGCTGAGGCAACTGTGCTATCTGCTGTCCATTCTCTGTGGGAAGATGTTAAAATGCTCTCTTTTACTATGGACCAGAAACTGGGTACTTTTTTTTTTTTAATGTTAAGGATGGCCAATTGCACCTCATCTGGTTTCTCTTTGCTTAAATTAATTCACACGCACGTGCCCCTCAGATCAGCCAGAGATCAGTGTGTCTAAAGAAACATTATTTTTTCCTTGTTAGAGTATGTGGGGGTAGCTATGCATGCTTGAACCTATCTTGGCAAATTCCAAGAAAAAGATGCAATAGAGCATCTATTAGATCTAATCTCTCATCTAATAGAGCAACACCTGCTTTTTCTGAAGATTTTCCCCACTGTAAAGAAGGCTAGATTTACTTCATTTTATTAAAAATTATAGGTTAATATGGAATGGGATTCAACACATAGCAAGGAATATGTCTATGACAACTGAAAATCTTTGCCCAAGCTAAGCCAACTTTGTTAAAATGTCTCTGTGCCTTAAGTGTCAGGCTTACAGAAAAACACCTGCAGGTTTTTACCTTATGATTGACAATGTTGTGAATATACAGGGAAAAAAATCCAGACTCTCAAGATGTGCAAAGTTCCCTGAGTCTTATGTATCCGAACACTACTCAGCTCCAAACTTCTAGATTAAAGCTCTTGCACAGCAGCTGGATGCACATCAGCAGATTTTTGCACTGGTATCAAATTCTTGTGGAAGCTGGTGATTCTCCTACTATAGTGTCTAGGCTTGCTGATGTGATCATAGTTGCTGGACTGGGGCCTGTGTCTTCCTTCAGAGAAGAACAAAACAAACCCCCTAGTGCCTCAACTTTTTCTCTCAGAGCTGTTTCAAGTTGGAAAAAAAAAAAAAGGACTCCACAAAGATAGAGTGAAATAATTGTGAAATTGTGAAATAATAAGTTGCTGTCTCCAGTTTGTAATTCCTATCTTCAGGCTGATGCATTTGCAGCTGATCATTTTAGGGTAGACTTACCACTTCTCTGGAGCAGATGTATATTACAGAAAAGTTGGGAATTTCAAGATACAGCTCACCAATTTACTATATATAACACATCTGAGAAACTAAGCATCTAACAATAAGGAAAGGGAAGAAAGAGCATTGCTGATCAGCCTACAAGACTTATGAAAGTGCTATCACCTTATTAGAAACTTTTAGGACCTAAAACTCATCAATTTTTAAGCATATCTTGAAGAAGCTATACATTATAAATAGTAAAAATAGGTTAAACTTTTTAAAGGAATTAAGTAAATCTCTTGATATGTTAATGGCAGAATACACAAAATCTGTAACAAAGAGATAAATGTTCTTCAAAGTATACAAATACAATGTTAATAACATTGCATTTTCTGCCATTACTAACGAATTAAACAGGTAAGCAAGAGAGGTTAAAAAAGGACAAGAGGATTAAATGAAGTGTCCATTTTCAGTAGATGGGGTAAAGACAGGCAAATCTACTATCATCAACTATAATTGATACAGGATGCCTTTACAGCATATAGAAAACAAATCTTTCATTGTCATCAACATCCATTTACATTACAAATGGTGGGAATGTACAGGTAATTGGAAAATCAGTCTTCAAATTCTGAACATTTGAAAGCGGAAAGAATGAAATTGAATTTAAGTATGCAGTGTACATACAGAGGATTAGATAAATCAATTTTATACTGAAAATATGCAAGTGCCTATAAGAGCATATTGTTTGGGGTAAGAGTATATTTTCTTCTATATTCTTATGAGAAATCTATTGCACTCCATCATAAATTGTCCACTGTTGTTTATAGACAATTCAAGAATTTGAAGCCAAGACAGTGTCCTGCAAAACTTCAGATAAAAGCTGTGAGGAAAGAGGGCAATATGCAGGCCATCTCAACAGTTTCATATTCCCACAGAGAAAAACATCTTTAAGAAAACTTGATTGTATAATGAAAAAGCAGAGAAGTGTTTTATCTCATTATTTTCCTCTCCTAAATCTCAGGCTCAAGCCCTCCTCCTTGGCTTCTGAAGACAAAACTGTTTACTTGTCAATCATGAGCAATGCTTCCCTTCCTGGAAAACCTTTTCCCTACCTTTTAAAATAGTTTTTGGACTTGGAGCATAGTAGTTATTTAGACTAGAAGAAGTAGGGTCTAAGCAAAGGTCATCTTATCCTGAATGGAGAGTTGAAGGCTGACTACAAGTCTGAGTAAGCAGGAGAAAAATACTATTTGAGCGTTGTTTTTTTTTTTTTTTTTTTTTCCCCCCCCCCCCTCCCTTCTATGTGTCACATTTCAGGCTATTGGTCTTAGAATAGCAAACTCCCTAAGCAAGATACTTCAAACAGGAATGAAACTAGTGTTTGAAGACAGGCCCTGTTGTTTGGAACCTCTTTTATCCAACGTAGTACCTATCAAGACCTGGACACCTGGTTGTGTGTTTTCAGAAATGTGTGACATGATAGTTGCTGTCACCTCCTGTGATGCAGAGAAGGTCTGGCACTAGCCCCAGGGTGTTTTGTTTGAAGACTGGGACTGCTCTGGGACTGCTCCTAGCAGTGCTGTCATCTCCATCTCTGTCAGCATCTGATCTGCTTGTGGGGACTGTAACATGGAGAAGACCAGCCAAAGCGTGCCCTTGGCAGCTTATTTGCCTAGGAAGGAGTGAGATGAGCCAAGATCTTCCCCTGCCCTCCTGGGCTTGTTCTTCTGGAGCTATCTCGTCCGGGCAAGTTACAATAAAAAGAGAGGGATCCTGCTATCCCTTAGCTGAAGTGTAACCAGACCTGAGTTTAGCTGAAGCCACTGACTGCTGCTCATACAGAACATTGATGCCATCCTGCATCAGTCAGGGTTGAGCTTAATTTAAGGTTTTGGAGATAAGGAACTGCAGAGCAAAATCTGTTGCTGGTTACCAGAAGGGCAGTGGTGTGAGGGGGCAAATGGAGGAGGAGAAATCATTCTGAATATGGTAAATGGCAAACAGGTGTATTTTCCATGATGTCATACTATAGAGCATTACTTTTTTTGCTGAATTTTCTAGAAGCCTGAAGGGGCAGATAGATTATACAGGTGCTCTGGTAATGGTGAGTGATTAATTTGGAGAAAACTGATTCCTGCACAGGGAGTTGGAAGGCTTAGGATCTGAACAGGTAGGTTTTTGCAGCACCCTACTAAATCCGTGTGGATGTGACTTATATTGTTATTCACGTAGATGATCCTCATCCACCCCCCAATTAATTTATAAATGACTAATGGTTCCTAGGAGGCCCTCAGACAAAGATTGGATTAGGGCTGTCTCTGCAATAGCTGTCTGAGGTGATAGGAAGAAAAAAGTTTAATATGTTGAGTCTTTCAAGGCCCTTAGCTCAATAAAAGATGTCTGTTCTTATGTCTCATCATTAATTCTAGGTCAAGGAATGGTTGCTGCAGTGTTGTTGATACCAAGGTTGGCACTAGGACTAAGATTAAGGCGCTGGACCAGAGATCAGAAAAGATTTTATTGCTCTTAGACCCAGCAAGGCCTGTTATAACCTAAGTAATTTCTAGATGAAGCAATTCATTCTGGTAAGTGCTGGGATGAGCATGGACTGCTGTGGTATCTATACAGTTATGTTTAGTTTAGGATTATGTTCATGTTTAGCAGATGAGAAAAGCCAAGGTGGAAGAGAGGAGTTCACTTCCTGATTATGCAGGACAAGAAGAGTTTGGATGAGGAATGGTGAAGGTGATACAAATGGTTTATAACTAGCCATGGAGTACTGTATGTATCGCTGAGGATATGGTTAATGCTAGTGTTGGGTTTATGGATTATGGCTGAAGAGCCTGGGGAAATAAGTTTATTCCTAAATACAACAGAAGCCACATGGCTAGATGAAGGCAGTCCCAGACAGGGTTTCTGCTGTGGGAAAAGCCATTGCAGTTGGTTAGTGCCTTGGCTAGTACTGAATACAGTAACATTTGAGGCAGAATATGCTCAAGGCTTGTAAGTGGCAGAGATAAAGTCAAGATTCCCAGTCCCAAGGATGAGGGACAAGTCTGTCTGAGACACAGCAGAAGGAGGCAGAGGAGAAGGATGGTGGTAGGGCACGGAGGAAAGTGTGGTGAGAGTTGCATTTGCTACTCTGGCTGTTGCATGAAAAATAGGAGAGGACAGCGACCTGACCCCCTGCACATTTGAAACTTCTGGGGCTCCAGCACTGGCAGGCTTGGAAGCTGAGCATGTAAGCTGCAGTGCTGGCTTCATGTATGCCTGTAGCTGATGTTGCTCTGAGAACTAAGATTTATTGATGGGTGCAGCAGAACCCTTAATATTTCTGCTGACAAAACCCACTGGTGTTTTTGCAGGAGGAAGATGCCACTGCACTCTGGCTGAGGCAGGACTTGAGGCAAGGATTACAGTTGAGGAGCTTGGCAACAGGATTTGACTAATTATGCTTATTGTTTCCTCCTAAGAGGTTTGTGTGGCAGGTTAAGGAAAAGGTTGACGATAAAATAGAGCAGCTGGCTCCAGCTACGCAGGAAGGACTGGGAGGAGGATAGGTGCAAGCAGGGATGAGTGTCGGATGCTGCTGGTAAGAACAGAGCTTTCAAGGGAGGCTGATAGAAGTGGGAGAGAAAAAATTAGTGGAAGAAGGAACACTGAGGGTGAAAAATGGGCGGGAACAGACAAAAGCAAGATGCAGTTTCCTAGGACTTCTATTTTCATCTCTGTCCTCCTTTCTGTCTTTAGGGCGCACCCTGACTCATAGCCTGTCCTCTCAAAAACCAAGCACAGTGCAAGCTATGTCTTTCTATGTTGTTTACAGTAAATGCTTTGATGGCTGGTTAGAGGACCTGGTCATTTTCAGCATCCTGAGAACACTGCACCCTCTTTTTCTCTACTGCTTTTTAGCAGAAGACAAAACACAGAAGACCTTTTTTTAAGGGTGGTTTTGTTCTGAGCAGTTTAAGTAAATACTTTTGTGTGAATATCAGTCCTCATCATTTACCAGAACAGTAACAGTGTGTTAAAGAAGTACCCAAAGTGTTAAAAAAAAATTAGCCAGACAGTTGATAAAGAAAATGTGTAAAGGGCTATTATATATATGTGTATCTATGTATATATTTGTATATAGGTGATGGAATGAAACACTAAGTGTAGCCAGCTGTTAATAAAAACACAGTTGCTTCTGGAATGAATAAAAGAAGCAGCAAGATACTGTCTGTGAAGCTGACATGGTACTGCAACTTGAAAACTAATTCAGGAAAGAACAGAATTTAAATAACATTTGGATGCAACAGCAGGAAACAGAAGGAACAGGTGTTTAACAAGATTTTTTTTTTCAACTGTTTAACCTCTTTGTTAATGCCAAAACCCAAACTCTGTCAGACTCTGGCTTTATGTAGTTTCAGTAGTTGTTCTTTTGGCTATTTCATGCCTCAGAACATTTCTTCTGCTGTTCATTTGTCTCTAGGGAACTGGGCCTGTATCTCTAAGTACTTTTGATCTCCACTGTACGTGTCGCTTTCTCTTCAGGAGTAAGTAGGATTACACAGCTATGAATATGGCCTGGCATTTGTTACTTTGCTCTGCAGGTTCTCTGGAGCATCTGCAGGAGAGATTTTTAGATCTCCTTGCAAAACTGGATGAAATTTGTTGCCTAAGACCTAGAAACCAGGGAAGGCTTTTCTCTGTGATCATTGTAAAATATAAAAACATAAATAAGTGTTTTGTGGTGTTTCAGGTACTGGTGTAGTCTTCAGGGATATCTCTTAATAAAATAGGTCTCTGCTGACAGCCTGCTGTGTGAGTTGGAGTGCATAATACTGAAGTGGCTTTACACCTTGGAAGAAGTTTCTGGTTTAAGTTACCTTTTAGCAAAGAGCTCTTTCTCTCTAGCCTTTTATGTCAATTTCACACTGTTCTTTGGGTTTAGGAAATCAAAAAAACAACAGCAACAACAAAACCCACACACATGCACAAGAAACAAAACAAAACAAAACAAAACAAACCCCCTTCCTCCCTCCACCCCCCCCAACCCCAACCCCAACCCGAACCCCAACCCCCCCCCCCCCGCCGACAACTCTAAAGAGTGACATCCATTTTAAAGAGGTGCCTTTTAATGACATGAGTGCTTCTATCATGACTTTTAAAAGTTCCTTCTTGAATTTCTGTGACAGGTTCAGGGTCTGACGAGAAGAAATTATATACTGTTCTATCTGTAATAGCATTGGACAATAGACAGAGTACATACTTAATGTCAGATTTTGCCTGTGTGAACCTCCCACTCTCTTAAGTGCACCCCATTAGACCTCTGCCTGGTAGGGACTTCTGCATACGTATCTCTAACTCTTTAGGCCAGTTCTCACAGAAACTTATCCCATTAGCTGCTGCTTTTTGTTCTTATTATGCCCCCCACTTCTCTTCCTCATTGCTTTCTCACCCAGTGTGCAGTCCAACCTGCTGACTGATGTTCCTCTTCCAACAAATTATTGTTTTTGATGCTATAATCTTTTTACTTCTCTTTCCTTGTCTTTTATTTTTTCATAATTAATTTTTTTTCTCTTTTTTTTTTTTTTTTTTTTTTTTTTTTTTCCCTGCACATGCTTTTCAACTCTCCTTGATAATCTCACTGTTCTCTGAATAAACAGATTTATCTTCTCATTCCATTCCAGTATACATGTATCCAAGAACTGATTATCTCCTGCACCTTGTTCTCTCTGACCTGCCTTTCTATCCAGGGCAGGGTTAGATTTGCTGTCATGTCACTGAGTGCATCAGCACATTCTGCGACCTCTCTTTTTAAGCAGTTTGGCTGCCTGGGCCAAGAGCTATGACATTTGTTATCAGCTTATGGTATATTTTTAATTGGGTATTACTTGCTGGATGTTAGCTCCAGGGCTGCTGGTGACTTGAGTTTCCCTAATGGGAATCCTTTTTTCTTCTTGTTTTCTGGTGACAATGCACCAAGGACACACTTGATTGTGTAGGTTCCAAGCAGACCTCCAGGATGTGGCTGTTTAAAGGGGAAAGCACAACTCAGAACGCAGATCTGAAGGGTCCATCACTAGATATGCTTAGCTCACAACTTTCCTCTTACTCTTTAGCTTGAAGACATTTTGTGATCTGAAGTCAAACGTGATCAGCAACATATGATAAAAGATGATCTCTTAGGTAACATGATCTAAATCTTTGCAGCACTTTTCTTAAAACCAGTGTTTTGGACTTCGTTGTTAAAGTCTTATGAAGTCTGAAAAAACAGGTTGGGTGAATGAGTCCATGTAAGCATTGGGCTTTATAGCAGCACAATCTGGAGACATGAAAGTGGACAGTGAAGCTGTGTCACCACCAACAAACTATTAAAAAACAGTATTTAAAATTTCTTCCTTGCAGACCTCATCCTGCTCTTGGACAGCATGAAAACATGTACTGCTCAGTATTTAAAGATGTCTGCTCTCCTTGGGGCATGGCTGCTTTTCTGTGTAAAGTATTAGATGATTCAATGTCCAGCTCCATTGAAAAAGAACACAAATAAGTGTGGTGCATTGAATGGGCCCTTTTGTTACTTCTATCCCATTTGCCAGTTTACAAGAGACTGTGTGTAGATCCTGATACCTTCCTATCTGGCAGGATGGTTTTGAGGAGCTCAGACATGACAGTGATTCAACCCATTAAGTAGACAGATACTTTGTAGAACTGATGTTACACCATTTTTCAATCTAGAGAGTTGCTTTCTGTATTTTTTTTTTTTTTTTATGATCTTGATTAATACTGATTGGCATATGATTGCCTCTAAAAATACTGTTCTAAGAGGTAAACTAATTTCTGTTGTTACAGGAGCTAGTATTTATGAGAAACCATAATGTAAAGCAGCCCTATGTAAATGATGAAATAGGCAATTTTCTTCTGTTGTGATTTGTTTGTATCTGTCTATATATTGTTTTCCTTGATAGCTTGAATTGTAACTCCCACACCTGCAAATTACACCATATGTTTTAAACCATTTAAGAAGTAATGAATTAATGAATGGCTAGAAGAGATCACACTTTTAATGAAAAGCCATTATTAAATGAGTGTTATAGAAGTTTTTTTTTTTTTTTTTCTTTCTCCAGTTTTCTTTCAGTCAGTATACTCAATATTCTCTTATGAAGAATCCTACTGCTTATTTATACAAAAGGGTTGTTTCATTTGTGGTCTGGCCCTGCTGTTTGGAGAAGTCTCCAAAGTTTCCCTTTCTCTTTCAGCATGTATTGCAATTACATAAAATTAAAAGTAGACATCTTAGATCTCAGTAAATATAGCCAAAGGATAAATTAATCTTAGAAGCTGGCTAGGACACTAAAGTCACAATTCACATATTATTTTTGTCAGCAGCATGTTCAAACTACCAAGGTTCTTCAAAATTGCAGCTGTGATATCTACAATAAATGAACTACAGGAAAGCTGCAGTTAGGTCATACTGCCTTGTCACTGCAGATGAAACAAATGATACTAACATTACTGCCTACTGTTTCTGCAGCATGTTTTGTTCACTAAAAACAATTGTAATGATTAATGGTGTTATAATAATGTATGCTGAATATCTTTCTTCCTGCTCTGGGTGACTGGCTTAGGTAAGGAGCTTGATGGGGGTAGACCAAGCTCAGCTGGAGCAGTTTGGTCCCTGTTTGTGGTGGTCAAGTACAGAGACAGGTGATGGTATTGGCTGGGAGGGGAGGATGGGAAATTGGCTAGGACCAGGTGGTTTTTGGAGGCTAGATGGGGAAGGGGAAGTTTTCTGAATGAACCAGTTGGAAATGCTAAGGCTAGTATGCTGCTTTTTGGTGGGGAGGAAGAAATGCTCCAGGCTATCTGTGTACAATTATATATATATCTTTATGAGTGGAAAGAGGCAAATCTCCAGAGTTACACATTGTCAGTCATTGCTGCTGGTCAACGGGAGGTGTTAAAATTAGACTGCTGGCTAGAAGACTATTAGGAAATAGGTTTGGGCATTTCACTCTGTTTTAGCAATCTAGTTCTTAGAATAACTCTTACGGGGCTTGCTGCCAATTATTTCAAACAGCTTGAAAAATGCTTCTGCCTAGGGTAAATACAATCAACCTGAGAAGAACTCAAACTGCTGTTTCAGAGCACTTGCATAAACGTATGTTCCACATCCACAATTATGTGTTTTACGGAACGAAATTTATTTTAAGTGCTATTAATGGTTTGGAAGGCTTATACTAGCCTGCTGCATGCAAAGGCTATTTGACCACAGGTGTCTGATTCAGAAGGTCTGCAAAACATCTACTTTGCATGTTTGCAAGCAGTCCAGGAACAAATTGTTTGATAATGCTGTTACAAACCTAGGCCATATGTGATAGAATAACAGAAGCCAGGAATAAATAAGAGTATTGTGTGTGCTAAGTGATTGCAATAGCAGGTAACTTGATGAGCAAAATGCACAGAAGTCTTAAAATTATGCCTCATGCTAAAGGTAAGAGACTGTTTTAATATTGGCTCATCTTTTGCTTTTTTGCTTGGGCTGAAGTGGTTTGTCTTAGCTTGAGCGATGTGTAGAGGAATTCCTGCCCTAGCCATGTGAGCTGTGTTGATAGGTATGCTGGCTCACGCTACTTGCAGTCTGTCTTTAGCTGCAGCCAGTTGATGGGACCAACTCTGGGGCAAAAAAGCTCAAAGCTGAAAGGCACTGTAGACTTAATCTCAAGATTCAAAGGAAGGAGAAGGGAAAACTCAGAAAAGATGTGTCATTGGTAAAAAGAACTCCTCTCTTGCTCTTGGCAGGTTACCAAAAGAAATACCAGTGCTGAGGCTTAATACAGTATTAGTGTCATGCATGTGAATTTTGTTGGCTGTACTATTGCATAATTCAAGGATCTGTTGCATATATTTAATTTTCTGTCTGCAGAAATTCTTAGGTGTATAAATCCCTATATAATGTGAATGAACTCTGTTTTAAAACAGCGTGAGTTCCTTGTCCCATCTGTCTTGTCTGGAAGGCTGATCCAGATTTTCATGCAGACAAGCATAAAGTTTTCTTTTTTCTTTTCTTTTTTTTTTTTTTTTTTTTTTCCTCCAACTACCAATTTTGGTTGATTCATAAAATACTGTAAAATGTACAAAAGACAAAACAAATACCAATTTGAATATATAAAAATAGTACAGAATAAGATGAATGGATTCTTATCATGTAGATGCTAATGGATCAATAGTGTTCATTTTGAGTAGGCACTCATGAAAAACCAAGACACTTGTTAAAAGAATCACTCCAAGTTGTCATGACTAGTGTATGATCTCTCAATTTTAGTGCAGTTCTGTAGTTAAGATATTTCTGATGTCCTGTCTATAACTAGCATATTAATTTTTTAGATGATCTTTTATTTGGGAGGAAGAAGGAGCTAGATTTATAAATGACACAGTTAAGACACAGCTGTCATTTAACTGCAAAAACTTGAAATTGTTCCCAAATAGTGCTTAAAATAGATTTATAATCAAACAAATGGAACTATTCTGTTCCTGTGACACTGAAAAATTACAAAGTATTACAATCCACACCTCCTTCAAGTCTACATCTGATAAGCTTGCAGAGACTAAACAGAAAAGTTTACCCAAGGAATATCAAACTGCAAGGGATGCTGAAGGGGCATGGGGAGAGCAGAGGAGGTGACAGTCACTACTTCGTGAGGTACACAAAAGAAAAGCAGCTCAATTCTACACCAGAAGCTATATAATTTAAAACTACTTCTGTTCAAACAGAATTGGAACATGTAGAGATGTGAGCTCTAATCATAATTGTTTGCTCCTTCAGAACCTTTATGCCATCTACTTTCCTCAGTATTTCTGTGGTGAAAGACACTAATGGTATTCTGAACTTGTACCCATGTGATTTCTGAAGACAATGGTTGCAAAGCCTTTTGATTAAAACTAGCACTAACTAAACAACATTATTGCTGCCCCTGGGACATGTACAAGTAGATGCATTAATGGTAGGAGGAGGTGCACAGCTAAGGGTACTAGGCAAACAGAGCCTTGTAAGGAAAAGTTAATCTGAAAATCGAAGAATTTTACGTAAACATTATGGATTCACATTCACAGAAAGCTAGAGAATAACTTGTTGCATATAAAATTGATATTTGATGTACTGGAATGAAATGCACTGAAAAGAAATGCTGTGCAGGAATTTCTTGCAGGATTTTTTGAAGGAGTAATGTAAATAAAGACTATTTGCTCATTAGTGTGGATGCTAAGCAATGAAGAGACGGGATCCAGCAAATATCAAATGTCAGAAACCTCTTATATAAAAGCCATCAAAGCAGCAATAATATCTTCTTGCATTATGTTGTATGTGCGTCTTGGTTGATGAACAGCTAATTAATCTCATAGGCTAGAAGCTTTAAAAAAACAAAACAAACAAACAAAAAAGACAAAAAGCCTTTCAAGTCAGATGTAATACAGGAGGACCAAGTTTTTAAAACTATTGTAATCTACCCATTTAAATGTAGTAGTTTCTACTTCTAATGATATTAAATTCACCAATATGATGTGAGAAATTCCAGGGAAGAGATTAATTTTGTTAAATGTAGATGTATGCAATGCTAATATCAAATACATATTTTTGTCTTCCATTTATATTCAGTAGCCCTTCTAGGGTGCAGTGTTTTGTATCTGAAAATTAAACTTTTAAAAGGTGAGAGGATTTTTTTTTTTTTTTTAGTCTTTTTCTTTTCATTGGCTATAATGAGAATGCAGGATGCCCTGCTCAGTTGTAAATATCTAAGTTACCTATGAAAATCTTGCTGCAAAGGATGGCACCAATTGACACAACTTCATAAAAACAAATATTTTGCATGTTCTAAAGTGGATAAGCAGTACCACTTGGAAAAACTCACCTACTAAAACTAGTTCTGCGTGTGTGCATCCTCAGTAAGAACGTGGGAAGGTGGCAATTCCTTTATAATGTACTTAAATCCAGACCCCCCCCAGCAGTGATGTTGCTAGGTGACTCATTGGCATGGACATTGACTGAAGCCTACTGCAGGAGTTGAATATCTGAGATTCTCTGTTGGGGTTGGGTAGACCTTCACAGCTCAGACCAAAGAGAACAGACCTGTGCACAGAAGCAACTCTTTATGACAATCAAGAGGCATTAGAAATGAAGCCTTTTATGGGCTCTTTATTTGTTCCAGGAGTCTTCAGTTGCTGAGTATCACTATAGTCACCAGAGTCGTGGAAGACCTGTCCCTTGATGCATCTTTCTTGAAGGTATATGTTAAACTAAAATACAAAATCTACATTATTTAGTTATTAGTTTAGTTATTTTGTCTCAAGTGGGAACTTTATGAAGAGGATGTAGTTCTTTCCTGAGTTATACAGAGTACTCTGTGCCAAATATGAAACTGCTATGGGTTGACTACTATTTTATCATCTTGAAAATTTAATTTTCAGATGAGAACAAGAGAACTTAAACCCAGCTCTCTGAGGGCTTTTCATTTTTCTGTTCCTTATTCTCCCTTTTCCCTGTTCATCTATTGAAGAGTGGAAAAAAGGACCAGAAGAGTGGAAGTCATTAGGATATTAATCCAGCATGTTAGCATTACTACCATTTAGCAGTTGAAACAATTATTATTACAAAAGACTGTGTAGTCTGATTTGATGTGCCAAGGTCTTAAAATTAGAGCTAGTGTACTTGGAAAATAAAGTCCTTGCACCACCTCAGCAGCTCCTATGTCCTTGTGCCACCCCTCAGCATTTTAGTTGTTAAAGTAATATTATACTTCTTAGAGAATGTTGCAGAAGGGTGGAAGAAAATGGCCAAGACCTGCAGTGGATTTGGAGAGTAAAGACATTTGAAAATAATTAAATCAAAACACAACCACCTCAAGGTCCCTTCCTTAAAGGTTTTGTTATTGACCATTTATCCGAGAACTAGACACAGAGTGGCACTAATCCCCCCCCAAATGTATACTGCAGTATAAGCATTCCATTAAAATAATATATTACAATAAATAACATAAAAGTTTCCCACAAAGTTCAGTCTCTCTGTACTAAAATTGATCTATTCATTTATTAATATTTAATGTTTCTGCTGTGTAAGCTCCAGTGGTAGTTTTCTGTAGGCAATTTGTCTTTTATTTACAGGCAAGTATAATTGTACATGACAGCAAGAACATAAAAATATTTGCAGATAAATATTACTCAAAAATAAAATCTTCCCAGTTTAAAAATATTCATAAAAATATTTGCAGATAAATATTACTCAAAAATAAAATCTCCCCAGTTTAAAAATATTCAAGGATGTTGAGGGATATATTTTAAATGTTAACTAAAGAGCAGCTAAACATTTTTCAGATTGTCCATCTGGTGCAGCTGTAAATAACAATCTGTCTGCTTTAAACCATCTTTTGTTGACTATGTTAGCAAACGTTAGGATTATTTGCTATTAACTGACAATTTCATCTTAAACTACATTCATAAAGTTCCACAGTGTTGACAGTAGTACGTATATAATTTCTTGCAGATTGATATAGCACTGAGAGAATCTTTGTGCAAACATATTTAAAGCACTTTATGTTTGAAGATATTGATTTGGATAGAGTTAGAGATATTTATCACCATCTTTACTTTGATCTTCCTTTCTGCAAAATGGCAATAAGCTGAAAAAATCATGCATCTGCAGAAGTAGGGAAGGCAGTTTCATTTGCCACTGGGAGTAATCGAGTGCACGAAAGGCACGAAAGATTGTCTGACTTCTGGATGTGAGTGGGTAAAACATCAATGTCTTGCAGACATTGCATATCACCTAGCGGTCTTTCATCAAAGGAGAATTTACATTTACAGGTGTTTCCTTTCTTCTAGACAACTGGTGTGTAATATGATTATAATAATTATTATGAAAAGCTGTTATCAGTACAATAAAAGTAGGTAATGATTACAGATACCAGTATATGTTACTCCATATGAAAAAAGAAAGGGGGGGGATCAGTCTGCTCTTGTTGATAAATGCTTGAATATTAATATGAGACAGGCAGAGATTCCCAAATTGTTTCAAATTAAGATCATCTTTGGCACTTGGCCCATTGGTTTGGACATAACATTCTTTACCATAACATAACTGTTTCAAAGCTAGAAATGTAAGTGCTAAAATACACTTTGTTTATTAAAGAATAAAACTGCATTAATGGTCTAATTTTCTTTTCCTAAGCCCTGAAAACTTTTGTCCCTGAAAACATTTTTTTCATGGAGTTTAGTAAAGTGAAGGTGCTACAAGTTTATAGCAAAGGGCAGAGTGAAATACAAGTGAAAGACAGCACCACTCAGTCCCAGGTACTTCAAAAGTTGTGCTGAAAAGAGACTTTCTCTAACATCTTCCACTCCAATGTAAAATTGCCTCCTACTTGTTATGTTATTTATGTGTATTCAAAGTTGTAGTTACTAGCTTACTTTTAAAGCTGGTGTTTTAACTGCTTGCTTTGGTGTGCAAGCCCAGCACAGGAGATGTGCTGACTGTAAACCAGATCCAATACTTTCTTGTTTAAC
>CM021765.1:96475888-96491944 GCA_011076525.1 Nettapus auritus
AAAAAAAAAAAAAAAAAAAAAAAAAAAAAAAAAAAGCTGACAGGAAACAAATAGCCGAAGTTGAATCAATTTATCAATTTGGCCAGAGGATTCTTCATTAACAGTAATTATGCATGAGAAGAACTTTGCTTGATTGTCAGCTTGAGGTTGTAGAGCTGGCAGATTGCAGAAAACAAAACAACTTTAACTTGATGTATACTTGACACAGGAATAACTGACAGACAAGAATTTATAAAGTTCCTGCCTGCTGCTTTTATGGCCACTTTATAGGCAGAACTATGATTTATATGGAAGGAAAAAGCACTACCATGCTCTCCTGCTGGTTTCATTGTGAATGAGCAAAATCTGGTTAGAATGGGATGCTCATGTCCAGAACACCTTCAAAAGCAATGTAGTAAAACCTGTTGTCCCTTCTGTGAAGCAGAAGTGCAGAAAAAACAGCTTTAACATTAAGTGGCTTAGGGTCTGTGAAGTCGCCAGATTTAAGATTTTTTTAAGCAAATGAATGTAAGAATTTTCTTAAAGTTGAATCTTTTTTCCTATTTGAATAATTGGTCTCACATAAGCTGGAAGAACTTCATATGGAGACTGTGAAAACAAACAAAACCACCCAAACCCCTCCTGCATGTGGGATCTAAGGATAACAACGTCCTGGCATCCCTCCAGAGCCCTTCTACATTTCAGCTAGGGAAGAAGTGGAGCGGGTGCTCCTGGGCTTTGCAGAATCCCCCACTCTCTTTTTTCTCTTTTTTTCTCTTCTTAACTCGGGTTTGTAGAGGTTTTCCAAATGCTGCTCAGATACCTCAAGCTGATCTTCTGAGGACGAGAAAAAAGATAGTAGCAAATTTTATTTCCAACGTTTTAAAAAAGAAAGTCTGTCATCAAACTGAATCGCTTAACTATATATCAGTTTTTGTAAAGGCAAAATGCACTAAAAGGAGTCAGTAGAAAAGGGAATTGGTTTTAGGAACAAATAAAATACAGGTTAGATTAGAAATATCTTTGTTCAGTGACTGTTATATGGAGTCCAATTGAAATGTATGTTTGTTCTGCAGGTTTTTTTTCTGTGCTTTCAAGAATGAAGGAAGTTGGATTTGACTAAAAGAAGGAATTACAGAACTGGAATTAATAATACATATATTTGCAATTGCTACTTAATAAGATACAATCAGAAGTAGTGAAGATGTAATATACTCTGAAAATAGTAGACAGTGCAGAAAATTGCATGGCAAAAATGAATTAAATTGGATTTAGAGCCATCCATTACTTGCGGGAAATGAACTTAAAAGAAGATGATACAGCTTGGCATACAAAATAATTATTTTAAATGTGTATATGCAGTAAAAGATTGTGTTAGCATGTGTGCAACAGCTTCAGTGACCTTGGCTGGCAGGGGATGGGGGAATTTTGCCTTCAGACTACTGCAGGCTAATTGGCACTGCAGTCCAGTTTTCCAAAAATAGAATATTTAATATTACTCTGTTTGCAGAATCCTTTTCATCTTAGACAGTTGCAAGGTTTTTTAATAAGAAACATTAGAGTAAGTTTGTGAAATATCATGTGCTTTAAACAAGTATATATTGGTGCAAATGTAAAAAGGGATTTACCAAGGTGGTGTGTCAATGGCAAAAAAAACACACATCTAAATGTCTGAGCAATTCACAAACAAAACATGTACTTAGGTTTACTTAAGCCTGTTGAGGGAATATCCAACTTGCTCCAAACCTGAAAAGCATAGAAGTAATTATCTGAAAACTCTTGGGCCTTCTTTTCTGTTCCTATGTTTCAAAAGTATCAATAGTTTTTTTTTTGTTTTGTTTTGTTTTGTTTTTTTTTTTTTTTTGGCTTTGACAGACTTTGAATCAACTCTGCTAAAGTTTTAAGGTAATGGATTGAGGGGAAATCCTTGGTTGCTTTTACTTAAACGTGTGTCTGCTCTGGGCAGCTTGGATGCGGTCAATTACATGAGTGGGGAGACACTGAGGAAATTCGGCTGTTGTTAGAGAAGGCAGGGCGTGGCTTCTCAATTTTCTCTCTCAGCTCAAGGGAAAACTGGCAGAAGTGGAAAAGTGCACACTGTGCTGGTTTGTCCAAAATAAAACTCAGTTTGTGAGAAAATATGTACCTCATATGGGGAGTTTGTCATTGCGTGTACACACATATTTTGCTGGAGTGAGACACATGCAAAATGGAAGGTAGTTAAGCTGACTGATAATATTAATGTGACAAAAGATTGTTACTCCATGCTGGAGTATTATCTAGCAGGCACAGTGAAACATCTAGGACATCATGGAGGAATCACAGAGACCTGATTAGAGAGAAACTGATAGAAAACAGGACTCAAAATACTCTTTCTTCTACCTGCTTCAGGCAAATTTGTCACTAAATCTTTTTTTCCAGGCTGTGATCAGTCTCCATTTCTAACTAGTTTTGTGCCAGTTACTCTCTTTGGAAGATTGTTCCCAAACTTCATTGCCTTGAAGGTAGAAACATTTTTCTAACTTCAGGATGTTTGCTCTCATGTCAAAATTGCCCTTTAGCTGTCTTCTTTATTTTTTTCCTTTTTCCTTCCCTTTTCTGGTTTTTACTTCAGTGCTATGTTTGCAGACAGAACAGAACCCTTGTCCTTCTCTTAGCCATTATTTTGGCAAGCTGAAACAGTCTTTCAGCAACCTCTTTGCAATTGTATAGTCATTTAAGTCTTGTTCTTTCAGAATTCTGCTGTGAAAATTATTTGGTCTCAAAAGACCAAATAAGCTCCTTAACAATCCCCCTAACCTGATTCCTGTTAGCCATTCTGCCTTTTGTTCCATGCTCAACATCTCCTTTGATTTGAAACGAGGCAGAGTATTTACTTTTTTTGTTGTTGTTGTACCTAGATTATCTTTAATCTGTTCCATTTTTTCCTGCATAGCAACTCTGTTTCCCCCATTTGTTTTAATATCCCTTGCAAATTTTTCACTGTGTATCTGCATTTCTTCATCTCTTAACACTCAGCTCTCATGGCTGCTCAGTACTTTCTTGGTTCTGCATACCTAGCATGTTTGTGTTGCCACTGCTCATCTTACTGGGCAAGCCTATTTACACATTTAAAATAGTAATTTCATATTTAGACAAGGAAAACACACTTCCTAAATGCAGTACTATACTGTACTTCCAGATCAGGTTACTTTAACCCCTTGCTTTTCCTATCTTGAAAGAAGTTCTTGTAAGACAGACACAACCTTTTGCTTGCTTAGCATTGTCAAGTATCCCATCTTGCATGTATGCGTTGGCCTCCAAATTATATATTGGGTGAAATACCCATTTGTCCTCTATAAAGATTTATGTAACTTGGGTCGCTGGTCATGTATATTTCCGCATTCTCTCCCAAGTGGTGATCAAAATAAGCTTTTCTATTACTCCATGTATAACATTTATGGACTGTGTTGAAATTATATAAAGTTCTTTATTTGGTAATTCTGAAGGAAAATACAACAGTAAGGTTAGTTTCCTCATGGTAGACATATTTTTGATAGTGTGGTGTAAAATGAACACTAAACAGAATTTCCACAATAACAAACTTTTATAAGAATGACAGTGAATTAAGCTCATATATATTTTATGCTGTCATACAGGTTTTGAGATCTCCTTTGTATCTGTTTTGATATTTTTTTTCTTATTCTCTCCCTGTTCGCACACTTTTCAAAACAACTCCTTATTTTATGTTGTCTTTTGTAGCCTTCCATCATGTTTCTCTTTTATTTCCTTGAACTGCCTCTTTTCCTTATTCCTGCTTAACTCCTACTTGCAAAGTCATTTCTTGCTTCACCTGATTGCCTGAATAACACTAAGCCATTTTTTGTTGTGAATATTTTGCAACAGGCAATTTTGAGCACTGCAAGGTCTCTTGCCATCTCAGCACTGAGGGAGAGGAAGCTGTCCTTTGCAGCATCTGTTGCCTAGCAATCTGTTTCTCAGGTGTCTTTAGCTGTACAGCATTGTGATCAAAGCTTCAAAGGCAAGTGGAAAGGAAAATAAAAATGGGCTTGAAAAACAGTGCAATCAAAGTGCAGCACTTGCTGCAACATGACAGCGAATAGATGCCAGCAAAGCTTTATGCCCTATGTGCCATTATGTACAAAAGGCTTCACCCGTTTTGCTAAGTGCCTTGTGCTCTTTGGAAGATACAAAGCAGTTGTTACCATTTTGCAGCTCTCCACTGGATGGTATCACATGACTCTGTTCAAGACTTGAGCTAATATCACTCAGCCTTGATTTCCAAACCACTGTTTTTTTTTTTTTTTTTTTTTTAATTATTATTATTTTTTTATTATTTTTACAACCCCACAGACAGTTTTATTGACCATCAGGTTGGATTCTTAACAACAGCCAAGGACCAGGAGTAGTGTGTTTCCTACAGGACAAAGCTAATGTGGATGAGATGGAGGACCCTGAGAAGCTCTGCAGTTTCTCTCTCAGTTGTCACTAAGAGTCACAGAGCCAGGCATTGCTTTGCATGTAACTGACCATCTGTGTGACCCATTTAAGCCATTTCACAACACAGCAAATAGCCCAAACTGGCCCTGGCTAAAGGTCTGAAAGTTCCCCATACTTTGACCATATTGTGCTCATGCTTAAAATAGGTATAAAAGAAACCTTGTGAAATACAGCTTTATTAATACGGATGATGCCCAGGTTCTTGAGATGTCTGGCTTAATTTTATTCACACCATGAAGATCATAGAATCACAGAATCATTCAGGTTGGAAAAGACTTCTAAGATCATCTACTCCAACCTTTAACCTAGCACTGCCAAGTCCACCACTAGAAGATGTACTAACTAGCTAATGCCATCACTGAACAAAATTAGATGGAGTGATAAGTATCATTCATGATGTTAGAGGGAAACCAAACATATCGCAGTGAGACCACTTGGATACAAACAATATCTGGATTAACACAACATAGTCCCAGCCTACTGTGACATTTATTTATTTTTATTTTTAAAAATCTTTTTAGCTTAGATATAAGTCCCATTACCTTTTGGTGAGATTAAGTGTTTAAATAATCTAGGGATTCATATTAGTGTTTTATCTGTGAAGTGACCCCCAAATAGAAGCACAGAATGTTCTCTGAAATTTTATTCTGCTTATGATACAAAAATAATAATAATAATAATAAAATTCCAGGGATAATGATAAGTAAATCACACTAAAGACATAAAATTATCAGAAACTTACAAAGGTTAGGGAACAACAGAAAAAATATTTATAATCTCTTGTCTTTCTGCAGGGTTCACAAAATAAAGGAGTTCATTGGCTCATCTTTTGGAAGCATAACAGGAAAATGCAGTAGAAATACAGGTGATTTCAACCTGCACTCAAAGTTACTGCACCACCAGAGGGTTAAGCAGGTAAATCTATTTCCCAGCTAGGCGACTGCTGAGTGATTCTCTTGACTGTGATTTTGGAACTTCACAATGGCATTTTTGTATGCTGCACTGTTGGCAGGTGAGCAAAATCTACACCCCACTGCTTCTCCCCATCCTGCTATTTTGAGAGTTAGAAGACTAGTTATTTGTCATAATTTTATTTATTACATTTCATGAAACAAGGTTTTCAGGGAATGGGGTTGTTAGCAACAGTCCTCACCCACATCCACGATTCCCATGTTTTCAGACTTTAGTCATTCTAGAGCGCAGTTGTTCTTCTTGTTGAAATTCTTTATTTACTACTGGGACAACCTTTTGTAATAAGCATATAAGAAGGTAGTCAGATGCTTTGCTGACTGGAGAAGAGAGATGTAATTAAAGGGTTGATTTGCCATGAACTTTTCCTTAACCTCCTGAGCTTGGAAAAACAGTTTTTCTGTCTGTTTCATGTCTGGTTTAAAGTTTTCTCAGAAAGGTGTTTCCTATTTGATGCTGTATTAAAAGGCATAGGTCTTCAGCAGCAAGACAAGGGGATGTCTACAGAAGTAACAGATAGGACTTTTGGTCTGAAGGTATTTTCTTTTGCAAGTTTGGAGAAGGGAAGAGAGATGGAAACATGAGATGGTGAGGGTAGAATTGAAAGCCCCCATGAACATTGTTCTGCTTTTGGACTTCTCTCACTCCTCCAAAATATACTGTATAGATCAATAAAGGAGTGAAGATTCTCCCTTACTTTTAAAGCATTCATTTTCATTGTTTTGAAGGCCTACCTATGAGAACAAATTATTAGAAATTATGGTTTTCTTTGAAAACTTCTGTACAGTAACTAACAGCCAAAGTTGGTCAGTTCTCACTACTCTTAAATCTGTGCAGCAGTGTGTCTGACACCACTGCACAGCACTAGAGGTTAGCCTCATAGTATTCTCTCCTGTCACAAGTCAAAAAGCAATTTGTGGTGGTGTTTTCTTTTTCTTTCCCTCAAATCTTGGCTTGAAACTGTACAATAAACTCTGGGAATGCTGAGACTAGGGAATAGCAGAAGCTAAAAGTCAGTTGTATTGTTCACCTGTATTTTGCAAACTTTTCCAATTTTCAAGCTGTTGTCAGCCAACAGGGAGAAAAAGTGATTCTGTGAGAGCCCTCACAACCTCATGATGGAGATGCTGCTATCTTTATTCGCAATTGCACAGCCAGGTGGCTTGTGAAGACCCAGTTGCTTTGTCAGTTTGCACAAAGGAGGATGAAATCTAAGGAGATCATTTTGTTGAATTCTACCTGCACCAAATGAACTTCCAGTAGCTCAGCTCCCTGGATTCAGAAAAGCAGTATTCATTTTCAGGAAAGGGAGTGAGGCAGCATGAGGATATACAACAAAAAGGTGAAGGGTGAATACCCCCAGATGAATTTTGGGACCTTTTAACAGCCCACGTTTCCTGTGGCTGGAGACCTGCTCCCTGGCAGAACTGGCTGGGCAGGGCCGGGCATGCCACTGCTGTCCTGGAAAGCAAATTTCGTCCTCTGCATTTCTGCTTTATGATGTCTTTCACTAGCTAGGTGAAGTAAGATTTCTGCTGTGCTTTCGGTGGTTGCAGGGGAGCATAGTTTTGAAAGGTTGAAAGAAGAAAGGCTGGTGCATAGTGCAGGGCCAGAGGTACCTGAGCAAGGCTTGTTTGGTGGGTTTTGCACAATGGCTGTGGCAGCAAGAGACACCATTATTGGCAGGCAAAAGATCTTCGGAGATGCTTTACACAGCCAGAGAAGCTGCCTCCAGCACCTGTAGTTAATTGTGATGCCTAGTGGATCAGAATGCCTTGTCCCCCTAGTTTTCAGTACATAATCTTTATTATTCCTTTTTAATGCTTTTCCTGTGTTTCTGCATATTTAGAGCATGGATGGTTTTACAGAAGGGTGTTGAATTTATGTCAACAACAGCTCAAACATAACAAACAGTACAAGCTTTAGGGCACTTGAACATCGGACCAATCAGAAATGGTCCAACCATTTAATTGAAAGTAACAGTGTGGATGTGAAGAACTTTAAATCTATCAAATTCATACCAATGTTTTTTATTCCTTCCACAAGAAAATGTGATTTGCTTATTAGAAGATTTTTTTTTTTTTTTTTTTTTTTTCCCTCTCAGTGCTGAAGAAAAAGGGGAGGCTGTTTCCTACAGGAGGAAAAGTGAGTCCCAGTTCATACTGCCAAGTGGTGTACAGCCTGTTGCTTTGCTTGCCATGAGGGGCAGAGCTCCTCTAAAGAAGGGTAGAAGGGTACAGTAGAAGGGTACAGTACTAAAATATTTCCCATCTTCTGTTTCCATACCATTTCCAGAACCCTTTTCTCTGTGTCCCTGTGTTTTATAACACTTTATGATCTCCTCTTTCTCAAGGCCTTCCCACACTTTCTTTTCCTGGTCCCTAACCAGACTTCATGTTCTTATTCTGCCACTCCACTTCCAGTTTCTGACCCAGAAATTTGTCAGGTGTGGTTGGGTATTGCTGGGACAGAGCAGAAGTGGTGGTGGAGCTGGGGGAAGGAGTTAAAAATGGAGACCAGGGAGCTTTGAAGCACAACACAATAGTTATTGTGCTGATTCCTGTCTCTATGGCAACAATATTCAATGTTTTTCCCTCTCCAGTTCCCATGGTCTCCTCCTGGGCTCAGCCTGTAGATCTGCAGGGCATGGCTGTTGGCCACCCCTTTGTTCAGCACAGGGACTTGGAGGGTGCCTGTGCAACTCTGAATTGGTGGAAGGGCTGTTGGGAAATTGGTGAGAGGCGGAGAAACAACTAGGAACCTTCTTGTGCAACTATATCCCTATGGAGATGGATAGATGCTGTCGTGAGGTTTTCCACCAAGGAACAAAAAGGGTCTTGTTAAAATGGCGATGGGATCTGGTGCTATAGGCAGTAATGTTTTTATTAGCATTGTGGCAGAGATTCTGTCAGAATGCGAACAATATTACTAATATAGGTGACCCTCAGAAAGACACTCTTGCCCTTGAATGCATTATTTTTACTTTACATTTTATATTATTGAAGGTTTGTACAAACTGCATAGCAAAAATAGACTTCTGCAATAACTTCTCTGAAATCAAAGCATTAATAGTGCTGAGGCTGTGATTAAAGCAAACTGAATACCTTAAAATCTCTGTGCATCTTTAAATTACTTTCTTTGGATAATATATCTTATAAAAGCTGAAGGTAGCTGGAAGCTCAGAGCATTGTTCAAACAGTGAAGCAGAGTACTATCTCAATTGCATTTTCTCCTATGCCTGCTATCTTGGTAACTATGCTTGTATTATAAGCTTTTTTTTTTTTTTTTTTAACCATTGAGGTACCATCATACTGAGTGAGATAGGGTGATTACTTGGGAGTAAAGAGACTTTCTGATATTGCATAAATGCAAGTGTTCCCAGGTGCATTTCTTGTGGCTTGACTCTGCTGTGCCATTTGGATAATGCCAGAGGGCAAACTTTGGAATGGTGTAAGAAGCACCAAGAAGGAGAAGAAAATGTTAGAAAATGCTGTTGTAACAGATGGTGAGATGGTAGGCTGTTCTCAGATGGAGACAAGTTGAAGAGCTTTACTTCTCCAGTCTGGAGAGCTTCTTGAGAACAAGCTGGGAGCAAACACACTTAGGAAGCTGCAGAGCAGCTTTCATCTGTGAACTCCAACTACTGGCAGAAAAAAGTTAGTCAGCATCTCTCTGGGTAGCTGTACTAAAACTGAACAAGTTCTACTGGCAGTTTTGGTTTGCCAGGGCTTCTGGCATAAAGATCTGCCAGGAGCGCTGGCTGGGATTCATCATGCCTTGGCTGAGAAACATTAGAACTGGCCACAAGATGTGGGAGAGCAATGGTGGCTTTCCTAGCAAACCAACAGCACTGGTGGAGCCAAACCAGTGGAGCCTGCCTTGAGCATTTCTGTTGGTGGTTCTTGGCTTAGCTTGCAGTAGTGGAGCATCCAGATGCTGCCCTCTTGGCTACTGGTCCTGCTGGATGTATGGCATCTTGTATGGTGCCGTTATGGCAAGTAGCACTTTTTTCTTAGTAGATCTCTTTGAGGGTTTGCTGAGGTTTTGGCTAAGATGACTGTTGCAGTCTTGAAAAAGGTATGTGGATCTACAACTGGAATGCATCCAGCTATGCAGCAGCATTTAAAGTGGAAATGACACCTGGCCACCCGACAGAAATAGTAAGCTCCCAGGAAAACTGAGAGTTCAATGATGAAAAGCTGCAGGAAAGTTAATTCAAAATACAGATGTATTCATTTTTTGCCTTACCATCTGACTGAAGTTAAGTTGACAAGCCATTTTTAAGCATGTGTTTCACCAAAGGTATATGCTTATTATATTGATGTTTTCCAATCCCCCAACTTTTTTTTGGAGGTAAACCTGAGTGTCTTTACTTCTTCCACTCCCTTCTGTCCACCCTTTCTGCCATCTTTTAATCATAAATGTAAGTCTTAATAACCACATTAGAGACCTTTCTTTCCCCACACATTCAGAGCCTACTGCGTACATGTAGCTTCCAAAGCACTGAGTGGGCTTGATGTACCATCAGGCTGGAACGTGTTAGGAGCTAATTCTGGGATGTGTGAGTGCAGGAATTGTCATGGGAACACAGCTGATAATCAAGAAAGATAAAAGTTCCAGTAGGAAAACAGGTTATGGGAGGTTTCTGTGATGTTGCTTGAAACAGCCTTAGAGAGATAATGATTCTGAAATTATTTCAAAGGAGACACCATATAATGGAAATCCCTGATAAAGCAAATCACCAGTAATAAATAAGAAAAAACACTTAAAATCATTTTTTCTAGTTATACATGAATATAAAACTGTCATTCTTCTTGACCCTATTAATACAATAAAATCTGGGGAGTTATCTTCCCCTGAATGAAATTCTGCTAATTAACTTCGTTTAAAACAAACAAACAAACAAACCTCACTCTTATTTTGGTGACAGAAAAGGAAGGGTTGAATTAGCCTACTGCATTACCAGCCACCAGTCTTTTAATCCAGTTTCCTAGGGAAATGGTCCTCACAAGATTGTGCTGTCTGTCAGTCCCCATGCGTTCCTTAGAAGTCATTGCCTGGTTTTAACTACATTTGCAGAGAGATCAAGAGTTCCTATATGCTTCATGAAAACATGCTGCCAAATAGATACAAGGGAAGCCCCTGCTGATGGAAAGGCCACAGCATGAGTTCAACCTATTATTAGACATCAGAGAATCTGTATGAGCAAACGGGCTGAAAACTGTTGTAGGAACAAAAGCTACAGAAAAGCAAGCTTCAAAAGGTTCACTGCTCAAAGAACTTGTTGGGAGTTGCGATACTAAGCTCTGTATGCTGTCTTCTAACCTGTGCAGGGCCTCCTATAATTAAACTGTCAACATTTCTGTGATGAAAAGCTGTATTCAAAGCCAGCAATCAGGTGACATTGCCGCATATGGGGAAGACAGAAGCCTTGGAAGGGTCTGCAGAACGAACAGTGAATGTCTTGTGTCACCTTACCAGGATGGAATAGCTGCAAAACTGAATTCCCTTTCCCCAGTTTTTATCCTTTATTCTTATGCCTGGATACAGGTGAAGTCAGGGACACATCTCTGATGTGGAGGCCTCCAAAACCACATTCCTTGTTTAGAGCTTGCTTCAGTGAGTTTGCATGTTCTTGTACCAAGATCGCAGACTGAGTAACCTTGAGCTGGAAGCCACAGAGAAGTTTGTCGCAGGAAGATCTGTCAGTCCATGCAGCATGCATGTAGCCTGTCACTGCAGAGTTCAATTACCTTTTAATTTTCTATGTATTTTTCTTCCTGTTTCCTTGTTAAGCATGGAACGTGCCTTACCTTGCCTTATGGGTGGGGAAGTGAGACACCAGGAATAAATGAGACCAAAGATGCATGCTTCAGCAGAGGATGAAATGAAGTGGGAACCCTCTGTGCCACAGACTAGAGGTGACTCTTGTGTGCTGTGCTGTGGGAAGGGGTAGCTTCAGGCTCTCCACAGGGTTTTATACCCTGTGCTCTTTTATATGGTCTCTGCCCTTCCTCCCTCCTCAGACCAGCTGTAATTCCTGTTTATGCTTTTTGATTGCACTACATCATATCAGATATCTCAGAACTGATCATTACACCAATGCTTTTGAAGTGATTTTCAGCTTATCCCAGTGCAAGAAACTGTATTACAAGCTTGGCTACAAAAGTGGCTTGCTACCTTCCCTTTCAGCAATCGTAAGCCATATCCAGAAATGCTCTGAATTAGTTGCTAACAGCCTAGATTGCAGTTCTGATTGCACAAAAGATAGTTTTGTAATGACTTACATAATTTGATTTATTCTTTAATAGTCTCTGCGAGGTTTTTAGCCAGGTACTCTGTCCCCAGATAGTGCTCTGTAAAGGCTGAACTTCTGCAATCCATTAACGTTTCCAATGGCCCAAATTTGGGGCCATTATTTCTGTTTCCCTGCTCTAGATGAGCAGCCACCAGGCACTGCCCCACAATACAGCCCAGCTCCTGCCATCTTGCTGAGGAAGAACCAGCCTGAAGCCTGCTCACATATGGTGTGGAGCATGTTCTCCAAGGGAAGGGGGCTGTACAACATTTAGCATTACCAGGCAGGGGAGGAAACTTCAAAATCAGCAGATCCCTCACAGCCCTCGTGCTGTCCTCTTGCAGTATGCAGAAGCAGCTTCTTTACCTCTGTTAGCTTGGCTTCCTCAGCATGGTGCAAGGAGGGAGGCAGTTTCTCAGGCAGTCTGATGCAATCAGTGTTCTCTTAGACAAGACTCCTGCCTTCAAAACTTCCTCACAAGCAGCACTGTAGTCAGCAGTGAGCATAAAATGGTGGTGCTGGCTTGTGTGCATGTGCCTGAGAGTTGGCAAGTTAACAGTCGGACAGCCTGTGCAGATAAGGTTTTGCTTTTACCGTCACTTCCCACATAGAGCCTGGTGCCACAGTCTGTGCTACAGCCTCCTTGTTATCATGCTGGAGAACTTGAAAAGCAGAGACTGCACTGGAAATATTTTTATCTTTTCAATCGATTTGTTTGTATGTTTACCTGGTACTGATAGAGACACTTCTACATTCCATTGAAAAGACAAGCACGTGCGCACACACACCCAAAAAGATCCTAACTGGTCTGCTCACTGACTATGTAGATGTAACTGGGAATTTAAACTGCAAGCAAATAGTAACTATCCGGATAACCTTCCAACAGGCAGAAACACCTTCTGAATTACCTTCTTAGTTCCTTCCTACAGCACATTATCATCAATTCAATCTAAATTGAATTGAATCTAAGCCAGTTTACTGCAACAAATGAGATGCTCTCCTGTAGATGCTCTGGTCTGAAAGCTAGGTGTGACACTGCTTGCTCTTAGAGGCATCAAATGAGAGTGGTGAGGACAGATGCGTGTAGTTCCCTTCCCTACAGAGGAGCACTGATCTTCATTCTCAGGGTAAGTTCTGGGAGGAGTGGAAGATATGAAAAACGGTGTTTTTTTGTCCCGTTCCTCCCCCTTCTTTGCTCTCAATATAGAGGACTTTTTATCCCCCAGTGGGGAGGTATCTGTGCTGTGGGAAGAGCAGTTCTGCCTACAGGGAGTTCTCTATTCCCCCCAAGGTGTTTCTTTATTGCAGCTCAGCTCTATCAGAGTTGGTGACTGTTGAAGGCAGAAAGAGTCTGAAGAAAGGAGACAGGGCACCAACTGTTTTTCTTACTGAAGGCAAGAGCAGTAATTCTTGATCCTTACATTCATTGATTCCTACAACTCTTTAAAAGGTAATGCATCTAGTGATAACATTTTCTTGACAGGTGTTGGTCCAAGAAATTTGTAGTGGAATAAGAGGGGTAGGATCTGTTCTCATTATCACAGAAAGGCTCACTCTTTCAGATAGGACAAAAAAGTCTGTATTTCCTGTCTTCTTTAATTACTTCAATTTATTAAAATAATTGTTTTATGTTCTTAATATCCCTGCAATTCTTTGAGTTCTTGGGTCAGTGAGTCATAGTTAGAGCTGTACAAAAGCAACATTTTATTTTATTTATTTATTTTATTAATATAAATGGCTTACTTTTCAGGCTGACCATGTAATTTTATCATTCATCAAATGATCCATAACTCTCTAGATTAAATGAATTAATTTCCAGCAGGAATATTTGCTTGGGCTCACCAGACAAAGCTTTATGTCAGGTTACTGCCAAAAAAGTCTACACAGTATTGTCTCAATAAAAAATGAAAGTAAAAATCAGTTAGTCACAGGTGTGCTACACATTAGATTAGCAGAAAAGGCGTCACAAAATGATGACATTGCAAAAGTAGTTCACTTGGAAAAGGATACAGAAGAGTTGGTCACACCTAGAATATATATTGCTTTTATGAAAAGAACTGGCAGAAAAAGTCAGAATCACATTTATAAATGATGTCAGTTCTGATGAAATAAATCAGCTCCTGACACTTATAGTGTTCCTTCCTGCATAGATGGTGTTTCAGCCTACATGTATTTTCAACAAATCTCTCTTCCAGTCTGCCTCTAACTTTAAAATTCAGTGCAACAGCATGGAACTGTCTAGAATCCTGAGCCACTTCCAGCATGGTGCCTTACAGTTTTATTAAAAAAAAAAAAAAAAAAAAAGAAAAAAAAAGAAAAGAAAAAAAAAGAAAAAAAAAATGTATTTTTTCCCTCATTCTTTTTTGTGGTTACAAACCTCTTTTGCAGGAAGTTAGATTTTGGCAGATAGCTGCATCCGGGTCAGAAAAATGTTATGTAAGTTCTCATCTTTCTGCTTTTAAATTCCATTTTAATCTTTTTTTTTTTTTTTTTTTTCTCCTTCCAATATTTCTCCAGTATTTCTACATAAAGATTGTTTTTATGAATTTTCTGACTGAGACAGAGATGAGCAATTTCTAAACCACCAGACAAAGTCCCCCTTGGTTGTCACAAGCTGATATTAATGTTGCAGTGGTCCTGGTAACTGTGCAGAGGTCACCAGTTTAGCCTCACCACGTTCCTGAGAAGTCACTGTCATTGCCATATTACTTGGGAAGATGAGAGATGAGCTTTCTGATCTACCATATGGCTTTGACCATAGACAGCAGTCTACCACTCTCTCTGAATAAAAAAAAATATAAAAATAATAATAAAAAAACTGAATGGCCATTCTTCCATCTTACAACTGTGGTCATATAGCCACAGAAAATCAGGTGAGAGCAGTCCTTTATGGAAGAGCAGCACCTCATTGTGAATTTATAACAGAAAGCACTTGCCAAAGAGAATCAGGACTGATTCTCCTCTTTCTCCAGCCATGTGTCAGGATGTGTCCAAACACAGCAGATAACTTGCAAGATGTTCTTGCAAGTGATTTACATGGCTGTGGCACAGACATTGAGATTGTAGTGTATGGTTTTTCCCCTGGTTTTCATGTGTTGCATCAGATAGTCTTTGCAGATAGGTCCTGAGAAAGATTAATTTAATGGGATTTTCTGCAGAGTGAGTATTAGATTTCTTTTTGATTGTTGTTCTGAATTGCCAAAAATATGTTTCCCCATTCATTTGGACATAAACACAAGAATGTTGGATGTTGCATGTCTTGATTTTCTTTTATTGTTCACTTTTACCCTAGAAGAGGTCAGCTCTGCCTGTGCTGGGGAAAGATAAAGCAGCTCCAAGCTTGGGTGTCTGCACACTTAAGAATACACAGTGCTGGTTTCTTCCACCTTGCCACTTGCAGCTTCTAGCCAAAACCCGTTTCAATCCTTCTTCTTACATGGGGAAAAATGTCCTTTGAACCAGGACACACAAACCTTAAAGAGTGCCCTAGAAAGATGCTTAGAGAGCCATTCCTGATGCTGTTGCATGGCTCCCAGTCTGAGAACAGCAAGAACAGGAGAGGAGTGCAGTGTCCTCCTCTGCGGTACATGAGGATAGAGTTTTCTACTGGAGGCTGCAAGAAGGGAATCCCCAAAAGAGCAAGAAGCTGCACCTGAAATGTGCTCTCCAATTGCTGAATTAGTAGGAAAACAGAAAGAGCGCCATCCTTTTGTAACTATCTTATCTTATTTACCAAAACTGTTAGGAAAAAAAAAAAAAGAAAAAAAAAAAAAAAAAAAAAAAGCCACTCCGACCATTTTTTTTTTTTTTTTTTTTTTTTTTCCCCAAAAAAAAGCTTTTATTTATTTATTTATTTATTTTTCCTGGTAAAACTACTTGGATGTATTCAGAAACAATTTTACCAATTTAAATTGCAGTGTTTCAGCAAATATACTGTTCACCACAAATATCATTCCTCAGCTTCATCAGTTACAGTTGTTCTTCAATGTTAGTTCTTCAGAACATGAATGCAGGTACGTCTGGGTAAACATTTTTTTTTTTTTTTTAAAAACTTCTGTGTTCACAGAGCAATACAGAGATCATTAAGTCACTAAAAACAGTATGGGGAACAAGAGTGCTCTCCCTAAATGTATCATGGATGCTGGACTTTTTTTATGCTGCAACTTTATATATTATTTAAACTATTCAATGGAGAATATAAATCTTAGTGTCAGAGTAGGAAGATGCTGGGAAGTTTGTGATACATCCGTGACAGACACAAGGTAATCAAAACCAACTTTCCTTCTGAAAAAAAAAAAAAAAAAAAAAAA
>CM021765.1:96492044-96508205 GCA_011076525.1 Nettapus auritus
AAAAAAAAAAAAAAAAAAAAAGCTCTGAAAAGCTCTCCACAACAGTACAATATACATTTAAATGTCAGGGATAAATTCAGAACTGCCATGAAGAGAATACAGTAGAGCTGTGAGAGGGCTCATGTTTCCTGCATGAATCTTCACTTCATTGCAAGTTTGCACCCGTTCTCCAAAAAGAGAACAAACCGACAAATTCCCTTCTCACTTGGCATAGTTTCCTTTCTATTCTTAGTTTAACTATATTTTATGTATTTTCTCTAGTTTTCTAGCATTCTATAACAAAACATTTAAGAGGTAAGTCTTCCATAGAGCTATTTTTTTGATTTTTCAGAATACCTGAATTTATTCTATTTTGGCTCAAGTGCTATCAATGGGGAAAAAAACAAAAACAAAAACAAAACACCACCCAACAACCAACATTTGTATTCTGTATTTTAATGTAAAGTCATTGAATGTCTTATTTTAAAAATGGCTTGTAGTTGTTTGTTTTGTTTTGCTTTGACTTTTTGCTTAATTTAGCAGAACTTCACCTTTTCACCTAACATAAATATTTCTTTAAAATACAAAGTATCAGTAAATAAGCCTGGAGATTCTTAAATAACTTAAGCTCCCTTTGGTATATGAAATAAATCACAGAGTTACAGGGCATAATTTTCATCATGATGCCCAGACTTCCACAAGTTTTTGCTCCAATTATCAACCTTAATGTAAGCAGATATGATGGTCCAAGAGCTGAAAAGACCTCCCGTGGGAAGGATGACAGTGGGATGCACTAGCAACAGAGTAGGCAGTGCAAAAGAGCAGATGTATTGATGCTGAGCAAAAACATTATAAAAGCTGTAAAAAAAGACCCTTAAAAACACCTTTATTAAAACATTTAGTGTAATGTGTTATTTATCAGAAATAATTTGGTTCTGTAAAAACAAATATCCTCACATCTGAGAAGTATATGTACACATACCTAAAAATCTGTTATTTTCTCCATAACAGAATGGGCTCCTGGTACTGCCACATGGACACTGAAACCAAAGAGGCTGCTTTGGCTGAGACATGTTCTTCCCTTGGGAGACTCAGCAGAGACGACATGATTTATTTCTGAAAAATGGAAGCCTGCCTTTTTTTTGAAAAAAAGTCTCCAGGCTTGAGGTAAGATGATTAAATCAAAAGCTAAGCTCTCTCTGTACCTTGTCAAAATCCTAGTATTGTGCACTGCAAAATGGCCCAACTATTTTACTGAAGAAGTAAAAGTAAACGTTTTTACCTCGTGAAGCTTAAGACTTGACACACCATGGAGCCGCATTCACAGAGTAGTACTGCCATGTAGCTACTTGCTATTACCATGCTTCATGCAATCACCTTATTACTTGTGCTGAAAAAGTGGGAGAAACTGAAAAGAATTCACTCAGCCAGGTCAAATCGTCTCAGCAAAGAAGGCAGAAATGAATTCTGCTGCCACAGGGGTGACCGTCTAGGCTGCTCCCACTGTGGAAATGGTTCAGACAGAGGGGATGATTCAGGCAGGGCCCTAATGTGTTGTATTTGCAGTTCCTGGAAATGTCTTCTCTTTCCAGCAGCTGCTCACCGTGATTGTGTGTGCTCTGGCTCATTGCAGCAACTCTGATTTAGAGAACATCATTGTAAGCAAAGAAGGTCCCTGTCCGTTGCAGTCGGCTGCCCTAGCATCATTCTCTCCTGCCAGTGGTTAAAGCCTATGACCAAATCCAGGTAGCTTCAGTGGTTTTACTTCTGACTGTTCTGTGCTTCACGTGATCTCTCTTTAAGTCCCTCTCACAAACACACAGACCTAATAATTTTAACCACAAGGCTAGTCTTTGAATTCTTGGCAAAGCAGAAGTCTAAAAGAACTAGTTGTATTTATATATGATTAAAGAAAAACCAAGTAATGTTTCCTTGTTTCACCATCTAGCCCTATGGTTCACCACTGCCATGGGCTGGGACGTGCTCTAGTTTAACAATGGAGTTCATAGAATCATAGAATGGCTTGGGTTGGAAGGGACTTTAAAGATAATTTAACTCCAACCCCCTGCCATTGGCAGGGATGCCACCCACTAGATCAGGTTGGCCAAGGCCCCATCCAGCCTGGCCTTGAACACCTCCAGGGATGGGGCATCCACAGCTTCTCTGGGCAGCCTCTGCTAGTGCCTTACAACCCTTACAGTGAAGACTTTCCTCCTAATGTGTAGTTTAAATCTATCCTCTTTTAGTTTAAGACCATTCCCCCTTGTTCTATCATCACATTTCACATTTTGTACTTCAACAAAATGCTCTTACCTAGTCAATGGAGTTTGAGGGCTGCTCTCGTGAGTGACAGCTCCTCCCACTCTTCATTTTCTCATCCTCTTTGGTTTCATAACCTAGCCTTTTTCTTATGCTTTCTCCCCTTTTCCCACCAGTACCCAAGGAAGAAACTGTGTTTAAATATTCAGAAGTATGGCTCACAGCAGGATGTTGTATTATATAGCCCTGAAAATGTGCAAGCTGTGTCTTCCTCTTTTCTTTTTTTTAAAGACTAAGTTGTTACGTTCAGAATTTTGCTAGTTGTCATTAATGATTGATATGCTTTTTTAACTTTTTCCCCAACTTTCAAAATTAGAAATTAATGACTGTTTTTCTGAGATTAAACATCATGCTTTAGACAGAAATCTTTAATGTAACCAGTGATGTGCACCACTGAGACAGTAGCTGATTATGAAGGATGATATCTAAAAAAAACAAGAACAACAAAAACAAAAAACCCAGCAAGTGTTACCATGTCTAACATCTGGTTTTCTTCAATCATATTTTCCACACTTTTCTGGTACTTTTATATTAAAAACAGGTGAAGATTCAGTCCAGCTATTATGCATCTTTCCTTCTTCCCCCCCCCGCCCCCATTAGAGAGATTTAGTAGTTTGAAGTGACTAAAATGATTAAACATGGTCTGCTTATTTCTTACATGTAGCTATATATAACAAAAGATGTGTGTCATTAGCCTAACAAACTGCCAGGAGAGCCAGTAAATGGTTTCAGTGCAAAATCAAGGATGAGGCTAATGAACAGCAAACTTTACTTGTTACCTGAGAATAGAGAAATGAAACACAAGTGCACTAAAGAGAGATAATTAAGGAATGCCATCATGGTAAACCTGCACTCTGTGAGAGTTTGTGTTGGCCAAGGTGCAAGGTTCTGGAATGGCAGTCAATTGTTTAAGAAAGCAAGTAAAGCTAGTTTCCATTGTAATGCTTGCTTTTCCTGAAGGTGTTATCTGTTACATGTCCAGCAGCTATGGATGACAGCTTAATAGGTCATCTTAAATAAGATATATGCACAGAGCTGCTGATCAAATATCACATAAGTAAGTGGATGAGACATTTGGTTTTTAGATGATTACAGTGGATTAAGAATTCCACAACAAATATATAAATTCCTGTCACAATATCATGTACACAGAGCTCAGACTTGTTCACTAGGGACTGTGCCATTGCGTGACCTGAGAGCAACTAGAAAAATGTCAGCTTTTGGAAAGCTCCCATTCTTTGCTCTTACTGTGGGATTTGGAAAGCCCACCACATAATGATACCTGCTGCCAGTAGCAGATTCTGTGCTTAAGCCCTCTCCTTGTCTTTCCTTACTAGCTATATACAAAAATAGGTCTATTTTCTAGTTCAAATCTACCTTCACAGATGGTTCAAATTGCCATTTACTTTTATTCCAAAATCTAATGGAGATGTCTTAGGCTGCTCATCTTACTTCTTCATTTTGTCATCAGTGTTTCAGTAACTGGCTGGCCCTAGTGAAGAGAACTTTGTCTATTTTCCCCAAGGAGAAAACTTGGTGTTACTAGGCCATTGTAGAATTTTGAAATGGGGGAAAAAAAAAAAAAAAAAGCCTCAACGAAGCATATCTAAACCAGAAACAGATGTCTGTTGTGCTGGGATATTCCTGCTCCCTAGCCCAAGAGCCACAGTGTGCCCTGTGCCCACAATACGTGTTAATCCCCATTTAGTGCAGTGGGAGCAGCTGTGCTCACACTTCAAGGCACCTAACAAAGGTCTCTGTGACTCAAAGAGATTATTACTGTTGTTTTTTGTTTGTTTGTTTGTTTGTTTGTTTAGAGGTTTTATGGTTCAAAACAGCTCCAGTGGAATGAAAGATTTAATAGCATAATACCAAGGGGGAGATAGGTTGCCTGCTTGTAGATACAGCAGCAGGGTTTGTGAGCCATTAAGGGTAGAAGGTCTGCTGGGAATGCACTGGAGAAAACTATTTAGGACAGAAAGATCCGAATCTGGGTATGGTCTCAGCTATTGTGCTTATTTGAAATGGTCTTCTCAGCAAATAAGTTCCAGAACCCTACCTGCCTTTTGTCTTAATGGGAACTGGTGGTTTACTCCAAAATGTTTCAGGAACAAATTAACATTGATGCAGTTTGGATGATTAGAAGATAGGGACTTAAGAACAAATCAGGGAAGTGACACTGTAGACCTACCCACAGGTACTCATTAGTAATAGAAAGTAGTTCTTTATTCTAAACATAAACATCTTAAAATATTAACTAAGAAAACCCACAAAACAACAACAAAAATCCACCAGCAACAACAAAAACAAAACCAGCAAAAATAGCCACCCTAGGCTTTTAGTCTAGATGAAAGGAAAACATACATTTCATCTTTCCCAAAACAGCAGGGGCCTTTTTTGCCACTGGCAACTGTCAGTCTTCAGGTAATTTCATAATAAGTCCTGCAGTACAGTCCTTGAGAAGAGTGAGGGTTGGCTGGAAGAAAAAGAAATCAAAAGCCTTCAGTAAAAGGCAGAGTGAGAATGAGCTTAATTTATAACCCTAATGTAAAAATTCTTTGTGCAGAAGAGATGGTAATGATGCCATTATGTTGGGCAAGCCCAATATAGAAGATTGTTTATGTAGATACAAGTGTTAGAGAGGACAGAATGTAAGTCATTTCCCTAAGAAAGATATCAAGTGCCTTAAATGCAGCTTTTACAGAGACCTAAATGATATATACTCCTTAAGTTTGACTTCCCTGTTTTCTTTAGGAGATAATTGTATTATTTTCCTGTTTTATCTGGTATGTTTGGATTTTTTCAATGTCACTGAAAAATGTCAGTATCACTGTCTGCTCCTGGCTGTCCTCCCTGGGTGGGTGGCCCCTGGCCCTTGTTCATCCCCTCATGACATCTGGACTGTCAGTGGACTCCGTTATCATCCCCTGGCTCTGTCTGCCTAGACCCTGTGGGCCTGTGTCCCCTTGGCTGAGGCAGCACCTGTGCCAGGGTCACCTCGCCTCCTTGCACACTCCCCTTGCAGAGAAGCACTGTTCCTCACATGCCTAAATTCAGGATGTGGATGGCCATGTAGCAGTTTTTCAAAAACTATCTGCTGATTACATCATCTGGACATGAGTCAGCCCTGTGATGTTGTTGATGTATGTTGGCACGAATGTCTCTGACTGGTCAGTCATTTCTGATCTTCCGTTCACCCTCTTGGTTGTTTGTGTCCAAGAGCATCTTTGATACTCATTCTTCTGAGCTACATTTCTTATAAAAACTTTAGTCCAATTCCATTGTTCAACTTATTTGCATTCCTCCTCAACCTGGTATCACCTTCACACTTACCAAGTGTACAAGCTATTCCCTCTGCTAAACTGTTAATGAATAATTTAATTAAAATTTTAGTAATACTTAGCATTTAAACATTACATGACACCCAAGAGAGTCTCCTGGTCAACCACTAGTGGTACATGCCTTGCAGTTTGACAGTAGTTGTAATAATGAATTATTAAGACCTATTTTCTAAGTAAAGTTTTCCAGCCAGTGGTACACACCCCTTCTAATATTTTCACCCAAGCCATATTTATTGCTTTGTGTCTGTGGCAAGTTAGAAGCTTGTTCCATAGTTTAATCCACTAGGATTTAATGTAACAACAGCTGGAGGCATATATTATGATAACTGGCTGGGCTGTGTCTCTAAACAATACTGGATGTGGTCTAAATTTGCCTACATTCTGTGGTGGTTGTTGAGAGACCAATAAACCGCAGCCTGAAGTCTCTTCCAAAGATCGTGTGTTAATAATAGACGTCTTCATTTTAGATCTCTCTTTTGGTTTCAGAGCTCTCCCTTCTCTTCAGTGGCTCAGTGACCAGTAGTCATCACATTGAGCTAGGAAACTTGTACTCTGTGGGCTCCATCACTAATAGACTGGTTTGGCCAAGCCATGGTGGTCTTTTATAATCTAGCACAATGCTAAGGATAAGAGAATGAATATTGGTAGTTTTTTTTTTTTTTTTTTTTTTGTTTTGTTTTGTTTTGTTTTGTTTTGTTTTTCTTCCCACATTAAGCTTCATGGATAGTCTTATGCTTAGTATGAATGAGCCAAATAGATTTAATGCTACCTAATCAAGAGTGTTTATGCTAGGTAAAAAAAATGGGAATGCTTTCCTTTTCTTACATAGGAAGGATTAACTCTTCTTCAGCAGAAGACCAAATTATGGCCCCACTCTGTATCTAGAGACTAATGAATGTGGTTATGATACAAAGAAATCACCTGTACCTTACAGATGAAAAACGCTTGTTTCTCATATACTACAGTATACTACATATACTACAAGTATTATGCACGCTGATTTCCCAACTAGGTGAAAAACAACAGCCACAATAACTACTGCTGCCCACAGTGAACGTTTTTCAGTCGGGGCAGTGTCAGAGCATTTAATGCGAGTGCAATCAGAAGCAATCCAGGAATTCAAAAGACCAGGAAACAGCTGAGGACAAGGAGAGCGTGGTCTGCCTGAAATCTAGCTGCTGTCAGGTAAGAAAGATGGTGAGACTAGGAGGAAGAGAGAAGAAAGAAAATGCAATGTGATGCTGAAATCACACTATTGTGCTGACCCTAAGAGTGATTCACTGAGCCCCTCTGTTCTCCATCAGAGAAAGGAAGCAATAATCAGAGAACATTCAGAATTTCTGTCCGTGAAAAGTCCCAAACCAACCGTTCTGCTCTCATCATTACGCTTCTATAGGAGCTAACTACAGACAGCTCTAGGAAGCAAGTGGACAAAAGAAATGAAATCTGGTTAAAATTAACTTTTGTTTCCACTACTGTGAGGGGAAAAATAAAGAGAGAAGGGGCATTTGACTGTTGTCTATTTGTCCAGAATTCTTATTGCAGATGTGACTACGTAGTTACACGTACAGTAGTTAAAGACTCATAAATTCTATTTTGAAGGTCAGAAATCTCTAAAATTTGTTATAGTTTTGATTGTGATTTATAGCTACAGAGATAGGATGTTCTACTCAAGCCAAGGGAAGCTGCCAAATGCAACCACACTTCGATGGGCACAAAGTACCCTTTGGAGGAATTCCTGGTTTTGCTTTATCATAAAACATCCATCAAATTGTAATCACTTCATTTTTGCACAATAAGTAGCTTTTCTAGATAAAGTAAGCCAGTTCAGTCCTTCTCACCTAATCTGTCCGAAATTTACATAATGGGTCTGACCTTTCTGTGGTTCTCTTATTTCCCCTGTCCTCTCCTCTTTTTCCAACTGATCATGCTCCTAATGTTCCTTCATAATTCATCAGAAATATTACTCATTTTTATGGGTTTTGTATTTGACCTCTATGAAGTTGGTGTGTGTGTTTGTATCAGTATGTATAACTATATAACATATATACACAAGCAGGTAGCTACATCACCTTTGCAACTCATAGTGACAGTCTTGAAAGATTAAGCTCTGTATGCAATGAAATATTCCTTGTGGTGGAGAGTGATTTTTCACTTTTTCAGCTCCTAGGGCATAATGGCTGTGTTTGCTACTGGGCCAGCTGACTTGCTAATTCATGCTTGGATGTTTTGCCAACAAGCCTTTGTATTTTCCATCACCAACTAAAAACCAGTTCAGTCAAAGCCTGAAGCAATCGCACACTTATTGAACATAATGCAGTGATGGTTTTACCAAAATGTAGTGAATTACTCTCAGAATGGCAACAGACTGTTTCTAGGGAGTAATAATCCAAAACTTTAACAGCGATGGCTGCTTCTTCATTGTGATAAGTCCTCAAAACAGACAAAAAAATAAGTCCAGCTTGCATTTCGTCATTAAAAAGCACTACTTAAATATATTCAAGAAGGCTACTTGTTTGTATGCTGATGTAGGTTTTTTTTGTTTGTTTTGTTTTCTTCTAATAGACAAAATCACAACTCGTACTTTATAGAAATCCTCTCATTTGTTGATGAAGCCAGTGCATGGGAGTATTTAGATTGAACCTTTTGTGGTGCTTAGCTGCTGATACTTCATGGTAGAACAAGCCACATTTGATATATAAAGCTAACTACCCAGGCTCAGGCTCCCTGCCTCTTTCCTGGCAGAGAAACTGCAAATGCACACACAGAGATGCAAAGCTGTAAGATTCAAACCTAGTTTTATATCTCTTCCACTTCTGAGTAAACCTTCCAGATTATGATATGATACCCTCCTACTATAGGCAAGGGGAACTCAAAAGTAATTAGTTCTTAGAGTGTCTTGGTCTGTGTAGTTTTCTGTACTCTTTTGTGTTTTCTTCCTTCAGGAACTGAAGGAAAACTGATGACATGAAGAAAGTGTGAAGGAAATGACCAACAATTCTGTTCTCGTACTCCATCACTAATTTGTAAGAAGGAACATAATGAAAGTAATGCTTGAAATTAAAGACGTATGAGACACATTCACAATATTTTCTGAAGTATGTCCTGGTTTTAATTAAAATGTAAAGTGTACATACTGAAGGACTTGCTTTTCTGCCAGGAGCAGCTGCCTTCTGCAACCTTTACCACCGTGGACATCAAATGTCAACTGATAAAAATATTTTGTTCTTGTATCGAAACTCATACAGTTGGAAACTTTATTGCAATTGGAAACATAATGTAGAAGTAGAGGGCAATATTATGTTTCACATATAATTAGTTTGCAAAAAAATATAACCAAGGGACATGTTTTTGATAGAATAACTTCACACAATAGATGCAGAATAATGGATTACATTGATAGATCCTTCTTCCTAAACGCCATGACAAAGTAAATGAACATTTGTATAAAAATGCTATAATAGTTGAAGCTTGAATAAGAGAGTCTGTAACCTTTGTGATCATAAATTACAGAGAAATCCTGCAGGCAAAATAAATGCAATACTAATTAAAAACAACAATGACAACAGAAAAACAGCAACAACAAAAACCAACAAAAACACCAACATTAAAATCCAACAGATGCAACTCATCAAATAGTGAAAACATTATTTTGTGTACCTAACATTAATCACTTAGGATGCTATAGTACAAATTGTCTCCAACAATTTCCATAGTTATCACATAGGTTAAATGGACAGTCACACGTGGAGTTTGGTCATACAAAATACAAAGGTATAAAAAATGGTTTCAAATACTACAGCTGACTAAAGTCAGTGCTTCTTTCATTGTGAAGCTACAAAGTTTTTTTCCACTGTTTCTGGGTGAAGGGCTAGTAATAGGGGCAAGCCACTGAATCTCATAACAGTTTTTCCAATAAGTAACATGGGGCAAAAAAACATTCTACTCTTCTAGATCCTATAACCCCAGTTGTAACTTCTAGCAGCTGGGCACCAGTAGGTTACAGTAGGTTACGAAAGGGATCTAAATTTTAATCGCTTATGTCTTAAACGCTAAAATAGTGGTATGTCATTCTCAGGTGTGGAACTGGCACAAAAAGCACTGAGCATCTGAGAGATATCATGTGCAGTATGAGCCTTCTTGTGTGTGTCTGTAACCCTGGCTCAAGAGGAATCTTAGTACTGGGAAATCAAACTCTGCAAGCAAATAGTGCCTCCTGCCCGTGTGTGTTTGGTTAGTCCTTTCATTTGCTGTCTGGATGAAAAAAAAAAAAAAGATGAAAAACAAACAAACAACAACAACAAAAAAAACACAGGTAATTTGGAGCTTGCAGAGGGGAAGAAAGGAAGGAGGAAGAAGCCAGGACCTGAATACCTGAATATTTGCAGGTTTCGCTGAAGCCAGTGAAAGACAGAAGGAAAAGCCTGTGGGAAGAAGTTAAAGCAACAGAGACTCAAATATTTTTTCCTCAAGAAAGCAGAACTTCTGACATCCCTAAGAATCTATTTTAGTTCTTGTATTAAAATTTCACAATGGTTTGTGGTTCATTACTTTTTTTTCCTTTGTTGACTCTACAAACACTTCACTCTACATGATAAAATGAAGAAACTTTCAGATATTTATGACATGCCAAAGATAGAAGGTGCTGTCTTGCCCATGAGTGTTTGATAATTATGAAGAGGCATAGGCTGGGGTACCAAGAGCAGTGTGCTTACAGTAACCTGATGTAAAGGTCAATGCTGTACTCTTTGCAGTATTCAGACAGTAACATTCCCTGGTGTTACTAATGCTCTAAACGGCATTGCTGGCCAGTCACTAAAACATTCATTTCCTACGTGCATAAGAAACTGTGCTCTCTGCTTCCCAATTCCTCTTTAATGCAACACTGCAGGAAGTTAGTGTCTGGTGTCAGCACACAGGTTTGGGACAAAAATACAATCTTTGCAGAAGATTTGTTTCTTGGGTCAACAGCTCTTAATATTTAGCAATCTGGAAATAACTAAATTATATTCTATCCTGTTTTCAACAATAACAAGATAAATGACAGATGGACATAAGTTTTTTTGGAAGATGAATTCAAATATAATTGTAATGACAGTAAGCAATTGTTTAGAGCAGAAGAAAATGCTATGCATGTTGAAGGGTGTGTGGGATCCTCTTTCTCTTCTTTGATTACTGAGACTTATCCTCAAGCTAAGGTCCCTAAAATAAGTGTCCAAGATTAAGTGTTGTAAATCTCTCCTTCTGCCTTTCCCTACCATTGTTTGTAGACTTTTGTGGCTCAAAAACTGGAATCACAAAATCTTGTGCTTGGCTACTATCAGATTGGTGTGTGTGCTTGTGCAGTAGCATATGTATGCACAGGTAGGTAGATAAATACATAAACGACTTTTCAGAAAGCAAAGAAATAAGACTGATGAAGAGCTACAGAGACTACACTAAGCTGAGTTTTTTCTGAGTTAAAACTAGGAAGTGTAGCTCATATTGTAGAGCTAAGTTCAGATCAGTCATATTTAATAGCTATGGAACTGTTACTCTAATTTTTCCCTATTTTATGAGAATAAGGGAGTCTTTTTTCCATGTATATAGTAACATTTTATTATTATTATTTTTTTTCAATAACCTCTCATTTCTCTTTTCCTCATGTAAATGTCTGCTGGGTTACTGCTCCAAGAAAAAGAATATCTAATAGTAGAAGGCATAAATATACATGAAATTATAATATCTGACAAAGCAAAGACATATAAAGTTTTTTACAATGTGCAGAAAGCCTGGGGTTGCCCAGTGTCATAAAGCATCTAACTTTATGAATGTATGTAATTAATATGTATAAAATTAATTCTCTCTCAAACAAAAGCATACCAGATTAAGAAGCTATACAAATTATACAAACTGTGCAACTCATAGCATGTTTTGATCACTTAAATAATTATATGGCTGAGAAGTACCACTTGATTTGCTTTGGGTGACCTTGTCTTGGCAGGATCTACAAGTTAAATTAAGGTGAAAAGAGATGACAGTTAACATGTTGACATTATAAACTGAAAAGATTCATAGCCTACTTGGATTTTCAGATGTGAATGCCAGCATATAAAATCAGTCAGCATACAGGACTGCATGTGTGTAGCATACACATATCTATGTTGTCTTAGCATCAGCAAAAATTAAGCTAAGGAAAAGCAAAGTCAAAGGAATGCTGTCACATGAAATCTCATCTACGTTCCAGTTAATAAAACAAGTAAATGTATGTGCAAGACTGATATGAACTGGGAAGGTTTCCATTCCTCAGTCCAACTTTAGGATAAAGCAGAAACTAAGTCCTGCTCTGTTAGAAACCCCAATGTTTCAAGTTCTCCAGCAGTACAAGAGAAGCTAATTAATGGAAACCAAAGGACAACGAAAAGAAGCCAGATAAGCCATAAATATCTACAGGTATAAGCACACAGCAAGAGAGATAATGAAAAGTTAGCCAGATTTACCGTTTCAATTATCCAACTGGGTGGGTTGGTGGGGCTGGGATTTTTTGGAGGGGAAACGCCGGGAGCCGTTTCCACGAGGACCTGTCCATGCGCATCCACTCCGGCGCCGCGGAGAGCGAAGCAGCAGCCCCGGCTCCCCCCTCGCCAAAAAGGCGAAGAAAAAAAAAATTAAAAAAAAAAATAATAAAAAAAATAAAAAAATAAAAACCACCAAGAGGGGAGGGGAGGGAAGGGGAGGAGGCAGCCGGGCAAACTACCGGCAGCGCTCCGGCGCCGCCCCGACAGCTCCTCTCCCGCTTCCTGGCCCCGGAGCGCTGCGGGAGGCGGCTCCGCGGAGAGCCGCGGGGAGGAGCGGAGCCGCCGCCGCCGCCGCCAGGGGAGGGCAGCGGACTGCGGGTTGCGGTGCGGCTCCACTCCGCGGCTCCCGGGCTGCCCGCAACCGCCGAGCTGGCCCCGGTGGGCCCCGGGGTGTCCGAGGTGGGACGGAGGGGCTGGTTGTGGGGTCGCCGTCTTCTAGGTCCGCGCCTTGTGCCGGGTAGGGGGGTGGGAGGGGAAGGCCTCCATCAGCCGCCCATCTTCCATGGGGTTTAGGCTCCTCCGAAGTGCACGCTCTTGGGTGAGGCTGTTCTCCTCCTCTGAAATCTTATGGCTAGGCTGCAACGAAGAGTTGCCAGTCTGTGTGTGATGTGGCACAGGGGTGGACAAGGATGCTCTCAGTGCTTCTGCAACGGCAAAAGACTAGCTAGCAGAGCAGCATGTTTGGACGGGGAGATTTTTTAAGTGAGTGATACCTTGCTGCTGCTCAGATGTGCTTGAGATGTAATCGACCTGCTGTCAGCTGCACACCTATTCTGTGCCTTTGCTCTCTCTCCTTGGCATGCAGCACTGGGCCTCCCAGCTCAACATGTCCCTGTGGATGCTTCTAGTCCATCATTCTGTAAAGTTGAGAGGTCATGGATGACCTAATTGCAAACAGTACTTTCTGCTCCTTATTCCAATGCTGCGTGCAATTAACTTTCCTGATGGATATTTATCTTGGTACTGAGTGATCCTAGGTGCTAGTTAGTAAACTGTATGTGCCCCTTTTTCAGCTCATGAGGTTTGTTGTTTGCTTGGACCTCTGTTTATACAAGTCTCTGTTTTGGAAGGAAACCAGAAATGTGTTTTGGTGAAACCAGTCCCTACATAACATTGCAAACTTTGATCCCACAAATACTGTAAAAGCAGAAGTGCTAGAGGTTCTTTTATGCCTTTGGCTATTCAAAAAGGCAAAGGATAAGCTAAGTAGATAGCAGCTCTAACACCTACCTGCGTCACCCACCACATTGTAGTTCCATCAATCTCTTTAGAGGTGGTCTCCCTGGATCATTTGATGTCTGCCAGGATCTAAGAAGGCTGCTTAGGGCTGGTATTCTTAAGGCTTTTAAAGTTCCAGTTTTATATGAACTGAACACCTTTTTTTCTTTTGCAGGTTATGGCACTACTGAGTAAAGTCTTCTGCTCCCCCAGCTACCAGTTGAGTGTACCTCCTGCTGTTGTTTGGCTTAATGAACAAAGTTTTAATTATACCACAAGTGACTTAGAAATAGCAGAGGTTAAGCAAAATGGTCTTTCATCCATTGCTACTGAAGAGTAAGAGCTGACCATGTATGATTAACCTGTGTTCACACTATCGTCTGTTTCTGGCCTCAGATCAATGCCATTATAGTTGGTCTAGTGGGGAATGTGAAAGTGCCTCTCTAGAACCAACAATTTAGTATATGATTTACTGTATCACCTATAAACCTTTAGCAAAGGTTTTCTCCTAGGGAAAACTGATGGTGGCAGAAATTCTCTAGTGATTCCCAAAGCAGCGTGCAAGGGCACTGTTTGTCACAGTGCGTGCAAGTAAGGTCTCTGGTTCCTCCTTCAAATACCTCCTTAGGACCTCTTGCTTCCTGTGGTATGATTCTTGAGACACAGGTGGGAATTGCTCATTGCTACTTTGTGCTTTTTGTGTTCTTTTGCCTTCAAAGCATGGCCCAGCCTGAGATTGCACATTTGAGCAAAGCCGCCCCCTACCCAGTGTAGCAGCACCTTGACCAGTGTGTGTGTCTCACAGCAATAGCTTTGATGGTAGCAAGAAGGGGGTGTTCTGTTTTGATTATAATAGGTAGCAATCTGAAGCTTATTTTTGAGAGTCTATTTCATGTTGTGTCCTTTTACTTAGGAGAAGTCACACTGGGTCAGGCACAAAGTCCTTCAAAGTCCATTATCTCCTCTCTGAGGAGAGCTGGTAGTCAGTATGACGGAAAAGAGCATAAGATTGGGGCAAACACAGAGTACCTTGTCCTGGTACACTCTCTCATCTTGCTTAAGCTTACTCACAAGCCACTTTTTGAACACATTTATACTTTTGGTGTCCACAATGTCCTTCCAGCAAGCTGTTCCACAGTAGTGCTAGCTACTGGACTTATAAAAAAGCCCTTCTTTTTTGCTTTAAAATTATGTATTTTACTTTTCTTTTTTTTTTTTTTTTCCCTTCTGAGTGTCACACAGACAGCTATGGAAATTTTTTACTTAGTTTAAGTGATATTTTCATTAGATTAGATTAGATTTTTAAGCTCTTCAATCCCATCAGAAAAAAAAATGTATATAAAATTGTGGGCCAATGAACAGGTAATGGCTGCATACAGGGTCTTTGCATTTCCTAGGGGAAGAAGGCCCACACTTCTTATATACTTAGATCTCAAGGTTTTTGAGCCAGTCTTTTGGATCTGAATTTCCATAGTACCTATCTCATTAAAGTCTTGATCCTGGACTTGGGCTGCAAGACACTGTGACACCACAGATAATCTTAATAATGGATTGTTTGAATGATTAGTAATAGGCAATTAAAACATTGGTATGGCGGTTGGGCTGTGGATGCAGAACACTGATGAGTTTTGTAACATAACTGCATGCATTTCAGTCCCTTTCTGAGCAACATTATGCAGCAAAATATCTATATTAGATGAAAAATAATGTAAAAAAACAGATTCCTCAAATTCAAGACTGCACCCCGTTTTGTTTCCAAAGAGTGTTCATTTGCAGCAGTGAGATGGAAGTCCTAACTTCTTCCTTGAATAGTTGGGGTTAGTCACCAGCATCTCAGAAATTTGTTCTGAGACAATTCTCTAAGTGTCTGTGGTCAGGAGAATTCCAAGGGGGATTTCTGTCCATTTTACCATAAACTCTCCACAGACTACATTAAATTGGAAATTACGGGTCTGAAGACATCGGTAAGGCTGTGGAAGATTGGCATGAGTGAGGGTCACTTGCCACTTCAGAAGACAGCCTTTCTCACCTCTTGCATCTTTCTCACCTCAGTGCTTGCAGAGCCTGGGGAAGAGATGTGAGTTATGGAATTACTTATTTCCTGTGCATGCCAGCTACTGGCCCTTTCCTGTACCTGAGCTCTGCTACCCCAGGACCAATGTGGTGAGTGATGAGCTGGACTGTGAATCTGGTGTTGGAAGAGGTTGGGACAGGAAATCCTCATTTATACCAGTGTTTGAAGTTCCAGTACCCATCCATGAAGACCAGGTTGTTTTTCTCTTTCTATCTCTGTAAACAGTGCCACATCAATATTGATTTAAAAAAAAAAAAAAAAAAAAAAAAGACTTGGAGATGGGTTGTAAGTCACCATCCTATGTAAGCTCTCCTACCTCCTGCAAGCAAGAAACTTGATAAGTTTGAAAGTCTGGGGCTTTTAAATCATGTTTAAATCACCCTGGTGCAATAAATCAGGTGGACAATTTCCTCTCCTGTGAGGAATTCCGTTTGTCTGTGTGGTCTTTTTTTTAATTTTTTTTATTTTTTTTCTGAGATGTTTATTTCTTAGGGACATCAGCTGCTCCTTGCTGCTTGCCTTAGTTGTTCCTTGCTGCTTCATTGTTTCTCACTCACTAGTGTCAAACTGGTGGCTAGGGTTTTCTGCCTGCCTTCCTTTCTCTCTTCTTGGACTGTATCCACAGGTCTGGAGGTTAATGATGCAGAGATGCTGTTGGCTTCCTTTTCCCTTT
>CM021765.1:96518170-96530468 GCA_011076525.1 Nettapus auritus
AAAAAAAAGAGGCACCCCAAACCCACAACAAACTAGAAATCAAACTAGAAATAGAAGAGTGGCTTCTTCAGTACAATGCAATGCTGAACATACTAACTGTACTGCTATAAAAGTGCTTTGGAAATGGCTTAATTTTATAACCCAATAAAATACAATGCTTATTTTCCAAAATTTGTTTTGCTTGCATTGTTGTAAATGACTCCCACGTTTTCCCTTAAAAGGAGTGAAAAAACAATTCCTTGTAAATACCTTTCACTGAACAAATTATTAGATATAAGTTGTAACACTTCCTTTAAGCACTTGTCCAAGTTTGTGCACTGCTAACAACATTTTTCTAACAAAGGCTTAATAAATATTAACTTGGAAATTAGAGATTGTAAATCATTTGCTTTAATGTGTATTACTAAGTAATTTTTCAGCCTTGGAAAACAGTATGTCTTCTAAATTTCAAATTCTATGTAACCTGATTTTTTTTTTCTTCTTCTTCAGAACACTAGCTCACATGAACATCAGGGTGTTTTTTTTTTTTTTTTTTTTTTTTTTTTTCTCTCCCTACTGATATCTATCAGATATTAACTTTTATCCAGACTTACAGGATGTAGAAATATGTTAAAATGTCTTTTAATATTAGAAGTATGTAGCAGAATCTGCAAACTCACCTTTCTTTTGCAAGAGTAAAAATCAAACAATACTATTAGTCTTTTGCTCAAGGCTACAGCACTACAAAAGGATCTTAGGAGACTAAGATATTGGCAAAGCTTTTCTAAATGTTTAGAGATGGTCTCAGTTTATTTTTCTAATATCTGCAAATCTCAGTGTATCATGTCTTCATCCATTTTCCCATGTGCAACATTCACTGTACTGTTATGGTATGTCTTCATGCCAACATCTTGCCATATATGAAAGGGTCAACAATTATTTCTGTGATACAAGTAAATCAATGTATTTTTGTTATACATCCAACAATATTATAGTTGGACTCGATGATTCTTGTGGGTCCCTTCTTGCTTGTATATTCTGTGATGATTCTATCTTTATACGAAGCTCAGGTTGAGAGTGGAGTTGGGAACATTGCAGGGAGTGTGTTGGGGTTGCTGTGGCCTCAGAAACTGAGGTGAACGGTGAGGGGACTGATAACTGCAGTGAATGGGACTTCCCTGGGGAGCCTCTCTGGATGCCTGGTCCTGCACAACATCATTGTCTGTGTTTGAGACCTTGGCAACGCGAGGTGACTTCTTGTGTAAGTCTCTGCATGTTGACAGGAGTGATAAGTATTTCAACTACTTTTATTTTTTTTCCTTCTGTCCACAAAATATGCTACAGCCAGAAGCCCTGATCCTGAACAGTTAATGGGGATCCTATTAGGATTGGTACCTAGTGGTGTGAGTGCCTACTCTTCAGAAAAACAGTTCAGCTTTTCAGAGCTGCTGTTCCCCTCTTACAGGAGCAATACTGTAGTAGCCAGATACCACTCACTGAATACTAATGCTTGGAAGAAAAATAACTACCCTGGTTTTTGTTCTATCCCACAGAAAAGTTGGAAATAATTTGATTTCTGGGGAGGTGCTCTACAACCCCAACTAGCTGTTCAGCTGGAGGAATTCACTGTGTAATTGTAATTCTATAGCCTAGAGTAAATGTAAAATGATCTGTTGAACTTGTCTGATTTGGAAAACATTTTTACTCCAGAAAGCCTTGTGGCTCTGTAGATGATGGTTTGAGCAGGGATGACAGTTATGGTTTATACAACTGATCTTTACAACAATGTTCTCCTGTTCTTGTGCAGAATAATACCAGCAGTTAAAAACTACATTTATTTTCCTCCAGGTTATGTATAATTTCACTCCTAGTTCAGTATCCTTGTTGTATCTGAAGTTATTTACAGTTAACTTTAAGGAAAGATAGCTAAAGCACTAAACATAGTGCAAATTGAACAAATGTCATGATAATTTTAAAGGACTACAGAAGGCTTTTGAAACTGCAAAATTATTTTTACTTAAAGTAGAAATGTTATTATGTATGGTTGTCATATTAGTAACTGAATTGCTCAGCAGCTAATGCTGTATAAATGGAAGCTAATACCTGTTTTGGAAAACAAAACAAACCACCAAACATTATTGGGAGAATGTAACCAAAATGAAGTAATTTGCAAAAAAAAATTTGGACTTTTCTCCACAGACAGGAGACATCTCTTCCCTTTATACTTAGATAATCTTTTGGGAACTATTTCTCAACTTCTGATTTTGTACTTGAAAGAATTTTCAAGTGACAACAACAAAACCGTTAAACCACATTGATAGCTGCTGCATGTAATATTTTCCTTTTCTAATGACAATAGTATAAGTGAAAGTTATTGGTTCATTTTTTTTCTTCCAGTAAAAATGAGATGATAAAGTAATATTATTTTGTAGATTGAGTATGTAACAGCCATAAAAAAAAATAAAATCGAAAATAGAATTAACTATCATCCCAGGTCATAAACATCCTTTCCACAAGAGTATAAACAAGACAGACAAATCATCTTTGGAAGATGACAGGTAAGAGAAATGTCCTTCAGAACAAAAATCACTGGTAAAATGTCTTGTTAAATCCTGAGCACCAAATTGTTTGAGATCTGATAATTCTAGCCTCTAAATACTTAGCTCAGTGAGGGGGAAAACTGTACTGGAAAAAAAAAACATTTTTTTCTGGAGACTGCAGTGCCCAGCAAGATCTGTCTAGAAGTCTGGGCAGCAATGGGGAAAATGGATTATCAATGTGACACTGTGATTTTTTTTTTTTTTTAAGTAAACAAACATTCAGATGGTGAAGAATTCTTCACTTCTTTCACCCCCAATTTCTCCTCTCCACTGGATTGTGAAGCTTGGCTTAGATCACGAGATTGCAATATTTCTTGTGTGGTGTGGGGGTTGTATGAAGGAAAAGAGGGAAGTAAAGCACGGGGGTTCTATTTCAGGGTACTAGGTAGGAAGCTGGGGTCTGGCAAAAAAAAAAAAAGTGTTCTTGGCTGTTTTTTAACTTTAATTGGAGAGGTATTTTATTCTTGTCAGTCCTTGCAGTTTTTTAGTAATAAAGTGAAGGTTTGCTCCTTCACTGTGTTTATTCTAGAGCTGTGTAAAAATCCTGTAACATCAAGGGGGGTATCAGCAGAAATAGCACATCACTAAAACTGCAGACAACCTCTACTGCAGTTGAAATCCCAACTTTAAAAAATCACACCATCCTCTTCACTTGTGAACTGTCTTTTTTGCTGAATAAGTACTTCTGCTTTGTCCCCAATGTCTGAGTTGCAGTTGCCTGTAATTTGATTGTTACTTGGGGAAAAGGAATACATATATATTTTTTTTCCTTTTTTAAGTAATAATCACAGTTGCAGTACCTTACCTACCTGATTGCCTCAGCACGAGGGGAAATTCCCTTCTTCAGTGAGACAGATGCCATTTAGTATACAGATGTTTGTCATGAAACAAAGAAACACTGTTCCAGGGAAATTTGATTTTTTTCCTCTATTTTAGAATACTCATGTTTCTAGCAAAAATGAAAAGCTGCCTACAATAAGGGAAAGGAAACGATGGCAAGAACTTAACTGCATCCCTATCTTGCTTTTAATTTAAGGAGTTTCATGGTAAAAGACAAACCTCTGGAGAGCTGAAAAAAGTCAAATAAATGCTTGTAGAATGGAGACTTAAAAGGGAAGAATGTAGACTGTAAACTCAAATAACAGCAGTGTTGCTGTGCAAATACTATAGAGGCCAGTGTTGAGAAAGCAGATTTTTTTTTTTTTTTTTTTTGCCATGGATGTTTATAGTTTAGAGTTTTGCCACTTGTATATTCAAATTTATTTTCATTGGCCACAACGAAATGCATTTTAGTTTCCAGCAAGTGTTTGCTGGATCCATTTACAACAAACATTTGTCACTCTTCATTCCGTATCGTTCCACTTTTAGTGAAATAGTCTCTGCAACCAGTGTCACTGCAACAATGGTAAGGTTATCACAGGTATTGGAATCATGAACTCTCAGTCTACTTGCATTTTTAAAAAGATATTTAATTTTGCTTAGCAGAAGAAAAACAGTTGAAGAGCTACCAAAGAACATGGGATAGGGAAGCTCATGGTAGTTAAAAACATTTATCACTTTAATGGTATTTTATTGTGTGCTCCTGCATATGCATCAACAGGTTGCAAATAAAGAAAAGGATTTGCACAACATTGGTAATGCTTCCAGTGTCCCAGCCTTATTTCAAGCTGTGGCAAATAAAGCATAAATACTGCAGGCAACATTTCTTTCTCATCTTTTTCTCATTTAGTCACTTGTAAAGCAGGCTTAAAAGGAACAATGCTGTGAAAACTGGCTTAACTGACCACTGGGGAGAGAGACAAAATGGAGTGGGGGAGGAAAAAAAAAAAAAAGGATGTGGGTGTTTTAAAATTCCAAGGAATATTTTACAGAGGATTTTTTTTTTTTTTTTTTAACAGGAGATGCTTCATGTACAATTCTTTATGGAAAATATCACTTATGGAAATGATGGTTTGGTACTCCACCCATTACAAAGCAGTATTAATATTACAGTGACCCCCTTTGTTTTACTGAGATCATGAAATCATAGAATGGCTTGTGTTTGAAGGGAGGAGAGACCTTAAAGATCATCTAGTTCCAACTCCCCTGCTATAGGCAAGGATGCCACCCACTAGACCAGGTTGTCCAGGGCCGCATCCAACCTGGTCTTGAACATGTCCAGAGTGGGGCATCCACAGCCTCTCTGGGTAACCTGTTCCAGTGCCTCACCAACCTTTGAGTGAAGAATTTCCTCCTAACCTCTAATCTAAATCTCCCCTCTTTTAGTTTAAGACTGTTTCCCCTTGTCCTATAATTATCTACCCAAGTAAAGAGTCCTTCTCCATCCTTTTTATAAGACCTCTTTAAATATTGAAAGGCTGCCATGAGGTCACCATGGAGCCTTCTCTTCTGGAGGCTTAGAGGGCTGGGGCTGTTCAGCCTTTCTTTGTAGGAGAGGTGCTCCAGCCACTTGATCATCTTTGTAGCCCTCCTCTGGACCTGCTCTGGCAGCTCCACATCCTTCTTGTGCTGGGGGCCCCAGACCTGGATGGATCTGTTGGTTAGGTGAAGATTTCTCAAAATAGTGGTGAGAGCAAACTAGTAATGAAAATCTCTCTTAGCTGCCTGTTCAGAATGAAGTTAATTAACAAAAATCTCTTTGGTCCTAGATGAAGTTTCTAGTCATAATTGGGAAGAGGGAACCACCTGCAATAATAAATAGCAAGTCCCTGTTGCGGTAGGGTTTTGCTAGGGGTCAGTTAAAGCTGTCTCACATTCTCTTAGCATGTATTGGCAAACTGTGTAAGCTTGGATGCAGGAACAGCTGTGCAGTTGCTCTGTGCCCTCCTTTCTCCTTCGTTCAGCTCAGACCTGCTGCTACTCCCTTTGGGAGTGTCAGATTGAAATACTTGGTGCAATCAGAAGAACATGGGGAGTTGAGGGGTGTTGAGCTTTGTTTCTTTGTGACCTATGGAAAAGCTCTGAATATTGGTTGCTTTGGATCACTGTGTGTTTTGATGGATGTTTCTATAAGGGCTGGTCCTTGTAAAAATCTCCTAAAGGTGCATTTATATGTCTTTTTCAAAGACCCAAATTCAGTTGAGGTATTCTCTGGTGGGAGAGACGAGGAGGTGGTCTTGGAAGCTTCAGGCTTTCAAATATTTATTTTCAGATACGTGATCCAAATTAAATGTGCTTATTAAAAAATGTTCATTGATACTTTTAGGTATCTAATGCAAATATACTAGTGTGTAAACAATGTCTGAATATTTTGTATTCAGGTGTTGAAAGCTACAACTTCAGAATGATCCAGAAGATTGACTGCATTGAGCAGTTTGATCAGCCTTGCGCTGTTAAGAACTACAAGCCTGCAGTTACTATTTTGGGATCACTAATTACTAGTCAGTCACTGAAAAATTGTGTTGCTGTTTCTGAACACACCAGCCTTTTCTTAACACTCTGTAGCAGAGGCTGCACTACACACTGTAATGGGTTATGCTACAATGCTTTTGTCTATTTGCAAAAATGAGGGGATAAATGAAGACAGCCACCTTCGCAGGTGTGCTGTAAAGAAACAGAATGGAGAAAGGTCCATTAATTCATAGAATAATGAGTGCAATGGCCAAGATAATGCACAACGAAAAAGAAAGGAGTTAAAAATTTTCCAATTCTTAAAACAAGCCCAAAATATGTCGGCATAGAGAATGTTTCTTTGCAACTTTTGGATATTCTTGACAACCATGAGTCTGCTAAAATTTTTCATCAAGTGGCTGAACTCACCACAATGGTTTTGTTGCTAAACCTTCTCAGTGGATATTGTCACCAGCTAATTGTTCTGAGTGCTCTCTATTTGCTTGTTGCTAAGAGCATTTGGGGTACCACCCTGTTTATGAAGTATTTGTGGTACCTTGAAGGATCCACAGGAGGCTTTCATCTTGTGTTTCCCCTTGGAGCAGGCCCTGCACACAGGAGCATGCTTTGTGTAAACTTCCTAAATTCCTTGCAATGCGTGCATGTACACACAAGCATCTATAGATTTAATAAGCTGTTTGTTTAGCTATGAGGGAAAACTAATATGCCTGTGTCTTGGTCGTCTATATCTGAAATCTATCATGCAGGGATGTAGCATGATATCTGCTTCTAAAATAGGAATTAAATCACTTTACCTTCATAAAATCACACTAAAAAAGTGACCAAAACTGCAGTACATCTTTCGAATAATGGCAAGGTCACCAGGTTGCAGCCACAGTGGCTGAAACAGCAGCTGCTGCTTTTTCACATGGGTTTGCATCACTAATTATGTAATGAAATAAATGAAAATGTCTGCAAGAGCTTTTGGGTTTTCCTCCTTAGAATGTCAAAGGGTCATAGAACTTCATGACCACATTGGTTAACCACAACCAATTTTTCTCCTAAGTTTAGAAAGAACTAGTTCCATTGTTTGCAGGTAGTGGCCATACTGGAGATGAGGAAAGCTACACATATGAAACTGTGTTATGAAACTGGTGTTTGGGCTGAGTGATTCAAGTAATGCTGGTATGTCTTGTTATTATATACCACCAATTTGAACTGCTGTGTTCTGCTTTTCCTTTGGGCCTATGTATTTAGAGCAAAAATTTAGTGAGAATTTCTTCTGAACTTCATTTACTTTCATTACTTCATTTCAGTGAAATACAATTTTGTAAACATGGAAATAGAAGTAGGAAGATAAACAAAATGGATGAAGATGGAACTTACCTGTGCTTGGAGCTGTTGACTGAAAATTAAATCAAGGTTTTGGAAGACAATGTAGTTCAAGGTCAACACCCAGCTTTTTACTTCTGAGGTTTTTTTGAGAGTTTTTGGTTTATTTGCACTCAAAAACTATTTCTTCCTGACATGAAATCTTGACGTCTTTTACCTCAGAGGCCACATTGTGGTTTAAGCCATTGAACAGTATGGATCACATTAATATCTATTTTTGTGTTGACATAAAATCACACTATTTCTCACTTTTTTTTTTTTGTGAGAGAGACTACAGCAATTTTACGTGTTAGTTAATGTTATCTTAGATCAGTATTTTGAGTGTCATTTACAGCAAGAAACTGCTGTGAAATCACAGTGTAGTCAGACTTGTTATGTTTGTTGTAATTTGAATAAAGACTTGAATCTAATAGTTAGCTGAGATAGTACATTGCTTTATAACCTTTTATAATCCACCAACCATCTGAGTAAAAATCAAACATGTTTTCCTATGGATGGACTGTTAGGTTAGCTCTAAATTTTGCTGTTCATCAATTTCTGTGTGCAATGTGGTAGTTATAATGGATTTCAGGCAGAGTTACAAATGCTGAGGTGCTTTTGGTGGAAAGAAAAAAAAGATGCCTGTAGAACACTAATGTTGTTGCAGGAAATATCACGTGCTCTAGTATCACTTATGTGAATAAATGAAGCCAGACCTTTACAACCATATATATTTTTTTTTCCTGATACTGCAGTATTCTAAATGTGAAATGTAATGCCTCGTCTGTGTTGGTGATCTTCTGCTGAAACTGCTAAATCTATGTCACAATTAAAACTCTAAATAATTTTTTGTTATCATCTGCCTCTGATAAGATTGTTTTTGATTGCCTCTTAGAGCGTTTTCCTCCCTGGTGTCCCCAGGTATGGGGTTGGGAGGGATGAGGGAGGATCTGTGACACTGACGAGTTCTCATGGTGAGAATCTACCAATGTCATATAATAATGACTAGAGCTAGTATTCTGATGTTTGGTGACTGCAGCTTAATTTGCATGAATAAAAATGTTGTTTTCAGCTGTGTGTGCAAGTGCAGTGAGCTGGAGTCCTGGCCCTGAGCAAAAACTCAGAGTTGCCGTGGAGATCTGGATACTTATTTTTTTCTTTACTGTAACAGAACTTAGATATTCAAATCTCCTGGGTGGCTCTGAGGCTCTTGGATTGCATAGATGTGCACATCAACACATAAATTTATTTACACTGTATTTTTCCTTCTTGTTTAGGAAGTCATCTTTTCTGGTACTTGCTTCTGTAACTTCATTCATCAAGTTAATTTTATGTAGCTGTGAAATATCTTGGTCCTCTTCCACTAATGGTAATAACATATTCTGCCACTGAAGTCTAATGGAAATTGAAATAAACTATTTTTTTCCTCATCTGCTTGTCTTATGAGCTACAAAGATGAGGAAGATGTTATTAACATTATTATTTATTTATTTATTTTAATGGAGGTGTCTCCCATTTAGATCTTAAGGCCATTATAAAGTCATACTGCTTTGGTTGTGTTAGTGGACCTTTTCACATGGTTCTTGATGTAATGAATTAATTGTCAGCAAACATTTTTGAATTCTCCCATCATGTTCCTAGAGTAAAAAAACAGGAGTGGACTTGCAGTGTTCTGTTGATGGCCTGAGACAAAGTTAATGAAGGTAGAACTTGTTTGAGTACCTTGAACTATGACGAGCAGTATTTTACATGGGTATATGTTGCATTGCATACAGTGTTGAACTACCATTAATGACCAACAACTAGTTTGAAGGCTTTTTTTTTTTCCTTAAACTATCAAAATTATTTACACTTCTTGATCAGTGCAAGTTGACCCTATTGATGGATCAGAAATCTAGCAAGAGAATTGAAGGGAAAAAACCTTTACTTCTTTCTAGAATCAAGTTTGAGACTACAGATTAAACATTTTACTAAGTGTTGCTCCTAAGCAAAGTTTTAATACATGATTAATGCATATGTATATCTTAGGTGCTTTTCGTACGTTTTATCATGAACCTGCACAAGTTTGCTGGGATAGTGGTATTTGGTGAAATAATGTCTTAATTATAACTTTTTTACATTTAAGGAATATTCTTGCTTTTTTAAAGTCTTCCAGAAATAATGAACAAAAAGTTCTGAACTTGAGCACAAGGTAATTCTCATCCCAAGGTTGAATGGTTGAATTGTCTTTTTTAGCTTGCCTTCTCATAACTCCTTCTCCTTCCCCCCTTGCCTCGTGGCAAGGTAGAAGTGGTTACTCTTTTCTACTTGGCATTGGCAACAAAATGGTCTGTTTTCTATCTGAGTCAACTCGGGGACTGGCACAAACAAATTTAAGTGATAGTGAAGGATCAATAGCAACGCTATAGAATAAGAGAAAGCTATGTAAGAGTTTTCATCTTGAATAAGCATAAACCTTCAAAAAGAGTTTTTAAAGCATTGAATTAGCATCTTCTCAATTTGTTCATGTTCAGCACAGAATATACTCATCAATGTTGCAATAGTGTCTGTTAGAAAACACTTCTGCATCAATAAGAAGCATTGGACAGTGTTCTATTTTAGTTTAGTAAAAAAGTACTCCAGTTATAAATTGTCTGACTTCTCTTGAGTGGAGAGATTTTTTTTCTTCAGATGTCTTGCCAAAGTTCCATGTTCTTGCAGTCGTCTCCAAGTATTTTTAAGACTTTCCTTAGTATATTAACTACAGCTCTGAGATGGTCAAAATTCTTTAAAGCTTAGCCTGAAAGTAGTTGGTGAACCCCCATTATTACCTTGTTTCCTATCTATTGACTGTGCTCTGAGTCCCTTTCTCCTTTGAGCTTTCACAATGTTCACTGACTCTGGCATATTTAATTTGCTTTGTGAATTACATGTGACAAGAAGCACCTTGCTTACTGCACAGGGAACAGCCTGTGCTGTGAACTGTGGTGCTTGTCTGCTGCATGTGGCATTAATCTCAGCCACAGATACTTCAAGCCCATTTCAATAGTTAGGTATATTTATATTTTCCCCCAGTTAATCTTTATTTATTTATTTATTAAGTTTAGTTTTGTTTTGATGTATTCAGTCATTAGGTTTCAGGTCTGCAAGGTCCTGGCCGATATCTCTTCCAGATGCATGGCACCTATAAATCATGAGTGGAACATTTCCTAAATTCTGGATGCAGTGCATGGATTTGAATAATGTTATCATTAGATGGGTGTATGGCTCAAGCTCTGGAGATTTTGAGTGTTGCTTCAAATATTTTTCTGGGCTTTCTCAAAACAATGCAAGTGTTCTTTTTCTGCCTCTAGAGAAATTGTGAGATCCCTAACGTTATTCCCCCCTGATGTATAGGGGTTTTTGAAGTGTGTGGGGGAAGTCCTCAGTTTGGTGATGCTAATGTAAATGGATAATAAGCTGGTGTTATGTCAAATTAAAATCATGTTGTTTTTGAACCAAATTGTATCTCTCATCTCTGGTATGGTGGCATGATTTGCAGTTATAAATCTGAACAAAAGTGTTTTAGATGAAAACCAGTTATCTCTTTAGTGTTTATCGTTGCTAGATCACTTCAACATCACTGTCTGATTGTTCAGGTTAACCCTTCCCTCACTGCAAATAACAAACAAAATTTCCTGTACTTGAATGTGAGTCTAAAGGACTTAAGGCATTGTTAATATGATACAACTACCATTCATATCCACATAACTATTTTTCTTTGTCTTGTAAAAAGATGTGGAGAAGTCTGTTCAACATCTTCAGTCTTAATAAAATGTTGACAAAAAATCCTTTCCAAAAGGGTTGAAAAGATCAGTTTCTCTTAGTATTTATTACTCCTTACCAGTATTAATAAAAATGTAATCCCTTACAAGCACAGAAAGAATAGCTTTTTTTTACTTCTTGCAATGTTGTTTATGGAAGTTGAATAAATCTTAAAATTCATGTTATACTGGTAGGTTACACTCTGTTCTATAATTAAGTTATTGAAAGATCTGAAAGAACTATTGGATAACATGGAGAGAAGACAGTTGATGAGTGAGGTAAACTTGTATGAAATGTGTGGAGATGGAAACCATAGCCTTCTCTCTGTTTGACGTAGAAGTTTTAAAGTCTCTTTCTCTTAAATGAAGTCATCTGTACAGTTAAAATGAAGTAGCATTCTCTGTAATGTTTATATTCTAGTTGGATAAACAATTTGGACTTTTTCCCTGAAAGGTTTTCAGGAGGATTGATGTTATTAAATGAGTTTAGGAGAAAAATCCAATTGGCACTGCTAAATGTTAAACTTCTAAGAAAAAATGATACTGCTGTGTGACAAATTATGCATGTTACCCTGTGCATTACCAAAAGGCTTTGGGATGCAAACAGAAGTTATTAAGCATGGAAAACTTTTTATATATTTCAAATATGTGAAGTTTCTGAGTCAAAGAATGAGAAGGGGTAGATGTAACTTATCCACAGCAATAACACAAATCAAGAGTTTATTTGTATCCAAGCATGTATATGTGAACAGTTGTTAGGTACCTGTTGACTACCAGCTCACTAGAAGAGATGTGGAACTGAATAGACTTTCCTTGCCCCTGCCACCAATGACGTGCTCTCTGCATGTACTTGTGTTTCCAGTGGAGGAGAGGGAAACCAAAAGCAACAAGAATGGTACTGGTCAGGAATTCTGTGTAATAACAAAATGTGCTGTTAGCTGTTGCTAGCTGTTGCTTTGAAACAACTGTTGCTAGAGAAGATGATATTATCTTCCCTCTTGCTTAACCAACCACAGTAACTTTTGAAGAAGAGGATTACTTGAAAGTGATTTAAAATAATTTTTTAAAAAGTAATCAACCAAGAAGACTTTAAAAGCACAGACCTTTAGAATGGATACTCATAATTATTGTGCCTTTCACTTGCTAACAAAGGAATGTCAGAGCTCTGGGGATGCCAGATGTGTAATAATGCAAGTACAAATTAGGACAGTTCTGAAAGAAGCTTTATTCACTACG
>CM021765.1:96530478-96551112 GCA_011076525.1 Nettapus auritus
TCGTTCTCACTACGGTCGATCGTTCTCACTACGGTCGATCGTTCTCAGACAACATTTGGATGACATCGCCACCTCTCCTCCCTGTTCTATGCCAAAGAATTGCAGAGCCTCCAACCTATACACCATTTCAGAAAAATAGAGAGGTGAGGGTAAACGATCACTCTGGTGTTAACATGGCCAGGTATCCATCCATGTTCCTGAAGGGATGAACTCCTCAGGCAGCTTGTTGTCTGTCACAGGGCTAAGAAGGAATCAATCAGTAAATAATGTGACAATATGGAGAGGTGGTAGAGCCTATAGGAGTGGCACATCCCATGTTATCTTAGCTCAGAAATGGGGAGTTGGAAATGATTGCAGGCTGTTAGCTTTTAGTTGAAAGGAGTTTTCTTTGTCCTAAGCCATCTCTTAAATCTTATATTTTAATACCACTGAACATATCTGGTCATTTGGGCTTCGCTGATTAATGTGGTGGTATAACAGGCCTCTAATAGTAGCTTGTTTTAGTTGGAGGGGTACTTTGCTGCTGGTTTCCTATGCAAAATGAAGATGATGCTTCTGGAAAAAAGCAGATGAGCTGGTGTGTGGATTCCATCTGCACACCCAGGCAAACAAATAAAGCCCTAGCACTGGTATTTCTCACTGGGATACCTTTGCAAAAGACCAAGCAAAATCATTTTTTTTTTTTTTGATGAGCAATGTGTTATTGCTCTTGTAGTCTGATGTGATTCCCAGGGTGCTCTTACAGGTACCCTTTTCATGCAAGTCTGACTTCTCTTTCACATCCATGTCACGACTGAAGCTAGGATTTCATGAACAGCAAATCTACTGCACCAGTCTCTACACCCAATACAGGAAAAGTGTGGTGACTCACTCATATCAACAGATGAAGCTGTGAAAGTTTTTGTGGTGGAGGAATAAACTACTGCAATTTTGCAGCAGTTGTCCTGACCTGGTTAACATCAGCCACTAAAGATGCATTATGAGACAATGTCTGATCTCTTTAATGGGGTAAACCTAGATGCTTTAAGTATGTGAGGCATGTCTACATGCAGTGTAAAAGGGTGCATTCTCTGTAAACTGGTTCTAGTAGCTGAACCCATGTTTTTGATGGCTGACTGTTGTGGCTTAATCTGACAGGCAGCTAAATGCTACACAGCTGTTCACTCGCTCCTTCCCCCTGCATGTCCACAGTGGGATGGGGAAGAAAATTGGAAAGAAAAGTGAAGGAACTCATGGCTTAAGATAACAGTTTAATTGGGGGTGGGGGGGGATTGACATATACCAACAAAAATAAAAATAAAATAAACCACTTGTTCAGCACCAGCCAGCTGAAATGGTGTGCAGCCAGTCCCTCAAAAGTGGCAAACCCTCTGGGCCAAATCCCCCAGTTTTAGAGTTGAGCAGAACACCATGGCATGGGACATCCCCTTTGGCAGCCTGGGGCCAGCTGTCCTGCCTGTGTCCCCCCCCAGCTCCTGGTGCATCCCCAGCCTCCTCACTAGCAGGGCAGCACCAGGAACTGGAACGTCCTTGGTTCTGTGTGAGCACTGTTCTGCCTCAACTGTTACATCAGTGGGTTATCAGCATTCTTATCCTAAATCCAAAACACTGTGCATACCAGCTACTATTAAAAAATTAACTGTGTCCCAAATGAAACTAGGACCTTCATTTAGTCAGGGAAAGGGGGAGTGTCATGGCTTTACAGTAACAACCACGCAGATACTGATGAATGAGTTTTGATAGAACTGGAAAAGCAAAGTGATGTGATGAAATGAGAATGGGCTCCAGCATGTGAAAATCCAACATCACACACCATCTCTTCTGCCCTGAAAGACTGCGATGACAGATGGAGCCTGAAGTCAGTCATGGACTATGCAAACTCAGTGGATGTTTTATGTATGTTATAAATGAAAATGGTGGTCAATTGCAATCTGTTGGAAAGGGTGTAACCTGAGCGTGACATAAATGAAATAGGGGTGGATATATGTCCTGGCTTTAGTTAGGATAGAGTTAATTTTCCTCCCAGTAGCTGGTAGGGTGCTATGTTTTGGATTTAGGATGAGACTAACATTGATAACACACTGATGTTTTAATTGTTACAGAGCAATGCTTACACCAAGCCAAGGACTTTTCAGTTTCTCACTGTCCTGCCAGCGGGCAGGCTGGGGGTGCAGCAAGAGCTGGGAGGGGACGGACCCAGGACAGCTGACCCAAACTGGCCAAAGGGGTATTTCATACCATCTGACGTCATGTTAAACAATATGTAGGGGTGGCTAGCCGGGGTGGGGAGGCATCTGTTTGGGGATGGGCTGGGCATCAGTGAGCGGGTGGTGAGCAATTGCATTGTGCATCACTTGTTTTGTACATATTATTATTATTATTATATTTTCTCTCCTAATAAACTGTCTCTATCTCAACCCATAGGCTTCAGTTTTTCCCATTTCTCTCCCCCATCCCAGAGAGGGAGGGGGGAGGGTGAGAAAACAGCTGTGTGGTGTTTAGGTGCTGGCCAGGTTAAACCACAACAGAGAGAAACTTGGTTTCCTGGGCCAAGCTCCACCCTGATGCGTAATCTGTTGAGAAGTGATATCATGTCTCTGGTGCTAGTACGTGTTATACCATGACCTGTTCCTCCTAGGTAATTCTGCCAGCATAAGCAACATAGTTTAATAGCCATATATGCTCTGGTCATTCTCCAGCAGCTGTGGAGAATTGTTGATTGGTTTGAAACCTATCTGGGGAAGCATCACTGAAGAGCAGTATTGACTTAACACCCCTTTCTGTTGCTTCCTTCTATGCTTTTGTCACTACTGCTGTGGTTGTAAGCAAGGTTAGGGCTGTCCGCAGTGGCTTCATAGAGAGGCTGCCAAGCAGGCTCTTGCTGAAGGCAAATGGCTCTTCCTTCCTAGCATAGCCAGTCTGGTGTACAGAGAAAGAGACTATGCTTACCCCTTTTCTCTTCTCTCAGAGGGAGAAGAAGCTGTCTCTGAGAACTGCTTGCTCTCAACAAGCCTGTCATCTCACACAGCACCCAAGGCAGATTAGCTGGTTGTTTGTTCTGGGGTTTACTATGCTACATGTTGCCCAGCTTTCTAATTACATTGGTTTGACTCTATGTTTGTCTAAACTTTTCCTAGTGTTGCTCAATAAAAAGATAAGAAGTCATCTTCTAGATGATTATTCATTCTGTCCTGTGAGAAGTGAGAGATGGCATGTGCCAGAGGGAGAAAGCCCTGTCTTGTTCCAATAAAGAGTGGGGGACGTGCTGGCGAAGTCCTGTCCTATAGCCTTTGCTCAGAGACTGCCTTGAGACTCTGCCTGACTCCTGCCTTTCCTTGGCAGGCAATTTGTTTACAAGTGGTTTCAAAATCTGTGTTGACTTGAAGGAAATTTGTGTTCGCATCTCCTAAGTCTGAGGCTTATGCAATGTGTCTCAGGCTCCTCTTTTGCTTTGTCACATAGAATACTGTCTCTTGTGAGTAAAGTATCTAGTATGTGGGAGTGTTTTAATGATCAATTAGCACACTTTATGAAAGTATATCTTGCCTCCTGGTAGTAGTTAAAGACAGGGGAAAAATGAGTTAACAATATTTCAGTTAAGAATGTAGGAGATACTAGTTACTAGTTTTCATATCTTGACATCCCTCCCCCCCATCAGGGATTTATGAATTATGTAAGTAAATCTATGGTTAATATATTTAAGCTGTAAAACAAGCTTTCTGTCTTGCCCCAAATTCAAAAACAACTCTTTGCTGCAGGGTCTACTTTACAGCAAGTTGATGTGCTCTGGAACGACTCACTGAGGGGAGAAAAAAAATTCAGTAAGGCTGGTGGAGAATCTGCATTCAGAGAACAAGGGCAGAAATGGAGTTTATTGATACAGGTCATAATGACAGAACACAGCCTGATAAGTATGCTGTCTTACGAAGAAAGGCCTAAAGTTGCCAGCAGAAGTCCATACTGTATTCCACAGAGTAACTGTATAAGTAGGAGCATGAGTTTAGCTGATTATCTATGTGGCTGTTGGTGGTTCTCGCCCCACATCAACATGCAGCACGTTTGCATCCCAAGACTCTCTGTATAAATCTTGCCTATAACTAAGTTAGCTCATGTGTCACTCTTCTAAGTACTAGGTCATATTTCATTGACTATTTGATATTGTCAGCTCCTAACTGGAAAACAAAGGTTTCAAATGCTTCTGTTTAAAAACAGAATACAGTATTTTGACCAAAAGACAGCAGCCTAATGACTGGACTGCAGTATAATTGTATCTCCTGTAATGCACAATGTGGCAGCTATTCTGATACTCTGGTAACCTCAAAGCTGCAAGGTGGCAGGGGAGAAGAAGGGTAAAGAGATGACCCCGTGCAAGGAGGATGATGAAAGAGAATGATGAAAGAGTCTGACCTCAAGGAGAGTTCTGAGAGCACTATGGGCAGTGACCCATATGAAAAAAAAGTACTTTTGGCCTGGGCTAGAAACTTGCTCTATCCTGAACTGTAAATTTTCTGATAGTGTGTTATGTTCCCCCGCCCCCCTTACATTTTTTCAGTTTTCTTTTATTTAGCTCCCCACAAAGCTCTTGAAGAGCTAGCACAGTCAGAAAGATTTGACAAGGTGGGACAACTGCTACAATACAATGATCTTGATTTTTTATCATAGCTTTATGAGCCCCACCTATTGTCCTTTTAAAGAAAGTAGAAAGTTTTGCTCTTTGTTTAATGATGAAACATGATTTTCACCATTTAGGCAACCTGCATAAGGAAAATCTGGTCCATGAGTTCATCTTCTGTTTTTAGTATTCATCAGTTTTTGTCGCTATTGTGCTTGTTTATGTTATGCACAGATACCATGCTGTCACTTGTTATGTGATCCTTTTTGAGTTGCTTGGTTTAGTGCTGTATTGCTAGGTCTACACATAATCTGAAAACTATAGTTGATAGCTGTCATTATAGAAAGTGAAAACTATAAATAAGGCTTTGACTTCCCTTTTTTTTTTTTTTTTTTTTTTTTTTTTTTTTTAAACTCAGCTGATGGCAATACCATTATATTTCAGCAGTAATCTTGTTATGAACCTCTGCAGTCATCAGAGGTAGTGCAAGCTTCTTGGAAGATGTGCTTTTAATCTGAATTTGAAAACATTGTAAGGATTAATATAGCTGAACTTGAAAATAATGGCATCCTGACAATATTGGCATAAAATATTATTTAAAAGTCTGAATTTGTCATTGTAAGGTCAACAGCTTCATTGAATTTATTTCATTAGCATAACAGCCTAAATATCAGTCTTTCCATTATTGCCGCATTTTGTAGTGTTTTGTCAGGCAGTTAATCTAAAGACAACCTTCTTCCAATTTGGATTTGATGGATACATAAGAGCCTGCACAATTGCAGGTGGTTTGATTTGTGTTTGTACAGAACTTCCAGTAGCTTGAAATGCAATTACTGAATTTCTTAAAGACATACATCTGTGAAATTTAGATAATTTTTGGCTTGTTAGGCAGAGATGGACCATTATAAAAGTACTTGAACCTAGCAACACTCTCTGCATTCTCTTTTTACCATGAAATCATTGAATCAAGTTTATTTCCAGTATCTTTTTATCTACAAATACCTTTATTCTACTCAGGAGGTTGGTCAGGTTGTCTGCTTAAGGAAAGGATAAGTCGCTTTCTCTGTCCTACCCACTTCCTAACTCCATGGAAAAGAAATGCAGGGGGGTGAGGGGGGTTGAATATTGGAAAGGAGGAAAGGAAGACTGGCTATAATAGCCAATATATTACATTAAGAAGAAAGGACTTTGGGCTTCGTGTATGTTTTCTGACTACCGGTGGGACTACTGCTGCTGAGAGGAAAACATTTTGGCTGGAAGATAAACTATGTCTAATAAACTTGGAGCTACCTTTTAAAAAATTATAAACAAATTGTTGTATGAGTTAAATTAACAGGAAAATAACAAGACATTCCTTAGCTAAAAATATGGTGTTTTTTAACCTCTAACCCAAAGATACTGTAAGTGCCTCAACTCACCATCACTCTTTGCACTGCAATCCAAGGGTGATAGCATGGGGCTCCAAGTCACCTGCAAGTTGCAAGAGGTGGAAAAATTTTATGAAGGATCAGGAAAAAGGAGAAATACCTTCCAGTGACTGCAGGCTATGCTAGAAATCTTGGACAAGGTATATTAAGGATTTAATTCAGTTTCAAGTGTTGTGGGAATAACATATACTTGCTTCATTGCACTTCCCAGAGTATGTCCCTGCTTTCTGTTTGCCCGAACTTCTAGACAAGCCTCTAGAGAAAGCTTAAATACACTTGATTTTTTGAAAATTGTTCTGTATCATTATTTTATTAATCTTTGTTACACTGAAACCAATAGTTTTCAATACATTTTAAAAACATATTTTTGTAATGTTTAAGAAAAAAAGAAGGGGGCGAGGGAGCAATAATATCTGCCCATTAACTGCTATGACATTAGTCACTTTTCCTATGTAGTATTTGCAGCTTCATTATTTGAAGTTAAACAAGAAGGGAAAGAGATGAGTTAGTCCATGCTGGGTGTGGGGGGGGGTGGGGGAAGGGGGAACCATGGAAAAAAGAAGGCATTTATGTTTTTTTTTTTTTTTTTAAATTTATTTTATTTCTTTGCACCTTAAAGACAGATGCTGATCAGATAAACGATCTTTCAAGATTAAAAATATCTTTCAACATAAATTAAATCCTGCTTGAAACATTAGGACTGAGTCATAAAGTAAGTATCTAAATCTTCTGAGTGATTGAAGCTTTTAGGTATAGATATCTATCTAAGCTAGTTCTACTTTTCTACAGAAAATAGTGAAATAGTGGTTTGCCAGTATAATGATAAGATGGGTGTCACATAAAAAGAAATGGTCATAAAAGGGAGGGCGAGCATGAAGAAAGGAACATGTTGATTGTTCCTTAAGATGAAAAGTGTTTACTGTTAAAATGGTGATTCTTCAGATACCATAGCACATTATATATACATGTGCTATATATACATTATAGCACATGTGGTATAATTTTTTCTGTTATGCCAGCTATTATCACATAGCAATGTCTGAGTGGTGCTACATGGAGATTATTGTTGTAGGCTATAACAGGTCTTTCTTCCAGAAACAAGATCTAGAACCCTTCAGTGGTGATTGCAGTATTTCCAGACTGGTGAATATATCCAGAACAAACAGCTGTTAATACACTGTGAATTAAGATCATGTGTTCTTAGAAAACTCTTGCTACACAACAAGACTTTGCTTTTATTGAAGGGAGCTGAAGGAAACAGATAAAACCACTCCAGAATAAAGCGGGTAATCATTTTACTGAGTAAATCACCTAAATGGATATTTAAGTGCTTCTAGTATATTTTCCTGTACCTTCCTGACATGTCAGATGCAGATTGAAAGTGTCGTCTAGATAGGATGTAGAGTTACTATGTTTACAACACTAAGTATGTAATGAAGACTTTGTGTCTAACAAGCAGCGTCTCTGTCACTGAAATGGGTACCCTGAAAAGTGAAAGGGCTTTCCAAATGTGAGTGGTCACAAAGTGTGCCCCAAAGCTATATTTTGTCATGCAGTTCTCCACTGAAGGTTTATTTTTAAGGTGCTGAAACTGATTTGCAAATTCTGCCTTAACTTCTTTCAGACTTTAGATTAAATTAAAGTGTGATGTATGTAGTCTGCAGTCAGCCAGTGGTCATGCATTAGTAGCCCATGGGATCCTTATTGTTGGCTTGAGCTGTTTTGTTATATGGAGCTATCTTGTCACTTCACAGCTGTTGCATTAGATGAGGAGTTTAAGCCACAGGGAATTTTCAGTATTAAGACTTTTGCAGAGGCAAGTGCAGGACATAATAGCATTCTGTAAGGTTGCAGAGAGCATTTGTGTTAAGACAGTTTTAAGTATTCTTTTCTTTTTGTTGCACTGACTATAGGAATGACTTCCAAATAATAATGAGCCTGCTTTTAAAATCAGCTTTAGAAAGAATTCTTTTTCCCTTTTTCTCATGTACATCTTTTTCCTTTGGATGAGGGAAGACATGTTCTGCACCCTGTTGCCTCTTGTTCTGCCTAGTACTCAGTGGATGTCTTCCTGCCTTACCCCTCCCTCCCCACAGCAGTCCTTACCTGATTCCATAGGAAAGCTATCACATCAGTGCCTGTTTTCTAAAGAGATTAAACTCACCCCCCCCCCTTCTTTTCACATCTAATTACTGAGGAGGTCCTCTTCAATTTGTATCAGCTTTTGTGCTTCTTAAAGAAAAAGGAGATTTTCCTCCTACTGAGTTGTCAAAATTCACACCATTTAGAGCTCAGTCTAATTCCAAAGGTTAATATAGTCCAGAAAATTTTTCTTTTCTCTATATGTGAATACTCTATTTCATAATACATAATTACAGTCCATAGATTAAGATTTGAAACTGTTACAATAGCTACCTGCTAGGTTCCTACCTTCTAGGAAAAGCTGATATCAAAAGAGTTGCATGTTTTCATGTTCGTTTTATGCCATGTTAATTGTGTTCTTCATTGAATTCATCAAGTAATCATCTGAAACAATCATTATTTCTGGCTTAGCAAGCTGAGCCACCTTTCTTCTATAGTTAGGCAAACCGATAAATGGTGCTGGCTGTACGTAACTCAAGTAAAATGAAAACTGGTCTGCCATGCCTGGAATCATAACTTAAAGGCAGAATCTTTAGGCAGACCTAAACGAGGCCCTCTGCTTACAAGTCACCTCAAGGATATGCATTAGTAATTTAATGGGCCTACTCTCTGGATTCCCAATTCTGCAATTCAGTGGTCATTTCTGAGTATACCTAAAATGAGAATCAGTATTATGACTTGATTCTGGAGCAACCTGAACATATACCTCCTTGTGAGCATCCTGTTGCCTGTCAGCTTTGAGACAGATTTGCTTACCAGACCTGTTAATTTTTGCTGCAGCCTGCACAGTGGCCCTTCTTGAAGAAGTCAACACAAAATTATCTTTGAAAGGGTAGTGAAGAAAAAAGCCTACGTTGCTTCATGTCCATGCTGAGTCAAAAATGAGATCTCTCATTAATGCTGTAGTATCGTTTTTTGTCCTTGCTGTTCCCAGTGAAAGAGATTCAATCTTGGGTGTGGTGGTTGTTATCATTATGCCACAGAGATTTCTACAGTAGGCTAAAGTAGCATGATAAGGAGAGGGAAGATAAGTTAGCAGCAGATTTGGATTTGTATGGCATTGCAGAAGAGAATACAGTGTGAAAACCCTATGGTACATCCTGTTCTGTTCTTGATGTTGATGATACATCTGATGGGGGAAACTGATCTAGTGGCTGCAAAGTTACCTAGAAGTTAGATGTCCTCTCTGCCAGATATCAGGGATCTTTGTAGATTCATCAAAGGCATCCTGATACCTTCTAAGGATGTTTCAGGATACTTTTATATTAATCTTAAAACAGGATGAATTACCCCCAAGATATGTACTTTTCTCATTTCCCTGACTACAGGGAGAGTATAGCTTGGATGTCTAGGAGTTATAGAATTGTAGAATATCCTGAGTTGGAAGAGACCCATAAGGATCATCAAGTTCAACTCCTGGCACCACGCAGGTCTACCCCAAAAGTTTAGACCATGTGACTAAGTGCGCAGTCCAAATGTTTCTTAAATTCATACAGGCTTGGTTCAGTGACTACTTCACTGGGGAGCCTGTTAGAGTGTGCAACCACCCTCTCAGTGAAGAACCCCTTCCTGATGTCTAGCCTAAACCTCCCCTGCCTCAGCTTGACACCGTTCCCACGGGTCCTATCACTGGTGACTAAGGAGAATAGATTGGTGCCTGCCCCTCCACTCCCCCTCATGAGGAAGCTGAAGACTGTGAGTTAGCCAATTCTGGCTAACCTCCAATAAGACATGGGGAAATACCTAAAAGACTGGGATTTCTCAAGATACAACAGTGTCATTGTTGTCATGATAAGCAAGTAGCAATGATTTCGAGATTTAAAACACCACTAAATTTTCTGTATTACTTTTTCAAGAAGTCTTACTCTTCCTAGCTGTAGAGACTGATGTAGCATCAACTACAACAGTAGAGAGCTGTGCTTCTGTAGGCAGATACCAGCAGCTCTCTGGAAATCCATTTGAGAAACAACTGCTCCGTATTTTACCAGTCAATGCATTCTGGGTGTTCCTGAGACAAGGAACCTTTTTTAATGTCTCCAAGCAGGCTTCATTTTGTTTGCTTCACAAAAGCTTGGTTTATTCTCCTCCCTTCACTTCCTGCTGGTGTTAGTGTGTTCAGACTGAAGCTCAATCAAGAACCTGGGCCTGTATATGTTTTGGTGAGAACTCTTCTCTTAATTCAGTGATTTTGAGTGTTGCTTCTTTCTATAGATGGTGTTTGTCATAGCATTTCTTATATTTCCTTGCAGCTGTGTTATATTTCATCTAATTAAGTTACTCTATGGTTTATTTTTCTTTTTACTCTATGAATTTCCTTCCATACTGTAAACTTTTGGAGAGAACAGTACTTTAGGTGTCCCCCATACATTTTCATTAATGTTCTTGGAAAGCTTCTATCAAGTGGAAAGAGGAAGGGTTTTGTAGTGAAACAAGTTTCTTGTAAAACAGCAGACCTCAGATTTCCATACTTCTGGGTAAGTGACTAAGCTGCTTGTTGTCCCCCCTTGAAAAAAATGAAATAGTTCAGGCAGACGCTGTAGATGATAGCCAGTATGTCTTGTTTGGTGTGCTGTACTATCAGGTATTTTGTAATAGGCACCTCTCAGTTTCTCTGGTTTTCTTCTCCGTTCTGTGCTACCTCATACAAATAAATATTTCTTGGGCCAGTGAGAAGCCTTGCAGACTTGTCTGGAGTGTTTATGTATCTGTCTGCTGGCTTAAAGATTAATTCTTTAAGAGCAAGATGTGTACGCTGTTTATGTGTCCAAGCTTCCAGTTTAATCATCATCTGGGACTTTTTTCCCTCACTGCTATCTGTTTTTCAGTCTCTCTTCTAGCTAGGAAAATCAACTGAATCTATCCAGTTGTCGTGCTTTTACCAAGAAATTGAATTTCAATGAAGCCCCAGGGAGAGATTCTTCCACATCTCTAGATTATCCTTGCTTATCCTGAGGTGTTTGTTCATTGCTTTTGCTTTAGGGGCAAAGAGGACTTGCTCTTTATTTGAATTGAGTCAAAACATCCTTCAGCACCAAGGTCACAAAAAAAAGAACTGGAGATATTGAGAGTCTCAGTAAACTAGGAGGAACTGTCAGTATAAATACTAAGCTGGATTAATTGATGACTGAAAATATATGAAACTTTGCTCTTCATCTGACTGATAGTTGCTATGGGTCAACATTACTCTACGAAAGTACTTCTTACAATGTAGTCCAGAGAAATGAAGCAACAATGAATTGCTTGTAGAGTTGATTTTTGTATCTATTAATTTTCACTATAAGGGGGATGGAAGAGTTAATAAGGCTTTCTGGCAGAAACTAACAATCTATAACATAGGTTTGTGGTCTATAATCCTGGTTTGTGTTGTCTGAGAAATGTAAACCCAATGGTGCTTTCACAAGAATCCAGAAAACAATTGCAAAAGAGAGCCTAAGTTCAATCAGAAGTCTTCATGCTTGTAGTAGTTTGGTGTTGCTTGTTATGGTGTAGGGTGAAATATTGAATATGGTGCTGTTTATAGTTGTTTAGTAGTCTTTCTTATAAAGTTGCCTAAGGATTTACATAATGTAATCACAATAGGCAGACTGGTAATCTTCTTGCTAGGTAACTGTAGCCTTGCATGTTCAGGGCAGGGTTAATTGGTTTTAATAGCCGAACTGCAGAAGTTAACTTCTCTCTGAATGTAGCATTCAAATAAGCTTTTGTTTTGGTAAGGTCTTAGAATTCCACCAATATTTTTCTGTTTTTAATTTCTATATCTGAACTATTTGTACATCTCTGAATCTAAGGCTTCTCTGTCTCATGATAGGTCAAACTCAAGTTTGAAAAAAGATTTTCAAACTTTTTATTTTTTATTTTTTTTAATTGTCTTAAGAGGCTTTTTTTTTTTTTTTTTTTTTTTTTTTTCTTTCAGAAGAATTATTTGAATTTTTTTCCTCCCCCTATTAATGTTTTCAAATGACCTTTAGTAAAGTATGGATTATATTTGTATTCTGCATTCTGATAGTTTTGTAATCAAAGCATACACAGAATTTCCCTAAAAGAAAACATCTCCTACTGGTTCTTACATCTGGTTTATTACCTTTTGGTAACTATATAATTTTACATCTACTCTACCTTTTCCCTTTTTTTTTAACCCAAACATTTTCATGCGAATGTCTAAATTCTTGAGTTATTTTGTGGAAGTGTTTTTTTTTTTTTTTTTTTTTTTTTTACACCCTTACTGTGTTGTTGTTTTGCATAAGTATTTGTAGCATGTTTCCTCACACTTATTACTACATGGCTGGAATGTGCTACTCTGAAAAAATGAATTTTCTTGAGGAGATGTAGCTTGGATTTGGAGAGGCAAACTTCTTATTTTTGCTTCTGATCATGCTGCCAAGTAGTAAAATACAGTGATTACTATGAAGAGTATTCCGTTGTCACCTTGATTCATGTTGAATTGTTCCCTATTTTACAGAGAGCTTGACTGGTTCTAGTAGCGCGATTATTTACTGCCTGTCTACTTCTACAACAGGATGTCATTTGAAGATGAGCTAACGGATGCATAGGAAGTGATTGATTAAGGACTACTCAAAGGAAGCTCCATCCAGGGGCTGAGTTTGCAGTAGGAAATATTGGGAGAGGGACTTTGAGCATTGAGAAAGATACATAGAAACCATTGGATCTGCATAAATGATTTCTTCTGTATTCAGTTTGAACTGAGGAACTTTGTAATGCTTTATTCTAAATAATGCCACTACATGTTCCTTGAGAAGCTGCAGAAATGAATGTGGTGTTACCAACTTGAGTTCTGCTGTTCAGTCCTACTTCATGTCTTCCCTCTGCTTATCATTCTCTGAAAAGTGTCAAAAAAACATGCCAATGAAACTGTTGGTGGGCAGGTCCTGAAGGAGTGTGAGAGGAGTAGGCTATGAGAGAGAGACTGCTTAAGACACACCAAAGAAAATACCAGCTCCAGTTGCAGATAGTGTTTAAGCTAGAGTTCTTTCAGCCCCGAGGCATCCTGATTTGCTGCTTAATACTGATGTGCTATGTTAAGGAGTTTTTCAGGGACCTGGCAAAACAAGGCAACTGTTAACATGTAGTAGGTCAATCTGATTGCTGATGTATGCAAGTTAATGTACAGCAGAAGGAATAATGTGAGTTGTTTACATACTGCTCTGATAGCTTCAGATTAACTGCAGCCCATAAATAAATAAAAATAAAAAAGATTTGGTTTGTTAAGAACCAAAAATTACTAACAGGTTGTGGGAAGAACAGAGGAAATAATACTTAATGTCAGTCACCCTCACTGTGGTGTGTGCAGCCATCTGGAAAACTGTGCACTTTTAGCCTGCCTGCTGCTGACAAGAGAGTAGAGATGGAGGTGGAAGAAGCAAAAATAATTAATGGTATGGAAAAATCTTGCAAGGAGGAGGCGTGCAAGGACCAAGAGCACTCTCATGGAGACAAAAATGAATAGAAAGAATAAGTGAAGAAAGATTCAAAATGGGTCATAGCTGAGTTGAAATACTGGACTAGAGAAAGAAGACTTAATATTTCTTTCATGACTACAGATCAAACCTCACAGTTGTGTGGACAGTAATTGTAAGGGGTTTTGTTTCATTTTCTGCCATACTACAGGCAGATATAAGGATCGTATCTGAAGCAAGAGATGAGGACAACTGTAGGAGGAACATAAATTATACGTGAAGTAAAATGTTTAAAAAGAATCAGCAAAGTTGCAAATACAGTAATAAATCTGGGAGCACAACTTCAGGCAAGTGCCATAGATGAGACATAGCATTCTTGTATGCTGTGGAATCATGGGCTGGCACAATTTTAATGACTTAGAAACATCTGAGGATTGTACCTGGAAGAACAGAAACTGTATATCAGTTTTTGTTTCAGAAGACCTTAGCAGCATTTGTGTTTACATTAGCCAGACAGTATACCAAAGAGTCAATCAACCAAATTATTTAATAGCACGTGAATATTTCTTTGGCGTAATAACAGCCAAATAAAACATCTATTTCTATTAAAGATTCTCTTCATGACTACACAAGAAATTATTTTTTTTCATGATTCATAACTGGTTAGAAATTGGTATTCTTAACAATGCAGTGTGTTTAATCATGCAGCTGTCTGCAATTCTGGTGTGTACGTAATATGTAGATGATATTATGGAGGTTGCTCAAGAGTACTGAGAAAATGAGATAAGGGTATATCTTTTGGTGATAAAGTTAACTATCTATATATTAATAACAATATTATTGTCAATGTTGCTGTATTAATCCATATCTTTTACCTATACAATCACAATAACAATCTGTAATACTACAGACACAAGTAACTAATACACAACACGCTGACTTCTCATGATGTGAACTGTTGCTAACAAAATAGACCAAAGACATTTATCTAGCATAGGATGTCTTTATACTGCAGCTGAAAGCTGTTTAGGTTGAAAAATCCATTTATAATGGGTTACAGCTTATCTGTTCCCTTGCTTGCTTGCAGAGAGCCTGAGTGACCATTAAATGTAAGTTTTTGAGCACTGGTGCTGTCTTCCTGGTGTTCCCTGGTGTCGATTCCCACACAGCAAACATGTTTGGGTACTGCGGGTGTCTGCTGTCCATATCCCTAGTTGAGAAGGCAGGGACTCTGGGCTGCATTCCCCCTCAGGAAGGGGCAAGGGTTGGGAGAACCACCTCTCATGCTAGTGGGGCTCCAGCCAGTTGGGCAGTGATAGTGGGCAGACAGGGATGGAGTGAGCATCCTGGGGCACTGATGTCCCAACAAGGGTGATTGCCCATGCTGGCAAAAGTCATTGTTGTGGGCCAACTAGCCAGCCTTCTCCAGCACTTTGTGGAGCTCCTGCCAGCAAGAGTGGTATTCATAGCTTGTACCCTCCCCCGGTGGAAGGAGGATCACTATAAAATGTGGAGGAATATGTGTTTTTACATCTTCATATTTAAACTAAGAAGCAATTAGATACAGAAAACTTTTTAACCTGTTAGAAAGTAGGTTTTCAGTAGAATGTTATGGGTAGAGTTTCTATGCCATAGTAGAGCTGTCTCAGAGGAGCAAAAAAAGTATTTAGTTATGTAATTTACTCCATAAAATGGGTAATGTGTAATATAACTCTGAGCTGATGAGCATGCTATGCTGTGCATGTTGTGGCTCTACTGAGCTGAACTTGTTTGCTTATGTTGCCTGTGGTAGATGGCTATGGTTCACAGACTTCTTCTAACACATGGACACACTGTAATTCACCTGCAATGTGTCCTGGTGATTAAGATGCCAAGACTCCTCACAGGAATGCAAACACCAATTCTCCCTCAAAACATCAGAAAACTTTTTTTTTTTTTTTTTTTTTTTTTGTTTTTTTTGTTTTTTTAATCAAGCCTAACTTGACTTACTACTTCTCAGCAGAAAATACTCAGTGTCTTGGGAATGAAACCACAACTGAGATCGCATCTGTCAAGTGGTGTTTCCTCTGGATCTAGTGGAGAAGGAGCTCTAGAGAGATCTTTCACACTGACATCATTTAGTGTCAAATGTTGTGTATGATGTGGTTCTTGCATGCTTAGTGGCAGCATTTGCTGTGCTCCATAGATCTTGACTTTTTCTGAGGTAATGAGACTGGGGGAAGTAGAATAAGATCTAGTTTAAAAGCCAGAAGGAAGGTACATATAATCTATTTATTTATTTATTTATTTTCCTTTGAACAGTTTTGCAAGGCCTGGAGTTTCTTCAGCAGCAGAGTGTGTGTGCCTTTAAGTACAGTGAAACATTTTTGTTATGTGTAAATTAAGAGCAGCATTATATACGAAACTGAACTTTAGAAAAAGCCTTTCATGTGAAGGGATGATCTGATTTTTCTCAGAAGCACTGAAAACCCTCAAGTCCTTCTTGTGTTAATGCAAGCAGAGGGAGGTACTTGAGCAACACTGTGGATGGCTGTTGATGAAGTTGCGTGATTCCTTGCTGCAGGAAACTGTAGATACTAAAAGCTGAAGGAATCCATGGTGGCAAGGAGGGGGCTGTCAAAGATTATACAATATAAAACAAAAATCAAGCAACAACAACAACAACAAAATACACCATAAAAAAACAACACTACCACCTGTTCAGGAGGTCTTTGTACCAAAAGTAACCTGTGTCTGTTCTGCAGATGGATGGATGTAAACATGATGTTTTGTGCTCTTCCCTAAACAACTGCTAATGGCCAGTATCAGCAGCAAGCTTTGTTTAATCTGATTTTATATGTATATATCCCCCATATCAGTAAAAACAAGATAAAATATTGTATTTCTCCTATTTCACTGAAAACCCATAACAGTTAGTTCTACAGATGTTTGGGCGACACTTTCATGGTTTAAAAATTGATATTGGAATCTCAGCATCACAACTGAGAAATCGTGCCTGTTAACTATTTAACCTCTTTTAAATGGCTAAATTTCTGGCTCATCTGGCTTTTTGCATTGCAAAAATTTTTGATCATATCACAATGTACCAAATCACTGTACCAAAAATATTGATGAGCTGTTTTGTCGTCCAGTTAGTGGCACTTTGAATGCTTTCCTCCAAACTATAGAAGACTTTGACAAGTTACAGGCCTGACTGACAAATGAGTTTGTGTTAGCGTAGCTGTTCAGAGATTATGAATCCTGTGCAGTGTGTTAATCGCATATGATCAGGAGCTTCTCTAGAAACTGCATTGCACATTGAAATGTGTTGGCACTAGGTCTGCAGAGAGTTTTGAAAATGTTTTTATTCCTATTGCACCATGTGGAGTGTTATTTTTCTTTTTTCCATCTCTTGCTTTTCAGGAGATGTTGTGCTATACTGCTCGGTTTCACCATTGCTAAGCTCAAATCTCTTCTTCAAACATTAGGGATCACTTTTTTATGTTTATTGTGACAGCCAAAACTGAGCAAGGCTCAATTTGAGGAGGCCAGCCTAGACAAATTCAAGAGATGGATTTTGTGAGCTCAGGAAAAAAAGCAGCAGTAAGAAGAGAAGGGACACATGAAAAATAGGCTAGGAGGAAGGAGGGGAGGCTGTGTTGATGTACTCAGCCTGAACAGCAGAAGAAGCGTCAGGTGTTACAAAGTGTTCATTTGAAAAACATTTTCCTGTCCTGTGGATAAGCAGATGCTTTGGTATGCACCATCTGTGGGTGTGGTGGCCAGTACAGTAGAACATATGTATATGGGTGACTGATGTAATGTAAGACTAAGTGTGTTACACTCATGATGCCACTATATTGTCTGCTGCAACTGCTTGGTGCTTGTGTTGAGCTCCTGAAAGCACATTTGTCCAATCGACCCATCCCTGTGCCCTTTCTCTCCCTCCTCTGCCCTTGAATTGCAGTGACCCTTCTTAGGGGGGAGGGGGTGTCCTACCACTACCCCTCATGTGAGCAATGCTGATCATCCTGCTTGACTCTTATTCTGTGATAGTACCTTCTTCCCTTTCCAATTCCAGTTCCAGCACATCCCATTTCTGATCCATACTGTCTCATTTACTGCCATACCAGGATCATTCAATCTCTGCCTGACAGCCAAGTTTAGATGCTGTTTCCTTGCTCCTTCTTCCCTAGTAGTTTGCTGTACCTCTAATGCTTTCTCTTGCAGACGTTCCTCCCTGTCCCTCTCCTTCCACATTCTCAGCTCTGTTTTCTTTTCTTCTCTTCTCCAAATGGCTTGTCCCTTTTTCATCACTGCCACTGTTCTATATGTTGGAGATAGGACACCTTCTACCTACTCCCAAAGAGGAGGTGCTTGTGAATTGCTGAGATGTGCCAGGAGGTTGAGGATTTTGGAGGAATGACTATGTAGCTACTTGGGAAACAATAGTTTGACCTAGAAAATACATCAGTCTGTTGGAGCTAGATGAAACAGCACATTGAATTTTATCTGCTTGCTGAAAGCTGAGTAGGGAACAAAGCATTTTTTTTTTTTTTTTTTCCCTTCTCTCTGATGTTTACTATGTTTTTTCTTTTTGTGCTATAGCATTTGAAAAGAAGAGGCTGCTTACTGTAACTCTGTTCAGCATTATGTCACCCTCATTTACTTGAAACAATGTGCAGTTCTTTGTCTTTGTGCTCCTACACTGGAATCTAATTATTTCCACTTGTGTATTCCTAGTGCAAAAAGTAGGTTTTTAAAAATGTGACTACTGGGTAAAACATGAGACAGGGCAATTCAGGACAAAGAATTGTGCTTAAATTTTGATAAGTGCAAAAATACTTTTGAAGTTTAAAAATAAAAATCAAAAAGGGAGAAAAACAACAACAACAAACAAACCAACTTTTGAGCTAAGTCTTGTCCTTGGCTACTAAACAGGCCATCTTCAGAACCTTCTGGCTCAGCTTCACCATCAGGAGGGTCCCCATGTCTCTCTTCAAATATACTGTTTTGCCCTGGAATATATGAAGCCATCAAAGGAGAAACCTTGCCTCCTGAGAACTGTATGTCACTTCAGATGACTTAATCAGTTTTTATCCCAAATGAATAATTTCCAGTGAGGAAGACAAAGCTTGCAGGAGCTAGCAACCAGGTTTTGGAGTTCTGCACTTCTGCTAGCTTTCTGCAGGATGTTATGTCACCTTGTTTACCTCTCTCTGGCAGGCTACCAAAGCTCAAATGGAATTTCCCTGTTGCCCCATTTTTATAAAGAAAACTGTCATATTTGTCACTGTGTAAATATGGCACGTGAAATTAGTTTACTCGTAGGCCTTTTTTTGAAAGCCTACAGATCACCAGTATTAGAAAAGGAAAAAAGGAAGTTTGATGGATGGAGCATTTTTATTTTTTTTTATTTTTTATTTTATTTTATTTTTTTTTTACAGCTCCAGAGAAATTTAATTATCTTGCACAAAATTTCTTATCAGCATTCCATGCTCTTATTTGTTTCCTTTCTCTTAAAAAATCTATAGCCTTATTTCATGGACGAGTGATATTTGAAGTAGTCCATAACCATTAAATGAAGTTAAAACTCCATAATATTAGTGGAAGCAGTTGTACCTTCCTGTAGTATAGAGGGAACCTATAATAAAATACTTCAAATAGTGCACAATGCATATAAGTAGAAGGGTTTCTATACAGTGTAAATTCAATATGCTGGTAAAGGGTTTGGCTAGCTCTATTCCAATATCCTTATGTTGAGAAAAGAAAGGAAACCAGCAAAATATGAAATATTATATATAAAACATATATTAGTATATAAATCAATTAATTCATATATAAATTAATTATATATACTACATATAAAATTATATTATTTTATCATCATATATATTATATTTTATAATTATATTATATATAATTATATTAATATAATTTTATAATGTATAATATATAATCACATTGTGTATATATATTATATATATATATTATATATAATATGATATATATATTAATTTATATATATAAATTTCCCTCCCAGCTTCTTTGAAACAGCAGGGGCTGACACGGCCATAGTCAGTCCTGGCTATTCGTATGATTTTAGATGAAAAAAGCTGTAACAAGAGAAGGCGACCCAGCTGTGAGGGATTCTGGAACACTGGAAAATGGAAAAATCTTCATGTTCCGAACTCTCGCTGTAACTTACATGACTGACTAGAGAGGAAGACTACTTCCTTTTAGATGAAAGAAATGTCCCTTGATGTTTGAATATAGTCTATTGAAGGTGAAGACTAGAAGACATCTTCAGTATGTAACCCCATAGAGACATGGACCAAATTTTTTGCCAGTTTATGTAGTACTTATAATTACAAAGCCGAGGGAAAGGTATGCAAACTGAAGAAATAAAACATGTTAACCATAACATAAATGTCAATCTCATTTTAAAATACCTAGTAACCTTCAAAAACAGGAGTTAGGGCTGATGTGAAGATTAAGTAATTTTCATAAATAGTCTTACTGCAATTCTAATGCAGGTGCCATGGATCATTTCACTTAGTACGTCATTGACATATTATCTTAGTCATCTAAACAACTTCAAAATAACTGAAGTGTTACTCAAAACTCTTCTAAATTAACTCTAATATTTCTACAGTTCTTAAAATGAGCTTTCAGTTTAAGTAGTAAATCATATAATTCAAACTCCCCTTCATCCTTAGTGCGGTACTCAAACCTTGTTTGTAAACATTAATCTAGTCTTTGTGTCCTTCGTAGTAAGCATATTCTTCCCAGAAGGTGTACTTAGCATTCTTTTGTGTGAATTATAGCTTTAAAGTAAAGAATCTGGTAATATCTTTTTCCTTTAGTGAATTCTACTCACAATAACAATCAAGTAAATTTTATTAATGTAAATTTTCATCTACAAAAAATTAAAGTGTAAAGAATCTTTTTCAGCAATTGACAAGATGTGAAAATTAAAAAATAACATTAATTTTTCCAACTCTATAAGACCAATTGACCAATCTTTTTTTTTTTTTTTTTTTTTTTTTTTTTTTTTTTT
>CM021765.1:96551212-96563298 GCA_011076525.1 Nettapus auritus
TTTTTTTTTTTTTTTTTTTTTTTTTTTTTTTTTAATCAGTTCCTTAAAAGACAGAAGTTTTCTGATTCAAGGAACTTCCTGTATTATTGGTTCCATTCCATGTGTTGTTTGGTCTTAATTTAGAAGACAATACATTCAAGCTAACTAAAATTCTTGCAAGCAGTATTCTGGATTGTGTATAGAGAGCACTTTTTTTAAGGATTAATATTTCATATGCAAAATACATAAAACATAAATAACAGCAAATACTTTCTGAGTATTTATAGCTTATGAAGCATTCTATGCAACCACAGAGGACCAATACTGTCACCAAAAAACGGGGGGGGGGGGATAAAATCTTCAGAATTTGATAAGAATATCTCCTCTAAGACAGCCTAAAAGACTTGAAAAATAATTGACCTTTTCCTGGGAAACTGTCAAAAATTAATCCATTTTAGGATGGAAATATCACAAACAGGAGAAAAGTTTCTAAGGATGAATCCTTTTTCTTTCTATATATAATTATACATCTCTCTCTATATAAATAGTGTTTTTTTTTTTTTTTTTTTTTTTTTTTTTTTTTTTTTTTTTTTTTTTGTAAATCTCCTGCATAAGTAAACATGTTTTTTTAACCTGACATCCTGAACTACTAAAACTTGACCTGGAGCACTGGCGAGAAAGGAATGACCTGGATGCTCAACTTGCATTTTTATGGCACTAAGATTCAGTTGAACTCTGTCATATGCCAGCTTAAAGGGAATTTGTAGCCATGAAACAATTTACTAGGGCAAATTTAGTCCTTGAGCATAAAAATCTTTCATTTTTTCAAACTTCCTTTTTAGATTTATATCACACCTCTCTGTCTATATGTTGAGCCTTTAGCGAATATGATAAAAATGTACATCTGTTGGCTTCAGCCAATGACTGGGATTCTAATGTGGGAGAAAAAAAAGCACACACCCACCCACCAAAAACCTTCAACATAAAATTGCTCAGAAAATGGATCTGGAAAGGCTGCCATGATGCCAGAGGTTAAAGTAGGGCCTCCAGAGCCTAAGCATGACAGCAGATATGTATTCTGACCCTAAATTGCTGTAGTTGTCATATTGTCAAAGAATTAGTTCAATTCCTTGGGTAAAAGTATTCAATAAAAGAAGAAAAGAAGATCTGTGTTACTCTTATCACTGGGATTTTTTTTTTATATATATATAGTTGCACACAGTGACTTTCTATGCACATATAACATGCTGAGTTTACTTTCCTTACCATCTTTACTGGAGTAAATTTTATTTCACTAATTTAAGTTAAAGTCCAAGACACTTAACTAATGTGAAAGTACGTAGCTGATATTTCAGAAAACATCAGTTTAGGTTAGGTTGATACACTAGGGAGAGAGGGAAATGTCATTGATTTGGTAAAAACACTGTTTTCCCTTCAGCTGCCATTTCACACTTTTAATGCCAGAGAAATGCTCTTTCTGTTCATGGAAAATAGAAATATCAGAAATCATGTTTGTTTCATGGTTTGAAAGTGAACAGTACAAAGCAGTGCTTTTCAGTACTACTACTTATTCTCCTTTAGAGGGAGGTCTTTGATTTTTTTTTTTTTTTTTTTCCTCATTGAGATTAAGATCTGGCCTTCATCAAGGCTCTCACAGATCTATCAAAAATCTATGTTCAGAGCAGCGAGGGGCCTCCTAAGAATCTGCTGGGCTGATACCAAAGGAGTGGAAAGAATTGCTTCGGTTATGTGAAGCCAATGATTCCCTTCTCCTCAAGAACTGCACAGTGCATCTTCAGTTTTGCAAGGGTTTTCATACAGTAGTTTATTTGTCTTCTACTTGGGCTATGCTGACTGCTGTGTATGACATTATAACATCTCTCAGCAGGTGTATGCATCTTCTGTGTGTGTCACTCCTCAGCTTCTTTTGTGACTGTATTGGGGTCAGAAGGACATATGGTAATACAATTATTCTCATTTTCTCTAGATGAAAATGGCTGACTGCTGCAGTTAAGGCTGCTCTGAAATACTTTAGCTTAAAATTCATATAGGACTGCTCCAAATATGAGGTTATCCCAGCTGATGTCAATATGAGAATTTCATTGCAGATTTTTTATTTTTTATTTTTATTTTTATTTTTCCTGCAAGGGGGATAAGGAACATATTTAAATAAATACCTTTAAATATTTACTTATTTGTTTATTTAATTTTAGGGAGAAACTTCTGAAATATCCAGGGGGAGGGTAAAGAAAAAGTACTTGAGAATGATTTTCCCCCTTTAACCACTCAAGAAAATGTTTAAGAGTGTGGTACCCTCAGTTCAGAGAACAAGCATATAGAAATGTTTTTTCAAACTAAAAATAGTGGGAAATTAGAATATCTGCATTTAAGTTTGAAAGTGAACTAAATGGGAGGCTTTAACCATAGGTATGTTTAAATTAAACATGTTCTGAAAGCTCCTTTTCCAACTTTCTTTGCTTTTTATTGTATTTCTAATTCATTGAAATTATCCCAAAATGCAATATTTCACTGCTGGAATATCCTGGAACTGTAAACCAGAAGCAGAGGAAGATTTCACAGAATAGGATGGCTGGCAGTAAAATACAGAGGAGGTAGGATGTGTGTGTAAATTTTTAAAACCCTGAATTAAATTCACTTTTGTTCTGAACCATGCTCATATAGTGACCTCATATAGTGTTTGTTCATTTCACTTTTGGGGTAAGAATGTGGCTGGGTTGGAACTCTCTGGACTTGTCTTGCAAGCTATGCTGCTGGGTTCCACAGCAGAGGAAGACAGAGGGTGATTGCCAATCTTCCTTCCCCTGACCCAAAGACTTCACTTGGATTTATTTTATTATTATTATTATTGTTTTCTGTAGTATAGGAGGAGTGAATCTTCCCCACAATAATAAGACTGGACAATAATATGTTATCTTGTCTGAAACAAAAATTTAACTCAAAATATTTGCAGTTCCCAAATGGCCATTTCTTTATGTTAGTGATGCTTATTCTTAGACCGAGGCATTCATACAAATTTAGATTTTTTTTTTTTTTTTTCCTGTAACACTGAATTAAGATGTTAATAACTGTCTATGTCTATACAGTGTTCCTTTCTCGTTTCCACTATGCATGGTCATTCCTCTGAATGTGACCACTTCTTAGGGATGCATGCTGCAAATAACTAAATTTGCAGCTTGCAAGGACTAGGAAGGAACTCGTGCTTCTTGAAACCTGGGTAGAATGCTACTTTTCTTGGAGAAATGATCTTATATCTCCAAACCTTTCCTCACTCAGTACCTCCAACAAGTGTTTTGTCAGTATACAAGGGATGCATGCTCAGGCCTGCAGATTGCTCTGGAGGAGCTGAATAAGGAGATGTAGGGCTGGATAGCACAGTCTATTGTTTGTTTCTAACACTTCATCTATTTTAGAAACAATGTGTTACTGAGGTCTTCAGATAATACCAAGAAAACAACATTTTTTTCTCTCCCAAGAAATATTTGTAATACTAGCTTCAACAATGAGATTATATTTGTGTTTTGTAGCCAAATGTTTCTAGTATTTAATGATGTTTCAGGACCTCTGCTTTCTTGATTTTCCCAGGCTATGTATGGGGTAGAGGTGGTTTTGTTTTGTTTTGTTTTGTTTTCTGTCTTAGAAGTAGAAATTAAGGCACAATGGGTAATTTCTCATAACTGCTGGTACCAGAATAAGATATAGTTGGTTGCAGAGCTCCTTGGTGGGTACAGGCTCATCAGGCTGCACAGGGCTTTCCTGTGGACAATGAGAGCACTGGGACTCCTCCAGCAGTTCACAGAATCACAGAATCACAGAATTTCTAGGTTGGAAGAGACCTCAAGATCATCGAGTCCAACCTCTGACCTAACACTAACAGTCCCCACTAAACCATATCCCTAAGCTCTACATCTAAACGTCTTTTAAAGACCTCCAGGGATGGTGACTCCACCACTTCCCTGGGCAGCCCGTTCCAATGTCTAACAACCCTTTCGGTAAAGAAGTTCTTCCTAAGATCCAACCTAAAATTCCCCCGGTGCAACTTAAGCCCATTCCCCCTCGTCCTGTCACCAGGCATGTGGGAGAACAGACCAACCCCCACCTCGCTACAGCCTCCTTTCAGGTACCTGTAGAGAGCGATAAGGTCACCCCTGAGCCTCCTTTTCTCCAGGCTGAACAGTCCCAGCTTCCTCAGCCGCTCCTCGTAGGACTTGTTCTCCAGGCCCCTCACCAGCTTCGTCGCTCTTCTCTGGACTCGCTCAAGCACCTCGATGTCCTTCTTGTAGCGAGGGGCCCAAAACTGAACACAGTATTTGAGGTGCGGCCTCACCAGAGCCGAGTACAGGGGGACGATCACCTCCCTAGCCCTGCTGGTCACACTGTTTCTTATACAGGCCAGGATGCTGTTGGCCTTCTTGGCCGCCTGAGCACACTGCTGGCTCATATTCAGCCGACTATCAACCATCACTCCCAGGTCCTTCTCTGCCTGGCAGCTCTCCAACCACTCATCTCCCAGCCTGTAGCTCTGCTTGGGGTTATTGCGCCCCAGGTGGAGGACCCGACACTTGGCCTTGTTGAATTTCATGCAGTTGACCTCAGCCCATTGGTGCAGCCTATCCAGATCCTCCTGCAGAGTCTTCCTACCCTCGAGCAGATTGACACACGCACCTAACTTGGTGTCATCTGCAAACTTACTGAGGGTGCACTCAATGCCCTCGTCCAGATCATCGATGAAGATATTAAAGAGGACCAGCCCCAGCACCGAGCCCTGGGGAACTCCACTAGTGACCGGCCTCCAACTGGATTTAACTCCATTTACCACGACTCTTTGGGCCCGGCCATCCAGCCAGTTTCTAACCCAACGAAGCGTGCGCCAGTCCAAGCCAAGAGCAGCCAGTTTCTTGAGGAGAATGCTGTGGGGAACAGTGTCAAAAGCCTCAATGAAGTCAAGGTAGACCACGTCCACAGCCTTTCCCTCATCCACCCAGTTTGTCACTTTGTCATAGAAGGAGATCAGGTTCGTCAAGCAGGACCTGCCCTTCATAAACACATGCTGACTGGGCCTGATCGCCTGCTTGCCCTGCAAGTGCTGCATGATGACTCTCAAGATAATCTGCTCCATGAGCTTCCCTGGCAGTGAGGTCAAACTGACAGGCCTGTAGTTTCCCGGGTCAGTCCTCCGGCCCTTCTTGTAGATGGGCGTCACGTTTGCTAGCCGCCAGTCAACTGGGATCTCCCCCGATAGCCAGGACTGCTGATAAATGATGGAAAGCGGCTTGGCCAGCTCCTCTGCCAGTTCTTTCAGTACCCTCGGGTGGATCCCATCCGGCCCCATCGACTTGTGCACATCCAAGTGCCGTACCAGGTCACCAACCATTTCTTTGTGTATAGTGAGGGCCACATCCTGCTCCCCATCCCCTTCCACCAGTTCAGGGAACTGGGTATCCAGAGAACAACTGGTATTGCCACTAAAGACTGAGGCGAAGAAGGCATTAAGCACCTCCACCTTTTCCTCATCTCTTGTAAGTTTCCCCCCGCATCCAGTAAAGGATTGAGATTCTCCTTAGTCCTCCTTTTTGTGTTGATGTATTTATAAAAACATTTTTTGTTGTCTTTAACGGCAGTAGCCAGATTGAGCTCCAGATGAGCTTTGGCCTTTCTAACTTTGTCCCTGCACTGCCTCACAACATCCTTGCAGTCCCCTTGAGTGGCCCACCCTCTTTTCCAAAGATTATAAACCCTCTTTATTTTTTTTGGGGGGGGCAAGATAGTCTCCATCCTGCATAAGTTCTTTCTAAAGAAATTGAATACATAAAGCAAAAGCACTGCATTTTCCCTAGCAGGTCTGGGAATTCAGTTCAACAATTTGCATTAGCATGTCAAAGAGAAAAACAAAGCCAAAAAAAAAAAAAAAAAAAAAAGGCCTCTGCCCAGTAAGTAGAACAAGCAGAAAATCACGATTGTCACGAAGTGTCATTCCACAGATTATATTCTTGGCCACCAGCCCTGTCCCAGCTAGAGGAGGTACCAGAATTTGCAAATCTATGTCAGCAGGATTGACTGAGGTTAATTAACTGAGATTTGTTAAATGAGCTAACTGTACTGAATTAACTATACATCTCTTATCAACATAATCATTAAAAAGTCCATCTTTTTAAGGCTCAAGTCCAGGCAGTGCTTCAGCTTAATCTCTAAGACTCTGCACATAGCAATTTGAAGCAACTTCACAAGAAAAATAAATAGCTGTAGCTCCTTCCTCCTTCCTATCTGTGGGTGAAAGTATATCTCAGCACCAAGTTTCCTTAATAAGCCTGTATTTCTGTTAACAGGGAGGAAATGTGCAAAACTCTGCAGGAGCCCAAAACCTATCCATGCTGTCCTGCTTATATGGCATAAATGACATTTGCTCTATGTAAAAGAGCAAAATTTTCTAGAAAATTTAAAAAATCTCTAACCTTTTTTTAAAAAAAAAAAAAAAAAAAAAAAAAATGTTAAAATATATGAAGTGTTTTAGAGGTCTTGGAATATTTTAAAGTCTGAAGCCAGATGCTTAATTTTTAGTAGGCTTTATATAATAATATAAATAAGGCTCTTAGCGTTGCTAGGTTTGAGATGCAGTTTTTCATGTGATGCATAGATTTTGAATGGACCCAGAGAAGAAAATTATGATTTGTTTAAGCAAATATAAAGAAAATATCTAGTTACTCAAAAGACTACAAATAAATAAGGAGCTGTTTTAAACATTTTAGAATGAATTAAATTTTCTCTTGAAGAAAGTATTTAAAAGTGAGCTAACGCTCAAAGACAGTAACTTTTAAACATAAAGATGAATCTTCAGGAAGTCAGCAAGAAGAAACAGATATATCAGGACAAAGAAATATCTTGTCTGAAATAAGAGGCTGAATCCAAAATATCAATTGAGCAAGGACCTAATTCTCCCCCAGAAAACTCCAAAATCCCTGCTCCTCTAGGCATGGTAATATTAAGCATATGCAATGTTTTAGTGTTTTACCACATTCATCTAAACAAAAAGACCCAGAATCTGATTATCCTCATTACAAAATGGTCAAAATCTCTCAACAGTAAAATCAGGTTCCAACCATTAAGAAATACATTGTCAAATTCTAACTGGGTTCAGTCTTACCACATGCTTCTTTACATTACCTTTATGTTATTTTTAAAGTGTTCTTCTAACAAAGTGATTTTCTACTGCCCCTCCCCATAAAGTCTAGTCTCCAGGATTCAGGTCAATGAAGACCCAGGCTCAGAGTCTAGATGCTTTAAAATAAAAATTGTTTACTTCACTTGATCAGAGATCACAGAATGAAGGGAATCACCTTCCTCCTCTTTCTCTCCTTGGAAAGAAGGAAGTCATGAAAAACAATTTATTACTGAAAGCTTTTTGAGTACAGCTGATATCCCCACACTTAGAACAATAGTCTTACTAGATTATGTTATATATGCTTACTAAATTGTAAGTTTAACTCTCCATGAAAGTAATCAATGTTATCATGGATAATTACACTATTTATATTTAAAACACCACCCAGGAAACAGTCTCCCAAGTTAATTTCATCTCCAGAATCCCCCTCTAGTTTAATTGATTTTTTTTTTATTACTTCTCACATCACTTTGTTACATTTTCATACTCATTTTGCCTTTCTTTCTGGGCCTTTTACCAGTTTATCTATATATCTACTGTTACTTTGGTAAAATTCCAGGACCAAGAATAAACCACAGTCTTGGGATAAGTGTGCCTACACCTTCTCAGAACAAGAAAGAATTTGGGGGGGGGTGGGGAGGGGGGGAGGAAGGGGGAAGTGGGGAAAAGCTAGATTTATTTTTAGTATCAGAAGCATAGTTACAATGTCAGACAGAATAGAGTTTCTCCATAATTCTTCCTGTGTCCTGCATTCTCACAAGCTGGCCCATGTTTCCAGCCTCAGCTTCTGACTTCTCAGACAATTTCTGAGCCCTTCCCATCCCATCTCAGTTGCTCAGAGGTTTTATTAGCGCCCTGCTAACTTTGCTACTCTCTGCCTGAGTGACATGACCCCACCAATGTGCCCTCACCCACCCCAACGTTCTCCACCATGCAACATTATAAAAATTCTCCTCTCCTGGAGATGTTCACATCCAGTTCTCAGCCACGTCATCTCCAGCTCTTGCTGGAGGCCACTCCTTGTCATGCTCAGAGTAATGCAACAAAATGAAAACCAACTCAAATGCACAGCCTCTCTCCTTCTAATAACATATACAGTTTGTCTCCTTTTCACTAGGTGCAGTCATCAGTAATTCATGACAACAGGATTAATCTCACACTCAGTCCCTTTTTCCGATTTGGAAGAGTCCCCTTTGGAGTACTGTGGCTTTCTGCAAGACCTAGCACACAGCCTGAGATGTCAAGACTTCCTACCATCCCCCCAACCCTGCCCCTCACATTTCAACCCTATCTCTGCAGCCTCCTGCCTGAGCCTCTGTGGGAGTCCAGGCTTCCTCTCCCTTGCATTTTTTGTCACAGCACGAATTTTCCAAAGCAGGAAAAAGCAAAAGGCTTTTCGTATAAACCACCTGCCTACCTGTCTGGACTTTGAAGCCTGCATTTTTCTACAGAGCAGATCTGACAGAGATTTGCTATCAATTTCTAGGGAGAGAAGAAAGCCACAGCAACTGTCAGCCCGGAGGGCTGACCTTGTGCTGCTGAAGACACTGGTTGGTAGAGTCCCTTGGGAGGCGGTTCTGAAGGACAGAGGAGTCCAGGAAGGCTGGGCGCTCTTCAAGAGGGAAATCTTAATGGTGCAGGAACGGTCTGTCCCCACATGCCCAAAGACGAGCTGGCGGGGCAGAAGACCAGCCTGGCTGAACAGAGAATTGTGGCTTGAGCTTAGGAGAAAAAGGAGGGTTTATAATCTTTGGAAAAGTGGGCAGGCCACTAAGGAGGACTATAAGGATGTTGCGAAGCTGTGCAGGGACAAAATTAGAAAAGCCAAAGCTCATCTGGAGCTCAATCTGGCTACTGCCGTTAAAGATAACAAAAAATGTTTTTATAAATACATCAACACAAAAAGGAGGACTAAGGAGAATCTCAATCCTTTACTGGATGCGGGGGGAAACTTACAAGAGATGAGGAAAAGGTGGAGGTGCTTAATGCCTTCTTCGCCTCAGTCTTTAGTGGCAATACCAGTTGTTCTCTGGATACCCAGTTCCCTGAACTGGTGGAAGGGGATGGGGAGCAGGATGTGGCCCTCACTATACACAAAGAAATGGTTGGTGACCTGGTACGGCACTTGGATGTGCACAAGTCGATGGGGCCGGATGGGATCCACCCGAGGGTACTGAGAGAACTGGCAGAGGAGCTGGCCAAGCCGCTTACCATCATTTATCAACAGTCCTGGCTATCGGGGGAGATCCCAGTTGACTGGCGGCTAGCAAACGTGACGCCCATCTACAAGAAGGGCCGGAGGACTGACCCGGGAAACTACAGGCCTGTCAGTTTGACCTCACTGCCAGGGAAGCTCATGGAGCAGATTATCTTGAGAGTCATCATGCAGCACTTGCAGGGCAAGCAGGCGATCAGGCCCAGTCAGCATGTGTTTATGAAGGGCAGGTCCTGCTTGACGAACCTGATCTCCTTCTATGACAAGGTGACACGCTTAGTGGATGAGGGAAAGGCTGTGGACGTGGTCTACCTTGACTTCATTGAGGCTTTTGACACTGTTCCCCACAGCATTCTCCTCAGGAAACTGGCTGCTCATGGCTTGGACTGGCGCACGCTTCATTGGGTTAACAGCTGGCTGGATGGCCAAGCCCAGAGAGTCTTAGTGAATGGAGTCAAATCCAGTTGGAGGCCGGTCACTAGTGGAGTCCCCCAGGGCTCACTACTGGGGCCAGTCCTCTTTAACATCTTTATTGATGACTTGGATGAGGGCATTGAGTGCACCCTCAGTAAGTTTGCAGACAACACCAAGTTAGGTGCATGTGTGGACCTGCTCAAAGGTAGGAAGGCTCTGCAAGATGATCTGGATAGGCTGGACCGATGGGCCGAGGCCAACGGTATGAAGTTCAACAAGGCCAAGTGCTGGGTTCTGCACCTGGGGTGCAACAACCCCAAGCAGTGCTACGGGCTGGGAGATGAGTGGTTAGAAAGCTGCCTGTCAGAGAAGCACCTGGGAATATTGGTTGATAGTCGGCTGACTATGAGCCAGGAGTGTGCTCAGGCGGCCAAGAAGGCCAACAGCATCCTGGCTTGCATAAGAAACAGCGTGGCCAGCAGGTCCAGGGCAGTGATCGTCCCCCTGTACTCGGCTCTGGTGAGGACGCACCTCAAGTACTGTGTTCAGTTTTGGGCCCCTCACTGCGAGAAGGACATGGAGGTGCTTGAGCGAGTCCAGAGAAGGGCAATGGAGCTGGTGAAGGGTCTGGAGAACAAGTCTTACGGGGAGCGGCTGAGGGAGCTGGGATTGTTCAACCTGGAGAAGAGGAGGCTCAGGGGCGACCTTATTGCACTTGACAGGTACCTTAAAGGAGGCTGTAGCAAGGTGGCGGTTGGTTTATTCTCCCACGTGCCTGGTGACAGGACTAGGGGGAATGGGCTAAAGTTGTGTTAGGGGAGGTTTAGGTTGGATCTTAGGAAGAACTTCTTTACTGAAAGGGTTGTTAGGCATTGGAATAGGCTGCCCATGGATGTGGTTGAGTCACCATCCCTGGAGGTCCTTAAAAGATGTTTAGATGTAGAGCTTAGGGATATGGTTTAGTGGAAGATTTGTTAGTGTGAAGTCAGAGGTTGGACTCAGTGATCTTGGAGGTCTCTTCCAACCTAGACATTCTGTGATTCTGTGATTTAAGTATGCTGACTTCCTTCGTACACAAAGGAGAAAGGAAAAGTACTGTCTGTTTCTAATACAATTTAAGAGTGCCTGTCTGCTATGGGAAAGGGATAGTCTCAGGCAGCCTATGGATGATAGATGAGTCTATGCAAATATTCTTCCTATACCATATCTCCAATGGCGAACACAGTTGTGGCTGCAGTTTGTCATAGAATGATTTTTCTTGGACGGGATCTTAAACACCACTGAGTTCCAACCCCCTGGCATGGGTGGGGTTAAAACAATTAAAACAATTACCCCTTGTCCTATCATCACACTCCCTGACAAAAAGGGATGGTTCATGGACCATCCAGAAAATTAGAAGCTGAAAGCAAATTCTTACTTGGGTATCTGCAGGTTATTGCAAGCCTGTTGTGTAGGGAAAGCTTTATTTTCTTTATACAATGGGGATGCTGACCTTTCTAACTGTAGTTAGTGTGATTCTTTTCTTGAGTCAGAAAAGAAAATGGAGGAAATAAATTGGTTTCACCTTCCCATTTCCAGATCATCAGTCCCTTCCAGCTTAACTGAAACTGAGCATCACTGGATTTTCATGGTCTGTTTAGGCTTTGGCTAAATTTCCAAAATTATCAAGAAAGCAGAAATGGTTAATCATTGTAAAATGCTGGATGGCTGTATCTCACCTCTCAGTGTGAAACAGGCCAAATCAAGCTCAGGCATACTAAAGTCAGATCCATGTGTGTATAAAGAGCAAATTCACATTAACATTGGGCTGAGCTAGGACTCTACATTCCTACATGATCAATGAAGCACACAGAGGATGACTCTCAGTGAGTCTTGGGGAATGCTTGTGCTGGAGGCAGATGCCAAATCAAGGCATTTTTTGTTCAACATCATGTACTTGTGGACTTTAAATGTGCCAGGTGTCTGTCATCTAGAAACAGCATGCTTTAGTGGGCTGGGCTGAGAGCCAGAGACTCTGAAGCTGCATTCTACCTGTTTCTGGCTTAATAATGCTTTATCCTTATGTAACACTTTATTTTGCTGTCGTCTTTCGCTTTTCTCTCTCCTTACCACCCCCGCATCTAGGCTGTTACTGCATCTTGCCAGCAGTAGATAATAGGAACACATTAGTGCTCTACTGGTATCTTAAGATCAATTCAGATCTATAGCTTTGTCAGTGTTACCATACTGCTAAAAACAGCCACCTTCAAATCATTCACTTTTTTTTTTTTTTTTTTTTTTTTTTTTTTTTTTTTTTTTTTT
>CM021765.1:96563398-96645263 GCA_011076525.1 Nettapus auritus
TTTTTTTTTTTTTTTTTTTTTTTTTTCCCTCCATAGGATTTGATATTGTTTGCCTTATGGTCTGTTCCTTGCAATATTATTTTATGTGGAAATTGCTGGGTAAAGTCAGGTGGCTTCTTTTCAGTGGATTTTTGATAAAACTCAAGTTGGATTTTACCGGAGATCTTGCAGTGAAGTAACAAAATGCAGATAATAAGGAATTTACCAGGTATTTTTGCAAAGAGTAAACTGGGGGGAGGAGGGCAAAAACCAGCTAATAGAGGAAACACATCTTGCTGCTCACAGAGTCAAAAATGCCAGCTGCTCTTGACAGTATAATTATGGAAAGCCAATAGACGTGGACAAAAATGCTCTCACTAGTTTTGATTGATTAAATTGTGATTTTAAAGTGGAAACCAAGAAAGTTAGGTGCTGGATTGTCTCAGGTTAGAGACAATTACAGAATGTTCCTGTGTTCCTGTAGGGTAAAATGTGCATGTTCCTCTGGGGGAAATATGAGGTAATTTTGGGTTAGTCTTGTCCTTGGTAAAGGAGGTGAGGATACAGGTATTACCTAAGATGTTTATACACTCCACAATAAAACCCTAGCTTTCTATCATAGTCATGGTGGCGTATTTTAATTTAACATCTGGAGGAAGCTTCTGCAGTCTGCCCTTTGCCTGCAGTGCCTTGAGAGAGTAGATGTATTATATGTGTTTCACGAAGGCTATGAAGAGTAGAAATAGTATTGCTATGTGTAAGTGCTACGCTGAGCAGTGCCAAGAAATGGTAATAGCATGACATGGGGGAAAGAGCTGTGTCTTCAATTAAAGGCAAATGTTGAGGATAGAAACACCTGGCTTTTTGTTCTGAATTTTTTTTTTTTTTTTTTTTTAATTAAGTGTAGATATTTAAAACAAATAACATGATTTTCTTCCTTTGATTGAATAAGCTGTAGAGACTTGGTCAGGATGACAGCTTCTGCAGGATGTCTCAAGTTGGCTTAAAACTCTTAGAGAATATCTTGGCATTTAATTATCTTTACTTTTAAAATTAAGTACCTTCATTGTAATGTGAACTTATTGCATTCATCTTTAAGCTTTTGGAAAGTATACATCTACCTGGCAGATCATAGCCCTTAACTTCCAGAATTTTTACCCTTTATGTAGACAGAAAACATGATCAAATTATACTGCCATTATCTTTCATTTGGTAAAAACACATAGACTGAGTTTTAGACTATAGCTATTGTAATTTTGCTAAATTGATGTATGGTGGAATGACACATCTCTCTTCTCTTTTGAATCTCAAGGCTTAGGCATAATTGTACAGGCTTCTTTTGTTTCATCTTAGGGGATTATTATTTTTCATCTTCTACTTTTTCTGGTGCATGTTTCAATGCAGGCAAAACATCAGGATGAAATGCCACAATTTTTGTGAGAACTCAAAAAGTACCATATTTTTTCTGTGATATTGAGATGTACCTTGATGCATGGGAGAAGTAAATGCTAATGACATAAAAGTTGATAGGTGAAGTACAACCATATCTTGGTTAGAAACTGCTGCTCCCATTATGTATGCCAATGGTCAGAAAAGAGCTGCTGAGGTTTGGCATTCAGGGAGTACAACTTGTATAAAGAATTTTACCAAGTATAAAGATATACCTCAGGTCCCAGACCTTCAACAATCCCTTTTCTACAAGCTTGGAAAAAGCAAAGGAGGGTTACAGCTTGGGTATCGGAGTAGGTGTGTGCCAAAGCATCTAACTAGGACATCAGAATTTTCTGAGTTTAGTCGCATGATGTTCTCATGTTCATAGAAGAGAAGGCAGCCTTGCAGTAAGAAAATGGATGTCTCACGGACCTCAATTAATGTTCTTTCTATTTGTGCCAGGGCTGAGTTTTGTTCTTCAGGCCTGCTAGGTGCATGCTAGGTAAATAGCAGACAAATGCAAATGGCCTTGTTTTATCACCTGGATAGGAGGAGTACCTCTTGCTATCCACCTTTAACTATGTTAGAAGCTTGGAATGAATAGCTATGGCTCCCTGTCTGGTCAACGAAGAACTATACAGGGGTGTCCTGAATCATCCTCTGTGTGCTTCATTGATCATGTAGGAATGTAGAGTCCTAGCTCAGCCCAATGTTAATGTGAATTTGCTCTTTATACACACATGGATCTGACTTTAGTATGCCTGAGCTTGATTTGGCCTATTTCACACCCTACCCCAGTGTTCTCTTATGTAAGAGAGATTTCTCTTAATTGTAGTGTAAGGCAAAACATGAAATTACAGAAGTCACAAGCTGGATGTCACCTTATCTCTGTAATTCATGAGGCGATATCCTGTTTTCAGTTAGGGCAGGGTTGAGTTTCCTCCTAGTAGCTGGTAGAGTGCTGTGTTTTGGATTAGGATGAGAAGAGTGCTGATAACATGCTGATGTTTTGGTTGTTGCAGAGCAGTGCTTGTACCAAGCCAAGGACTTTTCAGCTCCTTGCTCTGTCCTGCCAGTGGGCAGGCTGGGGGTGCAGCAAGAGCTGGGAGGGGACAGACCCAGGACAGCTGACCCAAACTAGCCAAAGGAATATTCCATACCATCTGACGTCATGCTAAACAATGCTAATGTTAAACCACAACAGGCGATGCTGTACCTATAAATCACAAAAATTTAACAGCGGCAACTGCAGCCAGATAAAACATTGACGGAGGCAGCTGCGAAACAGTGAAAGACAGATGAAACTATGACTTTTTTTCAACAGGCTTCTCCCTTCTGGAATATGTCTGGTGTCAAGCTGTCACTCCACTTGACTTCAGAATGAACAAATAGAGTGAGCTGGTAAAACAGTGTGAGCCCTCTCAACTTTCCTTTCTTGGGAAAATCGGGAGATCGACATAATTCATGAGATGTTCAATAAGATGTTCTTTCTTTGTCATCCCATCTTCCAACCAGTCTTTCAAATACCACCCACATCCCTACCCCTCCCATATTGTATCAGCTTGTAGCTTAAAACTATAGTCTCTAGCAGTCCAAAATTCTGGATAAGTAACATGTCCATACAGCGCTGTATGAAATAGTCTGGATTGGGCAATAAAAATGATTATGTAAGTGCAGAAAAGATCTTGAATCAAGAATCTGTTAATTCTGGTAATTCCTCTAACTGAAATATCCAGTGAGTATTGCTGAAATATAGGCTATCTATGAAGATAATCAGGTTACAATTTAGCTTTTTCTGTTTTAACCTCCATATATGTAGAAGTGATATGTTGTGTTCCTGTTTTTTTGTTTTTTGTTTTGTTTTGTTTTTTAATCTTTTATTTACATATAAACATTACATTCTAGCTGCAAAATATTTAAATATTATGATAAAATAGGATACAGACAGCTATTGTTCCAGCATGGGAGTCTCATGGCTGCAGAAATAACTTGGATTTATTTATTTATGAATGATTTTCAACCCTCAGGCATAGTTACACAGGCTTTATTCTGTTATTTATTTAATATGCCATTGAATAGTAGGAGAAGTCATTCCAACAATATTTCCTCCAACATCAGCTCATCAAATATCAAAAGCCTTAGCTGAAGGCTGTATGAGATCACTAGTAGTCATTGACTCAGAAGTACATGAACTTCCTTATTTTTATTTCTATACAAATATTGAAGAGGTGGACATGAGTCATTAATGAGGATCTTGTTGATGGATGTCAATTTGTCTTCCAAACTCTGTCTTCCTATGCCCTTTAAACTTGTGGTGTTGGAAGGACTTTGGTTCCTGGCTTCTATTAAACCACCCCCAAATACTACTTTTCTTTTACCTAAGGCTTACATTATTTGCTTTTTTTTTTTTTTTTTTTTTTTTTTTTTTTTTTTTTTTTTTTTTTGCATTATGGAAAACTTAATTTTGGACAAATTTAATTCTTTCCATACCTATACACTTAGTTTCATTATGGACTGTGGGAAAGGACAACAGGACATGGTTCTGTGTCCCTAACTGCAGAGGTCCCAGTTTTGTTTCAATATTTTCACTGGACATATAAAATACATATTTGTATGTAGTGGATGGAGAAAGGAGGGATCTTTACACTAATCTCTGAAGTAGCTACACTAGGTTTCTGCTGTTACCTGCTTCTGAATTTCTTCAGAGAAATAGAGGTTCACTGTGGAGGAAGTAAAGGTTCCTTTTTAAGCATAGGGATTTTCCATTAGTTGTGGTGTATTTTATGTAAAATAGTAATAGCTCTGTAAGCATGTTTCAGTAACCCTATTAAGAAGCTTCAGAATTAAGCTACAAAGAGAAATTTTGCTGTGTAGTAGGGGAAAAAACAAACAAACAAAATACAAATATAATTCAAGCACCTTGTTTTGTGTTTTAGCAGGATCAGGATTAGGAATTAATCTTTTGTTGTTGTTTTGTTTGTTTAATAACCTTTGGGATTTTACTGAAAATCTAGTCTGGATTCGCATCTGACGGGAAGAAGTGGTGACAGAAATTTTAATAATAATAAGCTCAGAAATGCTGAAAGGTTTTGACTTTAACAGTTTTTCAAGGGAATGGTAAGCAAAGTAAAGGTAAGGGCATGGAGCCCTTAGGGACAAGGTTGAATAACTACACTTCAGATATTGAGGGCCCCAGCTGCAGGCTACTTTTATGTCCTGGCCACTCCCCTCCTGGAAAGGTGCCCTGGGCACCAGATGTACTGTGGGGTGGCTGGCTTTGCCTCTGTGCAGTACTGGTTATCTGTTATCTTTGCAGAAAGCAGCTGATGGAACTGATTAACGTGCAAGCTAGTTTAGATTTGATCTTTGAAAAATATGAAAAAAAAAGTGACTTTAAGCAAAAGCACAGTAATATTGTAACATTCATAGTAGTACAAATTATGTGAAGAATTCTAGAACATAATGCAAGAGAGCTGTCTGCTCAAAGAAAATTGTCTGGTATGCAAGCTAAGTGGTTTTTGTTTTTATTTTTGTTTTTATTTATTTATTTATTTATTTATTTTAAAGAAGAGTATATATTACAAAATGAATAAACGTTAAGCAAAGACAAAAGATTGTTTATCTCCCACTCTGGAAGACTACATTCAGAATACCTATAATGACCTTGGCAGCCTGCTTAATGAATAAATGGAGTACTCAACTGTATCTGATAATGAAAATGAAGCATGCTTAATTGACTTAGCACCCAACTAATCGTCAGTTAATGCAGTCCTGAAAATTGTGAAGTTATTTCATCCTAGAGGGTCAGAGCATGCCTGTAGAGGAGGGACAATCTAAGCTTTATACCTTAGGCATGGAGCAAATACAAATGGGAAACAGTAATTAATGTGGCCCAGAGGCTTTAGCTGCTAGCATGGCCTCAGTCCATGCTATCTTCTGTCATCTGCAAAATGGTTATAATTCCAGAACTAAACTTCATTAGTTGACATCCTGCAGGTAATTACACTAAAGGACCTATCAGACTGCTTGCAAAACAGCTCTGTTATGGGAAGGGATCTTGATCTCCCAATCTTAGTGTGTGTGTGTTTTTCTTTTTTGAAGAGAAAGAACAGATTCTAGTCAACACTGAGATTGTCACAGAATAGCCTGCTGGGACTCTGTTCAAAGTATATACGGTTATAGAGCCTGACTTGACACCTGCAAATGTCTCTGCCCTGATCTTATTTGGCTATACAGACAATGATTCAGAACTAAATGAGATAATTTCATCCAAAATCTTTCAGCTTCAGCTGGGATTTTTGTCTTGCTTACAGGAATGACTTTGTATTCAGAGCCAAAGCAGTGACGCTTGAGGGAGAGGCCATCAATTCATTGTACAAGGCATAATCAATGGAAACTGTGCTTTTACTCTTCAAGTTCAGAATCCCTGGTTAACAAAAGACTTGGTACAGCATGAATCCTCTCACTCCATATTTTAAGAGCTGTTTTTTTGTTTGTTTGTTTGTTTGTTTGTTTGTTTTAAAGCATCTTTTTCTTCATTTGAAAATATCAAATGGTTTTCACACATCATCTTGATCAGCAAGTAGTAACTATGAGTTTTCTTAGGATTTTTGCATTTATTTACAAGAGCAGAGGGTTAAATGTACCAAGTGAAGTAGCAGCTATGTGTCTAGAAATAATACAGGAATGGCTGCGATGTCTGGATATTGGTTCCATTGGCCTCTGAGCTGCTGTGTAGTCCCTGATTTTAGCAGCAGATGTCCTTCCATAGAAGGCATGGGATTTTCCATATGTCTCCCTACCAGGAAGCAGCCCTGGGACCTTGAAGTTCTCACAATGGAATGGAAGGGATTGAGGAAGATGAACCAGACTGCATTGGGCTAGTTGTCCTGTCACGTTTGTCCCTGCAGGGCTACCTGTAGCTTTCCTGTTGCTAAAATCTGGACATCCTACACATGATCTTGATAAATGAGGGAGCAAGAGTTAAAATGTGGAGGGAATCTGTCTTCAGTTTTTTTCTCCTTTGTCACTTATTTTTTCTGTGTCTGTCTTTATAGACATAAAACAATAGAAAAGGTTATTGTTGTTGTGTGCACTAGCACACTCCTTCCATCTTTTGACTTATTTCAGTGCCATTCTTCAGACACTTAATGCTTTGTAAGGTGGGGCTTTGCAGACCTACCCTGAATATGTACTCAACATACTGCTCAAAATCCAAATCCTTGATCTAGCATCAGCAAACTTCACTTTAGTAGGTGTTAAATCTCATCTCTGTACCTCCATCTGATGCCTCAGCTGAGGGGTCAGTGTATCAATTGTGAATCTTTACAAATTTCAGAATTTGCCTGTGGAACAGAAGGTGACCCTTGCCAAGCCCCAGCTGTGAAGTATCATATAGCCTTTTAAATGACAGATTTTACTTGGCAGTGTTGGATTTCAACACAGGAAAGAAGGTACCACAAAGGTATCCTGTTCTCTAAAATTAATGTTTATTATAGTGATGCCTGAGGAGATTTCAACTTTTTTTTTTTTTTTTTTTTTTTTTTGGTTAGAGCAATACTGCAAAGTGTACATAGGCACTGAGTTGTTAGCAGGGTTTGCAAAGAATACTAATAGGGTTATTACAACAGTGGTGTTCTAAGAATAAAAGCAAGATAAATGCCAAGTAGCAGCAGTATTCTTAGACTTAGTGATAACCAGTTACCCTGTCAGGTTTCTGGAATAAGGTATTTCTGTAACAAAAATATTTGGAGACAGATCTTAGAGCAGGGATGTTCTGAAAAACTCTGTAAATACATAAGTAGCTTTTGGACACCCTTTTGAAGGCATCCACATGTGACTTCAGGGCAGAACCAAAATACAGTGCCCTGCCCCACTTCCTCTTCATGGTTTTAACTTAGTCCATTTACCTGTGGTTAAATAAACGTAAGGCAGATTTTCCAAGAAAGTTGCAAGTGTCTCAGTAAAGGAGACAATTTCTTAGAAGGGGAAGTGCCTTGGAGGCATTATAGTACAACACAAAGCCTTCTCACATCTTTGAAGCTTTGGACTACAGTAAATCTGAAGCTGACTTTTCAGTTTGAGATGGGTAGCTTTTGGCTTATTTTCCCTATTTTGATTAACTCAAAAAAGCTACAGGGCTTGCTGCTTCATTCTCCACATGACGTTGCAGTGGGTTAAATGTGTTTCTACACTTGTAGAAAGGAGAGAGGCATTGAGGAAAAAACAATGAATGGCATGTTTTTTTATTATTTTTATTATTATTATTTTAAGATCCTACAGTGAACACTGAGAATTTGTAGCACTGAGTATTTGTAGCATCAAGTATTTATACAGCCTGCTTGAGACTGATTATCTTTTATCCAGCTGCGATGTTGGTGCCTGTTGTCCTCTTTGTTGATACTATGTGTGTGTCACCAGGTCTTTCTTTTACATCTAGTGTGTATTAATACTAATGCTTAATATGAAATGGATGGTAAAGGAGGTATCCTTAAACAGTGTGTAGCCTGTAAGTTGTGCAGAGTATGGAAAATTGTTAATTTGGTATGATATTTGATGGGCAGAATGTAGGGTTAATGAAAACAGTAATGTCGAGTAAGACTCTTACAGGAAAGAAGCAGAAAGGAGGATGGTGCCTGCTTCTCCACTGCCCCTATTCTCCACAGTTCTGGAGGAACAGCTTTGGCAAACTCAGCTCCTCTAAGTGTGATGGGGCAGGAGGACCCTGGGCTGGAGCATGATGGCCTGGGCTAGGGTTAGCCTAGGGACCAACCTGTCCTTGGACAGCCTTGGGAAGGCACCTGGATTTAGACAGCACCCCGCTTTGGTCATCTTGCCTCCCTGTGTGGCTTTAATTGAAGATCTGTGCTGGAGGAGAGAAAAGGAGTTGGTAGAAGGAGTTGTGACCACTGCAGGAGACAGGAATATAGAAATCAAAATCCTTTGTGTGCCTTCAGCATGCTGTGGTGTTCTGCAGAAGTAAGTGATCAGAAGGCAGCTCTTCCACAGATGAACTGATACTGACATGAGAACGGTTGTTCTTGTCTATAGGAGGTCTTCCTTTCTCTGCAGGTGGCAGGAAAAAAATAATTTAAAAATGTTTAATGACTGAAAAAAAAAAAAAAAAAAAAATAGAATCTTCTCCTGAACCATGTTAGCTCAGTGGTCATACAGGTTGAAGAATTGAGTTATAATATAATCTTGGATATCCTATGCTGGATTTGAAAACAGATATTCTGACACGTGTAGCTTATGCTCTGCTCCCCGTGTGATCCACTATCCATATTCTTTGATACTTTGATATTTATTTGGTGTAACTAAACAAGCAAAAATCTTAGTCTTTCGATACAAAATGAACCATAGAACCATAGAAAATGAACCATTTCTTCCTTATATCTAGTCTAAATCTCCCCTTTTTTAGTTTAAAATGATTATTCCTTGTCCTATCCCTACACTCCCTGACTAAGAGTCCCTTCTCCGACTTCTCAACATTCCTCTAGACCCCTATAGGTACTGGAAGTCTGCTATGAGGTTCCCCCAGAGCCTTCTATTCTCCAGAATGAATATCTCCAAATCCCTCAGCCTGACTTCATAGACTTCACAGGAGAGGTGCTCCAGACATCTGATCATCCTTGTGGCCCTCCTCTGAACCTACTCCAACAGGTCCATGTCCTTCTTGTGTTGGGGGCCCAAGAGCGGAAGTACTCCAGGTGGGGTCTCACAAGAGTGGAGTAGAGCAGGAGAATCACCTTCTTCAATCTGAACTATTTAGAGGCAGCACAATTACTAAGACAGAACAGTTATTCCCTATAGATCAGAAACTATTCCCTGTTGGCTAGAAACACCTACACCAAAAATTATTGATACGGCACCTGTTTGTATAACCTGGCTCTTGAACTCTCATGTTCTAACAACAATTTTCCTTAAGAACAACAGCAAAAGAAGTGTTTTATGTGTCTACAGTTTTCTAGATTAATTCAAACTAAACATCGGTTACTAATGAGTGTAATGTTGAAGATGAGATCCTGAGTGCTTAATAACATGGTAATCAGTCTTTCTGATTGCCAGATATATATCTGAGAGATGTTTTTCCTAGGTCTGGTCCCAGCCATCCCATGATTGCACCTGTATTCTGATCCTATTCAGTCTCTTTCAGTTGATGAGTTCCGAAATTGCAGCCTGAAGGCTTGTCTGCAATTGTTGCAATAGTACCTTTTTGTGGGGCATGAGCAGTATTTCATTGATTTGGGGTGGGGGGTGTGTGGGGGGGGGTAGTGGTAGGGGAAGCTCTTTTCTGTTTAATATTTCACAATGGGTTGTTGCCTTAAGGGCAGACTTTCAGCATAACATACAGGAATTTGCCTACACAGTATGCCCTATTAATGTAGAGGTACTAAATATGGAAGAGACTCCCACTTCCATTGTCTTTCTCATTCTGTTTCTTGAATACCCCAGTTGGACTTCTAATAAAGTATTTCCTCCAGCTGTCATGAAAGCTTACACTATGATCATAAATTTGTTTCCTAGCAACTCTGCATCCTTCAGCTCATAAAAGAGGGTGGCTTGTACTTATAATGAATTTAATTCTGAGCCTTGGCCAATCAAAAGCAAATAATGTGGAAAAGTAAATGTCATCCATACTTTAAAGAGGAAGTTAAAAGTTCATATAATTTCCTATCTGCTTTAGTATTGCATATGATTTTGATAAGATGAACGTTTAAATGTCCTTGTATTTCAAATTATATTTTCAGTTGTGACTGGTGGTATGGATGTGACTATCCTCAACCATGTGGCCTTGGATGTTAGGGATTTTTGCTTGTGAAGGTTTTGCTTAGCAACTTCTTGCATTTGAGCGTCAATATTTTACTTGAAGAATGGTAATAGGCCTTCTTTTCAATTATTTTGTAAATTGTTTTATTTTTATTTTACTTTTTATTTTAATATAATTCAGTTTATTTGGCTGGATTGTCCTGTCCTGACCTCCTTTGAACATGAGTTTTGAACCTGAGTTTTATTATGGGGGGAGGCAGTAGTCTGCTGAGCTGGAATTTGTTGAGATTGATTACAAGCTCTAAAGTAAGAGATTTCAGATGGATTATATCCCTGCTGTCTCACTTTCATGAAGCAAGTCAATGAAATACCTTCAGCATTCCCTTTGCCATGATGGTTTCTTAATATTTCTCATCTATAAAATACTATTAACTGAAATACTTTTCCCCATTCTCACTTCACTATGTCATTAGCATGTTGTGAAAGTGGAAGCTGGTGGGGAAACATTTTGAAATCAAAGATCCCTTTTAGCCACATTATATAGTCAGGATGTATATAGAAGTGTGTGAATTCTGATTCCTTCAGAAATGCAGCAAGAATCAAATATTTGATTGGTATTTGAAAGAAACTTTCCAAGTGACTAATAAGACAGAACAACAACAACAACAAAAAAAAGTGAAAGCTGACTAGTGAAAACTAACTTATTTTTTGGTGATAGGTTTTCCATATTTAGAAATCTCAGTGTTTTTTGCATTGTAATTGAAGAAATTTCTAGAAATTATTTCCATGAAAAAGGTCAATTTTTGCTGTTGTTGTTTGCTTTCTCACATCTGAAGTGACCAGATTGTTTTCATTGCTTGTTGGAAAATAGATACTGCGAAAGAGCAAACTTCAGTGAAAACATGCTACGCTGAAAATAATGTAATTAACTTGAGAATGTAGGACCTGCTATGCTGGTTCAGAGTAGTAATATATTTAGCATGGGATTTTGATTACTACAGAGACATAAAAATGCTAAAAAAGGGCAAAGACTACTTTCTGGATTTCAACAATATGGGGAAAAAAATACAATAAAATAATCTCTCTGTCTTCTGTTACTGTGATAACATCTTCATTCTTATTTATTCTGGACAAATATTCCCAAACTTTTTGTCACTTCTCTTAAGGTGGTCATCTTGTTTTTCACCTTCCTCTTAAATGCGACCCTACCTAAAATTCCTTATGTGCATATATTATAATAGTTTTTAGTGATGAGGTCATGTATTACTTATTCCAAGTATACTTGCTAAATGGATAGTTGCAAGATGGATGGCATTAAAAGTAAGTTGGTATTAGTTTGAGATTTTCTGCTTTATATTTGTCCTGTGTATTATGCACTTACTGTTATCCAAATCCCAATCTGACTAAAAAGCATTTGTTATAACTTTTTTTTTTTTTTTTTTTTTTTTTTTTTTTTTTCTGTGATGCTTTTCACTATGCTATCTTGCAAGCTTTGTCATCACTAATGCATTTATTTTGAAGGTGCTTTGAGGGGAGAAAAAAAAAAAAGAGAATCTTCCTATTTTGCTTAAGGGGAATGGAGAGGCGGAAAGGTCAGGGTTAAACTGTGCATTAATTTCAAATACCTAAATTAAGATGCTAAAGACTTGATCTTTCTATGTCTACAACAAAGAGCTATGTAAATTTAAAGCACGCATGTTCAAAGCTTGGCTCCCTTTAGCTGCAGCTGCTGCAGAACTCCTGTGCAAAAGGCTTCTTTTGTCATAGAACTTTGCTTCATCCCTGAGCAGCCCCATCCCATGCATTGGCCCATCCATAAAAAAAAAAAAAAAAAGGGGGGGGGGGGGGGGGGGCAAGAAATGATCAGAAACAGTGTTCCCAGTGTCAAGTCATTTTCCATGAGAATGAATAAAGTTAGCTGTTAGCAACCAAAAGATTTCATTGAGTAAGCAGATACTCTATTAGTTAGTGAGGACATGCACCTTTCCAGTGAGGTTCATGAGTATTTGCTGGGAAGGGAAGAATAGTACAATTTGGAAACCATGGACTGCAGTTAATGTTGTGGGGAAAAGCACAGGCTTGCTACACCACAGCTGCCACCTTGGTGGCAGAATCAGAACCACTCACAGTTAACACATTTACCTGCCATTTGCCTGCACTGGCTCCCAGGGCACTTTGTCCCCCTGCCTTCATTCTCCAAATTGGGCTGCGCTCAGCCTTATCTAGATGCCCCAGTTCCCTGCCTTTAACCCTTTATCATGACATGCAATGCATTTCCAATGTCTTGGTTTCCTTAAGCCCATAACTGATGTATAATAACACTCGCTCAACAGTAAAATATTTTCACTTTAGTATTTGGTTTCCTGATGAGACAACAGTACTGGAAGGGAAATGGTCTAGAGCCTGATTTCATTCTACCCTTTCAACTGTTGCAATTTTAGAAGGGTAGTATGGCCCTAGAAGAAAACTCTCCTTCTGCTGTATGTACAGCAGCACTTACCAGCAAAGCCAGGGCATGTACTTGCTGAAACTACAAGTGTTAGACTACAGCTTTTGAAGTCAAGAGGATTAAAATTTGTCTCCTACTAGGTGTTGAAAGTCTTAATGCCTCTGCGTATTTTATTTCAGTATCTTTTTTTTTTCCTTTGACATATGCTGAGTGAAGTTTTAAAACATGACTGTTCATCAGTATGTATAATGCCGTAATATTGTAGGGAAATGAAGGGGGATAATATGTCTGTAACTGCTGAGCTTAACATGATGAAAGACAAGCTTTTAAAAACTCTTTAAATAGGTACTCTCTAGACATTTCTTCTTTCATTTTCATTCTACTGCGTGGAAAGTGTTAGATATCAATCCCCTTCACTTTTTTAAAACTTTATGTAGTTGGTATAATGTATGGGTAAAGGCACTGAAACATCCCACAGATTTAGTGTTTTTTTTTTTTTTTTTTTTTTTTTTTTTTTACTGTGGGAAACTTACAGGATATCAACTTTACTAATACATCAGCTTGAGCCTTCCCATTCATATAGCCTGTCACAGACATGAAAAGAAAATCTGTTGCAGACAGAATTTGTGAATGTTGGTAATCACTTTCTGTCTTGGATGGCTTAAAATGCTGCTGCACTAACCAGAAGTAAAGTTGCGTGCTCCAAAAAGGACTTTGAAAGCTCCTTCAAAAGCTTTCACAGAGCCAGGAAGCCAGTCAGCATTGAATCAAAGGCAAAATGTTCTGCCCACAAGCTTCATCACCACCATCATCTCATCTCAGTTTGAGTTGCTGACCTAGAAGCAGACAGATGGATATGTGACCTGCCTTTTTTATGCAATAACAGAACATCCCAAGTACTTTTGTAACATCTGTACTGTATTTGCTCAGCTTTGTAGCCAGAGCTTTCAAATTACTACAGTTTTTCTGGTGCTTCTCTTTTTGTGTCTGTTAAATCAGACGTATATTTTTTTTGGTGCGCTGTTTTTGCCAAAAACACTGATTCCCTGTCCTCTCCCATATCTAAAAACAAGCTGCAGTTTTAGATGCTTAGAATCTGTACAACTTCAAGGATTATTTCTGGTGTTTAAAACCAATCATTATCACAGGAATACAAGCAACTTCCTGTGTGATTCAGAGTGTTTCATGTTCCATCAGAAGCTTATACTACTTATGAGCTATTTACAAAGCAATTGCCATTTTCATCCTGTTAGTCCACTCTGGAAGATTTTAAAGCCAGTTATTTGATCACTTAAGCCTGCCTAGTATTGCACTGGTGCAAAAGCATACAGCTGAACATCAAACAGGACTAATTAGCTTCCAACTGCCTACTGCTTGAAGTTACAGTTTCTGTGATTTCTTGATTTAAACTACAGTTGAGGACACATTTTTTTGCTGAAACTAGCCAGAAGGAGCAGATGGAGGGGAGAGGAGACTCGTGTGGCTTTGATCTAGAATGACTGTAGAATGTACAATGGAGGATCTATCCCATTATGCTTGCAGTGAAGTATATCTATCCATGATTAGCAGGAAAAAAAAAAAAAACACATTTTTCTTCAGAGCTTTAAAATGTATGGTCTTGTACAAGTACATACCACTGACTACTTGGATCTCAAGGACCTGGAAAATGGGAGCACTGCAGCACCCAATACCAACAGTCATGTTTTGCAAGAGCTCTGTGGTTTTCCTGTCCTTAGGGCTTTTTTGCTGTTTTATTGTAGATGTGTTTAGCTATTTTGATAGAGTGTAAGTAGGTTGTATTTAAAGAAACAAATTGTAATACTAAGCACTCTGATGAACTCATGACTGCTGTGTATGATCTTTGAGTCAGTCTGGCCCTGGAGTCCAACACTGGGAAATAGCTGCCTTCCTGTGATTCCATAAGGCAGTGGCCCATATGTGATATGTGTGCATATATACACCATAAAGGGTATGTTTTAACAAGCATAGGGTTAAAATGCTCCGTTTCATCAGGGGGCATTCTTTAGAGCAGCTATAAGTAGTAATGAATTACACAATTTTGATCAGAAAATTTTCTTTACAGTCTGTCATTTATATAAAAGAATAAGAAAACACTGAGTATTCTTCCTCTGACCCCAGACTCCTCCTCCCATCAAGAGGCTTGGGAGATGTGTAAATTATTTCAGTCACATGATGGCAAAGTAGCACATATCCATAGGTCTCCCAATTCACCACCCTTATACTGTTTGGAATATGCTCTTTCTTCTTCCTTTTTATTTATTTTTTTTATTTTTTATTTCACCGATTTATATATATGCACATTACTAAAGAGTAGTCTAGAATCTACTATGAGGTTTGCCCACTTTGTTTTCTCTCAGCGGGTGTCTAATGTTTGTTGTACAAATCCAAATATAATTTTTCCTTTTTCAGTTTCTCAGTTTAGCTGCTGAACAGACATATCCATTATTCACATGGTGTTAATCATTTTTACTGAGATAATCAGGACCGAAAGATGAACAGTGGAGAAAGAACTTTGTATAAAAACAACAACAACAACAAAAATCACAATACATTTGGGTAGTAGTCATACCACATACTGTGCTCCAGTGAAAGGTCAGGATTCATATCATCAACCATTATATTTTCACAGTATTGATGTCTTTATTTGAGCTCTAGTAAGTGGAGACATTTAATAGCTGCGGAAGAGGCAGTGAGAGCAAGGACATGTGGCCTGGGAAGAGTATAGGGATGCTGTTTAGATGTGCAGGGATGGGATCAGGAAACCCAAGGCATAGATGGAACTGAGCTTCACAAAGGACGCGCAAAATAACAAGAAGGGATTCTATAGGTACATTGGTCAGAAAAGAAAGGTCAAGGAGAGTGTGCCCCCTCTCTTAAACAAGAAGGGAGAACTGGTAACAGCAGACATGGAGAAGGCTGAGGTACTTAACTTCTTTGCCTCAGTCTTCATGTAGTCAGGCTTCCCATGTCTCTCATTACCCTGAACCTGCACATAAGGGCTGGGGGAGAAAAGTCCCTCCCATTGTAAGTGAAGAAGCATGTTCAAGACCACCAGATGCAACTGAACAGGTAGAAGCCTATAGGGCCTCATGGAATGCCTCCCGGGGTCCTGAGGGAAGTGGCTGGTGGAGTTGCCAAGCCTCTCTCCATCATATTTGAAAAGTCCTGGCAGTCAGGTGAAGTCCCTGGTGACTGGGAAAAAAAGAAAACATCACTCCCATTTTAAAAAAGGGTAAAAAGGAAGACTGGAGGAACTACAGACTGTTGAGCGTGGCAAGATCATGGAAAAGATACTCCTGGAAGCAATGTTAAGGACACATGGAGGACAAGGAGGTGATTTGAGACAGCCAGCATGGCTTCCCCAAGGGCAAATTGTGTCTGACCAATCTGGTGGCATTCTATGATGGAGTGACTGCGTCAGTAGAAAAGGGAAGAAAAACTGATGTCATCTACCTGGAATTTTTAAGGCCTTTGACATGGTTCCACATAACATCCTGATCTCCAAACCAGAGAGAGATGAATTTGAAGGGTAGACCTTCAGTGGATAAAGAATTGGCTTGAAGACTTCACCCAGAGAGTTGTGGTCAATGGCTCTATGTCCAGATGGAGGCCATTGACGAGTGGTGTTCCTCAAAGGTCTGTCTTGGGACCAGAACTGTTTAATATCCATGACATAGATGGTGGAAATGCATGCACCCTCATCAAGTTTGCAGGTGACACCAAGCTGAGTGTTACAGTTGATACAATAGAAGCAAGGTATGTCATCCAAAAGGACCTGGACAAACTTGGGAAGTGGGCCCATGTGAACCTAATGAGGTTCAACAAGTCCATGTGCAAGGTGCTGCACCTGGGTTGGGGCAATCCCAGACATGAGGACAGAATGGGAGAAGAACTCACTGAGAGCAGCCCTGCAGAAAAGGACTTGAAGGTTCTGGTGGATGAAAATCTAAGTGGGAGCTATCAGTGCATGTTTGCAGCCCAGAAAGCCAACTGCATCTTGGGATGTAACAAAAGTTGAATGGTTAGCAGATCAAGGCTTCCCTGGTTGTCCTCCTCTACTCTGCTCTCATAAGGCCCCACTGAAAGTACTCCGTCCAGGTCTGGGGCCCCCAGCACAAGAAGAATGTGAGTGTTTAGAACAGGTCCAGAGGAGGGGCCACAAAGATGATCAGAGGGCTGGAGCACCTCTCCTACAAAAAAAGGCTGAGAGCTGGGGATGTTCAGCCTGAAGGCGAGAAGGCTCCAGGGTGACCTCACTGCAGCTTTTCAATAATTAAAGGAGGGAGGCTTATAAAAGAGATGGAGAAGGACTTTTTGTTCAGTCAGATCACGACAGGACAAAGGGGAATGATTTTAAACTAAAAGAGGGGGGATTTAGATCAGATGTTAGGAGGGTGGTGAGGCACTGGAACAGGTTTCCTAGAGAAGCTATGGATGTCCCACCAATGAAATGTTCAAGGCCAGGCTGGATGGAGCTTTGAGCAACCTGGTCTGGTGGGAGGTGTCCCTGCTCATGGTAGGGGTTTGGGACTCAATGATCTTTAAGGTCCCTTCCAACCTGAATCATTCTGTGATTCTGTGATAAGAAATATACATGCTTTTAGGTCATGATTTGTCTGATCTGGTTTAGGTGTAGTAGATGTTAGGATGAGATGATTTATGCCCTATGAATGCCCACTTTTCTCCAAAGACTGGAAATGAAACCTAAGGTGACTCTTGCAGATGGTTACAGTAGTATTTGTTCCAATCCTTCCATTCCTTCCCAGTGTATTTAGGCTAGGAATTGTAAATTTGGTAGCATATTCCTCTCATCACAACCTGTGTCCTCCCGGCCCCCCCCCCCCCCGCCAAAAAAAAAAAAAAAAGGAATGACATGAGATTAATTTTCAAATCTTTATAAAAGCATAGTTCAAGTGTTGTGGTAAAATGGGGAAAAGGGAGAAAAATATTGCAATGAAATAAGCAAAAATTCAACAACATTTGGCTCTTTGTTTACTGCCTCCGTGAGTCATTCTTGTAGTATATCATTCCTGCTTGCACCACAACTGGGACTGCTCTGCACATTTTTTTTTTTTAATTTTTATTTTTTACTGTGTGTGACAGAATGTGTTTGCTTTAGCCAAAATTAATTAGAAAAACCCTGTAAGCTTTCTTTCACACCTCTTTTAGCAGTTGAACTTAGAAGATCAAGAAAAACTGATAGTTATGTGAGGGAGGAAGGAAATTCTGGGTTATTGCAAAAAATGTATCTTTTATCCTCTTGTATTTCTTTGTCTGTTTATTGTGTCCTGAGGAAAATACTTTGAACCTAGAGAGAAATCTGTTTCTGGAGGTAGCGTGATGAATGTGTGGTTGAGTGAGGATTTTTAACTCTTCTTAGGAGCATTAGGATGATCTCAGAGGAGGGAGAGTTCATAAAAATTCCCAAGTTAAATGGGTATATGAAGAGGATTAATGCAGACAGAAGGTTTTATCCTTAAAGGATTTAAGGCATGTGATAGTGCTTTGCAGTAATAAAAACTGCTGACGAAGAACCTGAAAGGAAACATATCTGGGTGAAACTGAAAAATATGTTGCAAAAATATTTGAAGCCAATAAAATAGCAAATGTTTCATACAAAAAAAAATCCCTACCTTCTGCTTAGCCATTCTAGTAACATTTATTATTAGTCACCCATTAGTAAGGCAACTGTTTCTTTTTCTTTCACTTTAGGCATTAACTTGAGCACAGATTTTAAAGTTGATTGCTTAATGTAGTTTCAGCTGTGGTTTCAACAGGGTCCATGAAGGTTTTTATCTGAAGAGCTACAAAACAGGAATTTTCTGTTCCTCAAACTGTGTGCTGAAAACCATAATTCTTCTCTTTGTATCTGAATCTCAAGGTCCCCCTGCCAAGGTTGCTGTTTGGTTCTGCCAGAATTTCTCTAATGTGGGGTACAAATCCAGAGGTGATGGGTTGAGTCCTACTGTCAAAAAGATGAGAGTGCTTAAAAAAGTTATTCAAGGTTATACTACTCTGAAAAGTCCAAGTATTATTTTTTTGTTGTTTGTTCTTGACATGTTCTTTTGTCTATGTGTAAATGTTATATGTTTATATCTTTTCATATATGTTTTTATCATATATATACAAATGAAAGTGTTGCTAATAGCACCCATATACTGTAATGTGATGCAGATGACAAGAGTGCCAGAACTATACTAACTAAATCTCAGGAACAGAAAAGAGGTTGGGGGGAGAGGGGAACTGCTGATTTTACCATGGTATTAACTAAGTTCTATTCTCACTTATGTTTTGCTATTGACTTTTGTTTGTTAGTTCAGTGCAGGCATTAAAAAAAAAATGGCATACCATATACCTATAAATTGATATGTTCTTAAATGTAATACGCAACAAGAGAGAACTACAGTGTCTGAAGGTACATATATTGAAAATGATTCATTGATTAGAGATTATGGACAAGATATTAACTTAGATAACAGTGATTCATTAATTCATTTTCTACAAGCGATGATGGGTTTTTGATCAAAATTGTGCTGTCATTTCTGGTAAGGTCACAAATCTTCTTGCCTATTTGAGGGACAAATGTGTCATGGATGAAGTAAGACTAGGAGAGCACCAAGGCTATTTCTTGTTAAAATATGTTAAAAATGTTAAAATATCTGTGAAATAAATTAAACAGTTTTTCAGTGGCTAACTCTGACGGCAATGAGGAGAGGTACAGAGAGTACCATAGTTTTTACCACTGTTTTGGAACAGCCAACTTGGCGTGGCTGTGATCTTGGGTTCCCAGCACAGAGGAAACCTTTCCTATTCAGGCATCCTAAGTTCACCAGAATGTTGCTCACAGGAGGTACTCTTAAGAGTGGTTTTTTGTTTGTTTGTTTGTTTTTATATTCCAAACTGATTATGCTGTCACAGTAATTTTGCATTTATGAGCATCCTATAATTTCTAAATGAGCTTGAAACTGAAGGTATTAATACAAGGAAGTGCTCTATGAAGTTTTTATTAAGAAAAGGCTTTTTATATACATAGTCCCTTCCAACTCCATCTATTATCGATGCACATCTGCTGAGTTCTCAAATGTTCATATCACTCTGTGGCAACCTATGGTATGCTGGTAGTTGGGTAACAAGGTGATGTTAAAAGAAATAATCATTTTCATTACTGGATAGCACTGAACACTATTTTTTTTTTTTTTTTTTTCACTAGCGAAGAAAACCCAGTTATTGAATCAAGTTTAACCAAATGACTTTGCTGTTGTATGGTGTGGATAACTGGCTAGGTAGGGGCCTGCAGATAAATCTTGTGCTTCTATATTGGCAGTATGTAGTTTTGGCCTTTTCCCACCACCTTGCCTTTTCCACCAGCAGTGTCAGAAGCAGCAAGTTCTCCTGCCTGAAAATATTTCCTGTTTCCTTTCTGTGCTGTATGAACCATTCTGGCTCATGTGGATCTTTTGTTTGTTCTTCTCACTTGTGTTGATGCCCTTGGGAGACTTGGGGGTGAGCAGGCATCAGACATGGGAGATGGGAGTTTGGGGAACAACCAGGTGTTTTGCTAAATAGCATCATGCAGCTATTTTGTGGTATAATGTTTAGAATAGTGGAAATATGGGAAAGGTCTTGGGAAAAAGAGGTTAGATCCTAACATAACATTGGAAGGGGGCAGGATTCCCCCCTCTCCTTTGGTCATAAGGATTAGGAGAAAAATAAGCATCTGTGAAGTTCAAGTTCCTAGGAGCTTCTATGAAAGTACACTTCCTTCTGTTTACAGTCTCTGGAGTATGTTCTAGATGAATCAACTATTTTAGTCTTATTTATTCTTGCCAACTGTTTTGGCAGAGAGATCTGGCTATGTGCCAGGCTGTGCAGGCTCTCCAGACACTGAAGCCACCTGCTGAAAGGACCATAGAGCACCTGCTCCTATCACTGGGGAATGCCGTGGAAATGGCAGGAGGCTTTTCATACATCAGTTTCTCCATGCTTTTATTTTGGCCAGACAACTAGCCAGGGATGGTGGGCTTGAGCTTGTTCTCAGATTTAGTTTTTGTTCTCCTCCTTGGAGAAGAACAGGGGGCCAGGTGCAAAGCTGTGAGTGACAGCATACCTCTCCATGGCAAGTATAAGCAGGAACGGAACAACCCTCCTCAGGTTGGGCAGGATTGCAGCCAGGGAAGAGAACAGGGTGGCCCCTGCAGATCCTGTACCTTTGCAGCAAGAGGACAATCGAGAAGCAGAGTTGTGCCCAGCGTGGGCAAATCTAGGTAGTTCTGACTGACCTGGCACCCTATTACATACCTGTGCTAGATATCTGGGATGTCTTCAGTGTTAGCAGGTTCAGCATCTCTATCAGTTTTTGTCCAATAGCACAGTAATACTTGCAAAAAAGACTTAACCCATTTTAGTCTAAACAATATGATAAAGCATTTTCTTCTGTTAAAGTAGTAAATTATGCTGACTGTCCATGGAAATCCAATTTTTGAATCATAAAATTCTTCCCCAGCTTGATGAATAAAATTCAGTTGTAAATATAATTCCAATTAACGTCCAGACTTTCTATAATCTTTTGTCTTGTTACAAGATTTTGTTAGCTTCCTGCTTCGTAAGGCTGCTCATTAAAATACTTCATAGATTTTTGAGGAAATAATATGGCAAACACGGCAGTTACATGGAATTACCTAGAACCTCCTCCTGAACTGAGCCCATCTCTTTCCAGTAGGTAGAAACTGAACTTTGTATTTTTATTATTATTATTTTGATAAGCCATGTGAGTGTTTAATTAGAAAGTTCCCTATTATATTGCCTGGTATATGACATGCCTTAAACCTCCTTTCAATGTTTGCTGCTGCCACTTTCTTTCCTGGGGACACCAGGTTCTCTCTCAGGCAGCTGGGCATTTGTTCGCCACTCAGACACAGCTGAAGAGTCCCACGCTGTGCAGCAGTGTCTTCCTCAGGAAGAATGTAGGAGCCTCCATGTGAGGTCCTGTAGGCAGGAGCTTGTTCACCTTGTCTCACACATCTGTGCATAGACACGTTGTGATGGGAAGTGCTGGCACGTAGGCCACAAGGCTAATGGGTAGCTCAGGCAGGGGGTTGGTGGGAGTACTTCTGTACCTCCACTAAAAGGCTATGTGGCCCGTTCTGTACAAAAGGCTAGATAATGGTCCAGTTCATTCTCACCTTGTCTTTTATGATTGTAACTCTTGTGAGTGAATGTTACACCTAGGTTAGAAGTGCTGTTTCAGGTTTGAGGATAACCTACTTTCATCTTGAAAATCTCAGTGGAATCCCTCAGTGGAAGGCTCAAGTTGCTAAGTACTCTCACAGAATCATAGAATGGCTGAGGTTGGAATGGACCTCTGAAGATCATCTCATCCAACCTTCCTGCCAAGCAGGATCACCTAGAGCACACTGTGCAGTATGGCATCCAGGAAGGTTTTGAATATCTCCAGAGAAGAAGACTCCACAACTTCTCTGGGCAACCCTTCCCAGTGTTCTGTCACCCTCACAGTAAAGAAGTGCTCTCTCATGTTCAGCCAGAAACTCCTGTGCTTCAGTTTGTACCTGTTGCCTCTTATCCTGTCGCTGGGCACAACTTAAAAGAGGCCAGCTCCATCCTCTTGACGCTCTCCCTTCAGATATTTATATACATTGATGAGGTATCCCCTCAATCTTCTCTTTTCCAGGCTAAACAGGCCCAGTTCTCTCAGACTGTCCGTGTACATCAGGTGCACCAGGCCTCTCATCATCCTAGTAGCCCTCTGCTGGACTTGCTCTAGTAGCTCCATGTCCTTCTTCTACCAGGAAGCCCAGAACTGGACCCAGTACTCCAGGTGTGGCCTCACCAGGACTGAGCAGAGGGGGAGGATTGGCTCCCTTGACCTGCTGGCAACACTCTTCTGAATGCAGTTCAGGATACCTTTGGCCTTTTTGGCCACAAGGGCACGTTTCTGGCTCATGGTTAACTTGTTGCCCACCAGGACTCCCGGGTCCCTCTCTGCAGAGCTTCTCTCCAGCAGGTCACCCCCCAGCCTGCACTGGTGCTTGGGATTATTCCTCCCTAGGTGCAGGACCCTGCACTTGTCCTTGTTGAACTTCATGTGGAAGAACAAGCTTTATTCTAACATACTACTTATGAATGTTGTGACAATGTGAAGCTACTAACTTCTGAATCAAAATGCTTTTAAACCAATATTTAAACCAATAATATGCTTTAATATGCTTTTTTTTTTTTTTTTTTTTTTTTTTTTTTTTTTTTTTTTTGACAAACATTTATCCCTTGCAGTCTTAGTAATTACAGGGCATGTGTTTGCCTTGGCTTTTCTATTGTTGTTTCCACCTACCTGAATAAGAATTTAGCAGAAGAAAAAACGAAGTTCAGTGGACATCACAGTCAGAAGACACCTATCTGCTGATAATTGAACTCAAAAGAAGCTATCGTTATCTTTGCACTGTTGGTGTGCTGGGTTGACCCCTGTTGACAGCCATGTTCCTGTTCATGGAAGAATAAGGCAGAGAGAATTGAAAGATCAAAAGGAAAAAAAAAACAACTTGTGGGTCCAGATAAAGGCAATTTAATAGATGAATCAAAACTGAGTGTGCAAGCAAAGCAGTAAATAAATAAATTGACTTCCCATCAGCAGATAAATGTCCAGCCACTTTCTGCCAAGCAAGGCCTTGACATGTGTAAAGGTTGCTTGGGAAGACAAATGCCATAGCCACAGATGTCTCTCATTCCTCGTCCTTTACCTGAGATTTTGTTGCTGAGCATGACATATGGTATGAGATGTCCCTTTGGTCAGTTTGTGTCAGCTATGTCCACTCTCAAATTCTTCCACATCCCCAGCCTACTTAGCTGTTGGGACGGAGTGTTGTGGGGAAGACTGTCAAACAAAAATACAACAAAAACAAACAAAACCCAGAAACCTTGTACTATGCAAGCACTGATCAGCAATAGCCAAAACACTGGCATGTTATCAAACTGGTTTAGTCACAAGTCCAAAGCATGGCACCATACAGGCTGCTATGAAGAAATTTAACTCCATCCCAGCCAGAACCAGTACAATTAGGTGGTCTAATTGTGTATTTCTTTACTGTCTCTTCTTTACTGTTGTACACGGTAACTTGGCTTTTCTGTGCTTTTGTGTTATTAAAAGCTCCAACACTCAATTTTTGTCTGTCTCCTTGAAAATTACTTGTCTTAGAATCTGTCATTAAAATAACCTGGAGTTCTCCCTGCCAGTTGCTGTTTGTCTGATCAAGATACACCAGTAAGAAAAGGGAGAATGTCTGTTAATTCCGAACAGATGGAATGGTCTTGCCATGGAGGCTATGGAGAGATTTAACTCGATGAAGTCATTGACAGACTTGCACAATTAACATACTGATGCATATCTTTCTTGCTTCCATCTGTCAGCATGGCTAATTCATTTCATTACTGTGAAATTCACTTCACTTGACATTCAAGGATGATTTTGTACCACAAATCACCTGCTGTGCTACTTGTGCTCTCTTGAAACAGGCTCTTTAAATCAAAGCTATTTCAGTAGTATGCTGTGATGTTTTCCTTAGAAGAGGTTTTACAGGTCTTAATATTGCAGCAGCAATGAGCTCTGAATTATCGTAGCTAGTGACTTAAGGATGTTTAAGTTTTGTCAAGTATTCATCCTCATAAGTGTGAATAACATTCTTAATGATTTCAAGATCTTTTATCTGTCAGTTTTACAACCACACAAGTAATAGTGTTATGAGGACTGATTCTGCCTGTGCAGCATTGGTTGCTCCAGCCAGCATGGGCTGGGAGCTATTGCAAGGACTCTTCACTGGCATTTTGTGAATGCTGATTTATGAGCTAATAGTGTAACATGTTGATTTCCATATACAAGTTAAATCAGGGTCAGTGTTGCTCCAAAGGCCTCTCTCATGCAAACTCTGAATTGAGTGCAAGTGAAACCTAAAAGTGTAATAATACAAAATAAGTTGTTTCATACAAAACAGTTGTTTTGTTTTGCCAAAAATTATTTCTAACTCCTAACTGTGATGTTTTGTGGAATGGAAATGTTTAGGACTTAACAATTCTCATTCCTGTTTTGATTTTGTTGGTAATAGAACATGAACATGTGAGGAACCAGTTTTGGAATTGTCACCACTTCAATTTGTTTTGCGTCAAGCATGTACAAATATGGTTGGCTGAAGTTGTTCAGGTGATAGTCTCTATGATAAGTCCACTTCAAAAGGAACATGTTTCATTTGTAAAAAGCAACCTGATGTTCTTCAAATGTGATTCAGAGAGCCCAAGGTGTTAATGTGGCCTTGAAACACAGAAGCTTCATACACTGTGAGACTTAGAGAACCATGTGTACAGTGTGTGACTTGCCCCTGGATCCAGACGACTGGAAAGGCAGATCTGATGCTGCTGCTAACTCGTATGTCAGTATACATGAGTTAAGTTTCACTTATCCATGTTTACGTAAAGGTCCTTTATTTCTGTATTCACTTCACTTGATAATTTGCTGATTAATAAAATACATTGATTAATAAATGCTGGCTTGTCTGGGAGACACTTTGTCATGTCACTGACAGGTACCTCCTTAGGCAGCAGTGCTACCAGCAATGAAGTCTCAGCAGAAGCTCAGAGCTCACTTTCACCTGATTGAATGAAAAGTCCTGTAGAGAAAAAGTCTAGGTCTTTATGGAGGCACTTTTTTTTTTTTTTTTTTTTTTTTTTTTTTTTTTTTTTTTTAATTCGTCTTTTGAGCTGAGCTGAGGGAATATCTGTTGTCCTACTTCAGGTATCTGTTCCTCAAACTTATTGCCAGGTAATAGTAGTTTCACTCATACCTCCAGTTCACAGATAGAAAAAGGTATGATTGTCTTATGGAGTCAGGCAATCCATTGCTGTGCTGCTCCAAGTCCTTGTTAAGCTCAGGACCTCATAAAAGAGGGGAAAAGCATTTCTTTTTGTTTTGCCATTGTGGATGTGCTACACAATTACTACATTACTGGGACCCCGAATATACCGTGTGCATCTTTCTTTGTGGTACTACTTCAGGATGTTTTCTGGTAAAAGACAAAGTTTCAGGCCTGCTGACTTTCATGTCTGGACAGATGCTGGGATATGGCTGGAGCCATAGTACACTTGTAAATTCAGACAAAGGTTTCAACCACCCTGTGTGACCTGATGCTTTGTGTGCCTTACAGCTAATGCTTGTGTCAGCTGCTAACTTGCCTACAGCCATTATTCCCGCAGATGTAAGTGGCATTAAAATAACAGATTGTACTCACTGCAGTGTTAACATCTGGATTGTCAGAATTCCTTTGTGGTAGTATTATGCCCATCAATGTACAGTGGGAGTGAGGGGTTAAAGATGGCAAAGGAATGAAAAGTGTGAAGGACAAAATTCTCACTTGTATTAAAAGACACTTTTATGTTACTAAATAAACAAGGGTCAGGATGTCTTTCTGTATCTCTATGCAACTGGAAACTAACTTCTTGTTTCTGTGTAGAAATTGCTTTATAATTAAAATTAAACCATGAAAGGAAGCTTGTTTTCCATCCAGTGAATGCTTCTGCAACTTCCCCTTCTTCCTTTTTACTTGTTTAAACTTACATATAAACACAAATATGTACATAAAAGAGATGAGTCTTCTGCAGAATATTTTCATGTTCTGTTGTATTGTCTGAACAGTGCAAAGTAAGAAGTCAACTACTGAATCTTCTGCAGCTGGGGGATAACTTCTGTCTATCATGCCAGTGTCATTCTTAAAGCTAGGTCCTATTTTATTTATTTATTTTTAATGCTATAGGTCCTTGGAAATTTCACTGAGATGACCATTTCCATGAAAAGACATAGTTTTGGAAGCTGGTGTTTCTCAATGGAAAAACTATTACACTGAGCATATCAGACCATATTTTAAAAAAAATATCATGATAAAATAGAAGCATATGAATAAAAGCTTTTTGGTCTGCATGTATGAGAAAACTGTGGAGATGGCTCTGCGGAGTCTTACAAGACAACTTTGAACTGTCTAGTCTTGCTATAATGAATGCATAACTCATGTTTCTTCTTTCCTTCCTTCTTTCACCCATCAGTGCTGGCTTTACTTTTACCTTTAATTCAAAATGTTTCTAAGACAATGTGAACAAGAATATAAAGATTTTATAAAACCTGGACTCATAAGGAAAAAAAAGCTTGAGGAGAAAAATGATGTTAGTATAAATAGCTTTCAGATATTTTCACTTTAGATGCTTTTGCTCTAAGGTCCAGATGGAACATTTAAATAACTGGCTGAATTGTCACTTGACATGGCAAGCCCTATAGAAACTGCATAAAGCTTTATATAGGAAAGGAAAAAGGACAGAAGACTTCGCACAGATGGTGGATAAATTTGAGTAGTTATAGCAAGAAAATAGTATTATGTCTCCCATAATCTTAGTATCTGCTATGTTTTGTCTTTTGATTCATAATCAGAGAACATTCAGACGAGCCAATGTGTTAGATGCATCTCTAATGAGAAGGAAGAGAAGCATTTGGAGACTATTGAAACAAAGAGTTTCACTTTTTAACCATCATGCCAAATGATGCGATCTTATTCCTACAGAAACTTTGGATTCTTGCTTTCTACTATGCAAAATAGTTCTTAGTTGGATGGCAGGACTCAAGTTGCATTTATAAATGCCTTATTAAATATTCAGATGACTTCAGACTGGATAAGTCCTTCCAGTTCTGCATTGTAATTAGCAAACTACTTTTTACTCTGGTTTGCAAACCCAAAAACCTTTTCACAGATGTTCTGAGATGTTAGGCTGACCTCTCTTCTCAATAAGTCTTATGCAGAGAACCTAATGTTCACCTTCCCCTGCCTAAATAAGGAGACAGAAGGTGAGTACCTGTAAAAGGTTACTACCTAGACCTGGTTAGAGGAGGAAAAAATAAATAATAAAGAATAAGAAGATAATCAGTTAGAAATGCTTCAGAACTTTTCTTAGACTTGCTTCTTAAATACAAGGAAAAAAAGAAAAAAACATAGGGCAAATGTTTAGCTGCCAAGACTTTACAGGTCCTAATGTCCCAAAACATAAAATGAAACGACTGCCTTCTGTGTTAGCTGTTCCTGTCTTTTGAAATGGCTTCTTCAGATTAACGTAGTTTAGATCAGCTTTCAAGCTTTGCTAATATTCTGAGTTAATTTAGATAACCTCAACTTTTTGAGTGGACTTCATGAGTAGAAATAAACAAGGACAAAACTGCAATTAAAAGTAAAAAAACAAGCCTCAGTATCCTGTCTCTCACCTATCCAAAGGATTTGTTTCCATTTTGGCTTGCTTTACCTATCTGAATGAGACACTAATATGCCTATGTTTATTAGCATTGTCATGCCTTACAAGATTGTAGGAGGAATTCAGCTAACTGAATATGTTCTGTAGCTTTGGAGAAGACTGAATTCTCCTTGAAAAACATTGTGTTGTGTTGTTTTTTGTACCTTTGTCGGTGGCTTGTCTCTGTAGATTATGAGAAGAGAAACTTCGGGCCCAAACCACACATTTTCTGCTGCTAAGTTACAAAACCTAGCAGAGGAGGAAAAGGGAGCCTGAAAGGAATAGGTTAGTGACCTGACAACTTTATTTTTGATTTGTGTCACAAATGTATTATGCTCTTTTTTTAATACATCTTCATCTGGATTTACCATACAGACAGATAACACCAATAGTGGTTGGAATCCCACTAAGTGAGGGAATCTCCCCTTTCATGTCTAGTGACAAAAGGCACAAGAGAAGGTATGGGTAGACTGGGAATGTACTTACCCAGTCTTCAGGTTGTAGCTTCCTTCTAATAAAGAAAACTGGGTATTAGAATGTAAAAGTGCAAGACTTGTTTTCTCCTGAAGGCTGACTGAGAAAAATCAGCACTTTTTCCTATATCAATAGCTCTGTATATGTGGTTGTGGATTTCATTTAGGGACTTTCTCAGTATGTATTCCACTTGGAATCAGGATGTTGTCTGTAGGTAGTAGGGGACTATAAGGCTTTGGGACTACAAGGAGATACCTTTGGGGCTGCGTAGTTTGCATTACGTGTCCATTGTTTGTGTTGTCAAATAAGCAAATATTATTCTTCTAAATACTTGTAGCTGGTAAATGTGTATTCTTTTACTGAAATGGCTCTTTAGTACACTAGTGGCTATGTTGTTTGGCTGGAACAAAGACAATTCTGAGAATGATTTTTGTATCAAGTTTACTCCAGTCCAAGTCTGTGTTCATAGGTATTTAGCATAAATCTCTCTATAAATATTCAAAACAGGATTAAAAAAAAAGTCAGTACACTTGATGCCACTTATGGAAAATATATGACGGAAATTAAATATATTAATAATATTTAAAGTCTGTATTCTGCCTACCATTGATTCTCTATCGGTTAGGATTGGCAGGAAGGCTAACAAGGCAGGCATCCTGGTGGGGGTCTGTTACAGACCGCCAAACCAGGATGAGGAGACGGATGAGGAATTCTACAGGCAGCTGGCGAAAGTTGCAAAATCATTGGCTCTTTACCTCGTGGTGGGCTTTAACTTCCCACACATATCCTGGACATGCAGTACAGCTCAGAGGAAGCAGTCTAGGAGGTTTCTGGAGAGCGTGGAAGATAGCTTCCTGATGCAGCTGGTTGGTGAGCCTACCAGGGGAGGTGCGCTGTTGGACCTTCTGTTCACAAGCAGAGAAGGACGGGTGGGAGATGTCATGGTTGGGAGCTGTCTTGGGCAGAGTGACCACAAAATGGTAGAGTTCTCTATTCTTGGTGAAATTGGCAGGGGGACCAGTAGAACTGCTGTCTTGGACTTCCGGAGGGCAGACTTTGAGCTGTTCAGAACACTGGTTGGCAGAGTCCCTTGGGAGGCGGTTCTGAAGAGCAGAGGAGTCCAGGAAGGCTGGGCACTCCTCAAGAAGGAAATCTTAATGGCTCGGGAGCGGTCTGTCCCCACGTGCCCAAAGACCAGCCGATGTGGAAGAAGACCAGCCTGGCTGAACAGAGAGTTATGGCTAGAGCTTAGGAGAAAAAAGAGGGTTTATGATCTCTGGAAAAGAGGGCAGGCCACTCAAGGGGACTACAAGGATGTTGTGAGGCAGTGCAGGGACAAAGTTAGAAAGGCCAAAGCTCATCTGGAGCTCAATCTGGCTACTGCTGTTAAAGACAACAAAAAATGTTTTTATAAATACATCAATACCAAAAGGAGGACTAAGGAGAATCTCCATCCTTTACTGGATGTGGGGAGAAACTTAGTGATGAGAGAGATGAGGAAAAGGCTGAGGTGCTTAATGTCTTCTTTGCCTCAGTCTTTACCAGCAAGACTAGTTGTTCTCTGGACGCCCAGTACCCTGAGCTGGTGGAAGGGGATGAGGAACAGAATGTGGCCCTCACAGTCCATGAGGAAAAGGTTGGTGACCTGCTACAGCATTTGGATGTACCCAAGTCGATGGGGATGGATGGGATCCACCTGAGGGTACTGCGAGAACTGGCGGAAGAGCTGGCCAACCTGCTTTCCATCATTTATCAGTAGTCCTGGCTATTGGGGGAGGTCCCAGTCGACTGGTGGCTAGCAAAGTGATGCCCATCTACAAGAAGGTTGACCTGGGAAGCTATAGGGCTGTTAGTTTGACCTCATTGCCAGGGAAGCTCATGGAGCAGATTGTCTTGAGAGTCATCATGCAGCAGTTGCAGGGCCACCAGGTGATCAGGCCCGGTCAACATGGTTTTGTGAAAGGCAGGTCCTGTTTGTTGAGCCTGATCTCCTTCTATGACAAAGTGACAAACTGGGTGGATGGGGGAAAGGCTGTGGACGTGGTCTACCTTGACTTCATTGAGGCTTTTGACACTGTTCCCCACAGCATTCTCCTCAGGAAACTGGCTGCTCTTGGCTTGGACTGGTGTACACTTCGTTGGGTTAGAAACTGGCTGGGTAGCTGGGCCCAAAGAGTTGTGGTGAATGGAGTGATATCCAGTTGGAGGCCGGTCACTAGTGGAGTCCCCCAGGGCTCACTACTGGGGGAAGTTCTCTTTAATATCTTTATTGATGACCTGGATGAGGGGATCGAGTGCATACTCAGTAAGTTTGCAGACAACACCAAGTTAGGTGCATGTGTGGACCTGCTCAAAGGTAGGAAGGCTCTGCAGGAGGATCTGGATAGGCTGGACCGATGGGCTGAGGCCAACTGTATGAGGTTCAACAAGGCCAAGTGCCGGGTTCTGCACCTGGGGTGCAACAACCCCAAGCAGTGCTACGGGCTGGGAGATGAGTGGTTAGAAAGCTGCCTGTCAGAGAAGCACCTGGGAATATTGGTTGATAGTCGGCTGACTATGAGCCAGGAGTGTGCTCAGGCGGCCAAGAAGGCCAACAGCATCCTGGCTTGCATAAGAAACAGTATTGCCAGCAGGGCCAGGGCAGTGATTGTCCCCCTGTACTCGGCTCTGGTGAGGACGCACCTCAAGTACTGTGTTCAGTTTTGGGCCCCTCACTACGAGAAGGACATGGAGGTGCTTGAGCGAGTCCAGAGAAGGGCAATGGAGCTGGTGAAGGGTCTGGAGAACAAGTCTTACGGGGAGCGGCTGAGGGAGCTGGGATTGTTCAACCTGGAGAAGAGGAGGCTCAGGGGCGACCTTATTGCACTTGACAGGTACCTTAAAGGAGGCTGTAGCGAGGTGGCGGTTGGTTTATTCTCCCACATGCCTGGTGACAGGACTAGGGGGAATGGGCTAAAGTTGCACCTGGGGAGGTTTAGTTTGGATATTAGGAAGCACTTCTTTACTGAAAGGGTTGTTAGTCACTGGAATAGGCTGCCCAGGGAAGTGGTGGAGTCACCATCCCTGGAGGTCTTTAAAAGACGTTTAGATGTAGAGCTTAGGGATATGGTTTAGTAGAGGACTTGTTAGTATTAGGTCAGAGGTTGGACTCGGTGATTTTGGAGGTCTCTTCCAACCTAGATGATTCTGTGATTCTGTGACTTACAGTGATGTCAAGGGAGGTAGATATATACTGCTCAATGTGTCAAGGATGGCAAAATCTGGGTACAAAATCAAACTGTGTATCATTTAGCTTTGTATGTCACTGAATGTTGATTTTATTAATCAAATGAAAATTATAATATTCAAGAAAGTGAAAACATAGGAAATTACTTCAGTGCTAAGAAATTTGGAAAAAAGAGTGGGGCGGATTTTTTTTTTTTTTTTTTTTCTTCATTCATCATTGCCAGTGCTATTATCCCTTAGTAGTAGAAAAAACATGATTTTAATGTAAGATAGAAAAATGAAAAGTTGTGGCTTAGGGGAAAAAAATAAATTGTTTTTATGTGAAGGATTACTGAGGACTTTGTTTATAGTTGACATCACATTTGGTCTGTGAACTCTGAAGTGGTACAGTTGTTAGTTCTGATATAATTAAATTATTCTGATTTCCTAGAAAAATTTTATAGTGGCATTTGAAACAGTTCTACAAGAAGCATCTTCATTATACAGTGATGTTACAGGCACCTTTTGTAGACATGTTAAGATTACGATGATGTTTAACATTTTTCCTCCTTGCACTATTATATTAGTGTGTGTTTTGAGACTCAATCCTTGCTTTGAACTTTCTCGCAATTCACATTTTAAATCAATAGGTAAAATAAAAGTTAGAAATATCATTGAAATATTTTTAATTTTGAAATGACCAACTTTTTCTCTGTGAGAAACAGGGAATCAATAGTCTAATCCTTCAGAAAGAGCTATCTTCATGTCACATTAAAAAACTAAATCTCATTCAAAATCAGGCAACATTTTTGTAACATAAAGGCATTATATAACTACCTAAGATCTGCTTGAACAATAATATGAAGCAATACAATATTTATAAACAAAGTATTTTATTCATTAATACTTATTCAGATTTTATTCATTTTGAGTAAGAAAGTGATATCTTAGAAGACAGTCTCTTCAAATTGAAGGATAAACTGGTATTGTTATGTTTTATTTGATTAGTCTCTGAGAAACAATCATCTTAACAGAATGAAAGCAAAGCACAGCTGATAATGGTGCTACAAATCTCATTCATCAGAAGTTTTTTTTTTGTTCTAATCTTAATGCTTCTTATGAGGTGAATTACTTCTGCTATATCATCTGTTTCTGTTCTGAGATAAAATTTAAAGACATGCCAATTTTAGCAGTATTGTTATAGTTGTTACACAAAATGAAAAAAAGCAGACTAGGTAATATTTACATTAGCATAGCTGAATGAGGAATTCATATTTTAAGACAAGCTTAAGATAGAATCCGTAGATGCAGTCTTTGCAGCTTTCCAATAGTCATTTCACTTGCAATATTTATCAGTTGCTTATGGGGGACTAGACATAATAGGTCTAAAAATATCATGGATCATGTCTTGAATCCTACAGAGCAGCTGTTCATAGATGTATGAATAATTTACTGATTAATCACACGTACTCCCTTAAACTACTAATTCATACCCGTTTATGTAAATCCTAGAGTCTGATACCACGTGACACTGACTCAAAGATCACAGGGCATTCAGAAACACTGATTGTTTTTCTAGCTGGTGTCTTTCTTTAGGGAAAAGGGATCCAGGATTTGTTTTCAGTCTTTCAGAAGCCAAGATACCTGAGCGTATGACTGTTCATACCTTTAGTCTCCATCTGTGACCTGCTATCATAATCCAAGAAAAATAACTTGAGAACTGCCTTCTGGTAGCTATAGCATGAATTTGAAATTTAGCCAAGCAGAATTATTTCTTCAGTACAACCTTAGGACATACTTCAGTCTGGACAATGAGAAGAGGAATAAATCAATTTTAATAACTCTCATTCTAAAGTGAGTGAACAGTATTCAACTTCTTCCTGTCCTCCGACCACATGCGTGTATATATTAATCCACTGCTATCAGTGTTCTGAGATTTTCTGCAGCTAGGCTATTTTAATTTTATATATATATATATATATATATATATATATTTGTAGATGAATAGCTCAACAGGCAAAAATCTTTGGGAAGGTTCAGTCAAAACCAAGAGGGAGATAATTGTCAGTTAGCTGCAGGCAATTGTCATATACTTTGGCACTTAATATTAAAATCTGGAGAATTTTTCTGAGATTGGAAAAAATGGTTTGTATGGAGATTTGTTGAATTGAAAAGTGATTTGATCATGTCTATCATTACATCACTATTTGTGCCAAAAAATAATTATGAAGGATCACTACCCCTGAGGAATACAAAAGCCTGAGAAATCATCCATGTATGTAACTAGTTTTCCAATGGTCCATTTGTGATCTCAGTGACATCAGTGTGTGGAAATCATATTACTGTGTATTCTTACAGAAAACCACACAAAAGAAAAGTAAAATTAAAAAAAAATAAGGTGTCAGTGGTACTTCTAGTGTCACAAAAAGGTACTGTCTGCTTCATAATGTGATGTTTACATCTGTAATGTGTTAGAAAATGCTGTGTTAGAAAGTTCATTGTGTTTATTTCTGTTGTTAATGTCATGGTTTATAGTAGAGCTAGTTCACAAAATTGGTTATTGCTTTCTGGGTTCTGGCTCTAAAAGCATGATATTGAAGTGAAATATAAAATAGCTGCATTTGTTGTTTGCAGTAGAAATGTCAAATGTATTTCTTTGCTGAAACTTTCCACAGGTGCTCAAATTCTATGGCTTTATTGTTGCTGGGACAACTAGCTATACTTCCAGTTAATTAATGTATAATAGCTCACACATGTGCAAGAGGAAAGGAGTGGATTTAAGTTAGCAAATAGCAAAATGTTATGATAGTTGATGGCAGTTTTAGACTATCTTAGAATCTGTCAATGTTTCTCCTCCCAGTTTGCTTCCACTTATTCCTGGCTAATAGTTATGATAATCTTTTCTACAGTCTAGAGAACCGCTTGACATGCATGTTTAGTTTTCTATAACCAAAGTCACAAGCCTGCTTTTTGTTCAGATTCTGGTCCTGTTACCTGCTGTTTTGTTTCCATAAAACAGATATTTTGGAGCTGTTATTTTAAAAAAAAAAGAAAAAAAAAAAAGTTCATAATGTTTCGTGAGAACTGGATCCGTTCTGCAGCAGCTTGTCTATTCAAGTCTTATGTGCAATATGTCTAGATATTTAGAGTATAGTGGAGATAAAGCTCTGTTTTTTGAATTCACTGGAAGTTTCACTATTTCAAATGTTTTTATCCTCAAATTGAAATTAAAATTTTGATCTTCACCCGGTGGAAATATCAATTATATTTTTGTAGAAAAAAAAAAATAAAATTAAGTCTGTTTGGCTAAATTACAATCAAAATGCTTTCAGTTAGAATTCATTTGACATTACTTTGTATACAACATCCTGGTACCTCATGTACACTGCAGATACCACATATCAGTTCTCTGTTTCATTTTCTCATTTCCTCTGCCACCATATACTGTATCAATAGCTAGACTTTCCACTGGTATGCTTTGCTTATATGCTTATCACCACACTCTTTGATACTCAGTTAAAAGAATATGTCAGGATTGCAGTTTTGTGGAAAACTGCAATTTCTGTGGAGTTCCTGACTACTCCTGTTGTCTCCTGTTAATTACCAAGAACATAGTTTTAGATGACTTAAACAAATTACACAGACTTTGTCCTTGAGATACATCCAAGACACGCATTATGTGCTTATCAGAGTAGAAAGCCGTAGAATAGCTCACCATTATTCAAAGGTGAATACATATTTTTTGACTCATTGAGTTTACAACAAATTGCATGGTCAGGGACTTCTAAATCCCAGAACTGCTCCCGTATAGACAAAACAATGGGGAAAAATATGAGAAAACCTCATTTTATTATAGCCCAAGTCTTTCTTAATTAATGATTGGCACAATCTGTACCAAACCATGGAATGCTTGTGTCACCAACTGCTGATTTTTCACTGAAAATATTATTTTACATGGCTTCAGTTGGATTTTAATCTCAACCCTCCTCACTGGCTTTTTCAGATAAAAAGCTCCCAAAACAGGATCTTCTTGTTAATCTGAAATTTAAGAACTGACCTTTCTCTCCGCCATGGGGAATGACAATGCTTATATTGCTCAATGTATAATCAATGCAAGCATGATTACTTTTGAAAAGTATTCTTTTAAAAAAGTAGCATTTTCATAGATTGTGGTATGATGTGATAAAATATAATAAAACAGGCAAAAAAATTGGCATTTTTTAAACTGCATTTAATGAACATTGAATTGAAATGTGATGTACTTGAGAAGTGGTTATTGTGCTAAGACTATTTCGAATCTTTATTTCAGATTTTTAACTTTGCAACTTGCTGACTACTTCTAACATACTATAGAATTCCCTGATTTTGCTACCATTTTTTTTTTATTATTATTATTATACTTTTTTTTTACTTGATGTGATTGGGAAGATATCTGATTGTTTTGTTACCTGTTTAGCAAACATTTTTAAAGTTATACTGATGGTTCTGAAGTCCTATCTGCAATATTTTAGTGGAATTTCTTAATTACTCTGGCTCAGAAAAGAAGTTGATTTTATAAAGAAGTTCTCATGGTAGAGTTTTGGTAAGGATACTGACATGATATTTGTGAATTACAGCTGAAAGGCATTCAGAAACTGAGAATTTTACTCAAGCTCAAGGAATTTAGGTTGATATGATATTTAGCTGGTTTTAGCCACACTGAAAGTGGCTGGAACTTAAGTGCTTTTAGAGTACTCGGGTGGTATCCAGGTAACTTTTTAGTAATTGTGCTTGTAGAGAGAGCTGTGTGACAGGAGGGAAATAAATCAACTTAATGTACAAGAATATAAAAGTACAAAAATGTGTAAATGAAGTAAGACAGATTTAAAGAGCTTGTGCAGCTCTAAGACCAGCAGCTGTAAGGAACTGCAAAAAATGTTGGGCACTCAGTAGCTACCACCTTGCAACTATGTCACTTTGATCGCTGGTAGCAGGAGCTAGTACTTGACATTCTCCCTGTTTTCAAGGGCCACATTTTCCAGTGTGAAACTCAGGTATCAGTATTGCCAGTTTTCATTCTTACCCCAGTGGACAGAGCATAATGAATTCAACAGCTCCTCTGCAACGAAGCTACCGTATTCTCTGCCTCAGAATGATTCCATAGCTTTGTGTTTTAAAGGATGGTGATATGCATTTAACCTGGCATTTAATTTATAGGAGAATGGATTGAATATTTCCAAATCTTTAACAGATATATTGAGACGTAGTTTGTCAGCCATGTGTCTACTGGGTAGAAGTATCTAACAAATTATTATGCATGGTAGTAATTGATACCATTGCCCTAGAACTATAAAAATTTTTCCTGACAATTTGCTATATGTGTCATGCTAGGCATGGATTCTCTAAATTATGATTTTTGAGCTGTCTGGAAGCTTCTGATTTTTTGTTTTCATTTTAAAATAGCTGAGGATTGTGCTTGTAAAATTTAATTAGATACCACACTTTTTTTTTTTTTTTTTTTTTTTTTGGTGATGAATGTTTGCACATTTTCTATAGCAGATACAATTTCAAATAGCAAGCTATACTGTGATGAAAGTTGAATTATGTTAAGCCACTAAAATAATGTACTGTTGAGTTATTTTGTCAAATGCATGCACAATATACAGCTTTGCAATATGTAAAAAAGGTGATTTGGAGATTTATTATTATTTTTTAAGATCTTTCCTTGTGTAGAACTGGCTTTTAATATTAGCAAGAAACATAAATATATTTATCTTGTTGGTTTACAACAATAACATTCTACAAGCTTTTTTTTCTTTTATTCAAAGTATTACTATGCTAGCTTAGAAATCACTCAGTATATATGAAATGCTGCCTCTTTTAAATATTTCAAATGAATAGTAAATTTCATCAAATAAGTTTGATTTAACTGTAATGCCATGGTTTTTGTTTGTTTGTTTGTTTTTTGGGGGAGGGATGGGAAAAAAGGATCTTTCCTTTCTCTGCAGTCCAGGAAGCACTAAACCAGTTCTGGTTGATATTAAAATCATGAAACTGTTTATACGAGCTTATTTGTTTTCAGAGAGATGGAAGCTGAAGTGTATTCAGTAGCTTCAGATGGTGGGCTCACTCCACTAGAAATAATTGTTGTTTCCCTCTAAGATGAAAGCCCAACTGCACTGAAATGCTGGGTAGTTGTTTGAAAAACAACATATGCTCTGTTATTTATATCTTATTTAAGCAACTGGTTATGCAAGATAGTTTGCTGTTTGATTTCCCTCATTTTAATGACAGTAAAGAGTAGTATGTGCTCAGGATCAGATGCTGAGTATTAGATTAGATGTGCTCTAAACAGGTTCTCACAATTAAGCTGTTGTGTTGGACATATTTACATGAAATCAGGAATAGTTCCTTTCTAAAATTATTTTCACTTCAGCTCCCATAGATTAGCAATGTGTGTAAACCGATAAGAAAGTGACCATTTCTATTGCAACTAGGTGTGAAACGTGATACCTGGTTATTCATTCTCATGTTCTAGTGAAAAATTTTGCCCAGTTGATTCCAGGGGAGGATTTGTGGGAGTCTTTGGACAAAGCTTTCTGCGGAAAAAAAACAAACAAACAAAAAAATAGAAACTGTTAGCATGTAAACAACCACGGAGGAAAGAGTGGTATTAGTTTGCCTTAGACAGCCTTTCCCTGTGAACTAGAGCCTCGAGATCCCACGTGTTTTCCAGCTAGAATCAGTGTTTTCATCTGTCATCTTGAGCTGTACCAGAGTAGATCTTGACAACCTGTGTGTTGTCATTTTTATATTAACATCAATAACATCAATAAATATTAGCAGATTAAGTTTCTCATTTGTTAGTCACATGAGCTTCAAAATAAGTAGTTATTTTGCATTTTACTTTTCTTTTTTTTTTTTTTTTTAAGGCACTTAGTTCTGTTTTGTGGCATCCCTTGTAGCAGCTAATATTTCAATGAGTTGTCCTTTCTATTTATTTAATTTGCAAGATGAATAACAGTTATTTCCTGTGAACAAGTACAAATTGGGTAGTGCTGAACTGTAAAAAAAAAATCTCTTCATCCATGGTACCTGTATACACTGACAAATGACAATTTTTAAAGAGACTACAGTAATACTAAAAATGTCATTAACGCCCTAAGGGGCTTCTTCTAAGTGTGAAGGAGTAATCAAAGCTCAGGTAGGTCTCTCCAGTCCCAGAACATTGGCCTGTCTCTGCCAGCAGCGGTGTTGATTAATAACACTCCTAGTAGTTTGCATGTATGTTGTGTAGACACCAGTCTCATGGGATCAACAGAATTCTGGGCTCCATTTTTTTTTATTTATTTATTTATTTATTTATTTTTTTTTTCTGAAGAGATGTGAAGTTACATGGAATTTGACTGGTACTCAGGGTGAGGTCAAATTCAAATGGAAAAAATGATAAATATTGGGTTTTATATATTGTCTTTAATCCATAGAGTTTAATAGATAATCTTGTTACGTGGAGATTTTTACTGAATTTAATTTCAGCATGTACTTATGACTGGTTTTACTGAATAACTGGTAGGGGACAAGTTCTTCAAAATATGTCTGAAATAATGATGTACCTGAGAAGTTATTTTTTTAACTGAATGTAAAAAATATGTCGGTGTCGGCTTTTCATTATATGGTGATGGTTTTAAAAAGAGGGAAAAAAAAGTATTTCTGAATAATGAGTGTGAATGTCAATTAAACCTATAAGGGATGTCATTTGACTTGCATTGTGTAATGCCTTCCTACTGTGGAACATGTCATTAAAATAAACTTTCATGGGTTATTTGGTATACTTCAGATGGTGTAGTATTCCAACTATTATTTTCAAGGCTGTGAATGTCCTGCTTCACATGATGATCAGCCAATTGCTTTCAAATTACAGCAATGAATTATTATGATATTTTTGCAATTTATTCTGAAGGGGTGTATTATGAGAATGGATGGAATAAAGAACCAGTTGTCTTAAACATGAGGTCACTTTCTTATTGATAAAATTGCTGAAACCATTACTCAAGCCATTATAATGGAACTTCCATTCTAATATTTGAAATGTGAGCTGAAGTGCAGCAAAAGGGTTTTTCAGAATAAAGTTGAGCTGACTTATTGAAGTATTGGAAGAATTTTATAAACTGAGCTGGGAATTGGGTTAAAGCCAGTTCATGTGGGGGTACGTTCAACCTGAGAATAGATGCTCATCCATCCATGACTAACAGTAACTTTAACCTCTTCAAAAGTGCTCTGACAACTGAGCCTTTCACAATTTGGTTTCCCACTGTTGCATGATAAAATAGTTAATAGTCGATGACTCAATCATTTTGTTTGCTTTCAGTTTTCCTGAATGTTTCTGGAACTGGAAGTATTTAAATAAATAAATAAAATATTTTCATCACCTTCCTGTTCTGAGTTACAAGACCTTCCTCTTGCCACTTTCCTGTTAATTGAAAACGGATTTTTTTTGAGTGTGAAGAGACTGAGCCTTGTCTGAAGTCATTTAGCATGTTCAAGACTCTGTCATTACAAAGTCAAGTTGAAAATCCATTGCAAGTGAACCTTTATTGATTCTTGAGTTTCTACATAAAAACACCAGCATAAGCAAATGCCACAATAAAGCTATACCTTGCCAAATTGTACTTAACTTGCAGCAGATCCAAGACTTATTCTGAAGAAGTGAAGTAATTTAGTGAAATATTAAAAAGACTCCAAACTGTAGCATTTAGAGTGCATGTTGCACAGGTGGCTTTCTCATCATTAGCTGCCCATTTTGATTAGTCTCAAGTTATTTGCTTTTTTTTTTTTTTTTTTTTTTTTTTAAGTAGGATGACATTGCCAAGATTTTCTTCCAGATGAGTAAGAGGGAAAGATTATGCCTAAATATTAAATGCGAATGAGGCTCACTTTCCAGTCCATGGTTCATCTAAAAAGAGTTAGGCTTAAAGGAAAAATGCTGGTTCTTAACTTTCTCAAGGTAGAATCATAGAATTATCTACATTGGAAAAGATCTTCAAGATCAGCTCCAACCATCAGCATGAGCTACCGAGTCCCATCACCAAACCATGTCCTTTACAGCCACTAATGGAGGTGTCACCTCCATTCCTTTTTTTTGTTTTGACCTGCCTTGTCCATTTTGTTTCTAATAGAGCAGTCTGTATTTTAGTGGCATAACTGATGAGTTCTGTGATGAACCAAGTAGAATGCAGCATAATGCTTGTATCTACTCCCTAGAGAACAGCCTCTTAGCTGAAGTTATTGGGCCAAGAAGGTAACAGATATAAATCTCTTTTTCTAAGAGGCTTAATGAAATGAAGCCTGATGCATCTTCTGAGAGCCTGTTTTCACTGGCAGAACAGAAGGGCTTTCCCATCCCCCCCGTGCACACACACTGAGTCTTCAGAGCAAAACTATTTCAGATCTCGATATCTTGATCTACCAAAATATGAAGCACAAAATACTCTCAAAATTCAGTGGCACTTAACTGCGTAAAGAGGTGTTAGTGAGTGTGCTGCTAGATTTCACAAGAAGTTGCAGTTTTGCCTCTTAAGCATGATTAGATTGCATGATTAGAAGCTATTGATCATTTTTGAGTGAAGCTCTGTGAAGAAGTTTAAGATAAAGGCTATCTATTCCCCATGACTATTTAAATCTGAAGATAGCATGAGCCATGGAATAAATGTTAGAGAACAGAAAAAGAATAGACCATGGCAACTTTGTGTCACTACATGCCCACTGACAGCATAACAAGACATTGCAGGGGTGTTGAATAGCAAATGAGATAAGGAAGCAAGAAGGACCAAGTAGCTCAAGTGCTGGGGTAGGATTGAGTACAGTGCTCCAGTGCCATTTTTACCACCAGCTCTCAGATGCTTGCTTACCTTGATGATACTTTTCCTAACTTGATGCTTAATGACTGAGTGGAACTTGTATGGGCCAGTCTGCAGACCACAAGTCCACATAAATCACTGAATGCTACTTAGGTTGTGCTAGATTGTTTGGAATTATGTATGTCAGAAATAGCAGGTTTTTTGGTCTTGCATACCATAATCATTTTTTATGCTGTTTTGAGTGTGTGGATGGATAGAAGGCAAGAGACTGGGAGCGATTAATATTATCATGTTTCTGAATGGTCATCAAGGTGTAAATAAAAGAGCTATCCTAAAGACACTGAAGAGGTTATGGAGTCAGGATCAGCATGAGAACAATAAGCAGCAGGGAGGAGTCTTAGAAGCTTCTGCATGTGGATGACAGCTTCTGGGTCTAATCTAGGGGGAAATGCTACAACCTTCTGCTAATCATGACCACATATAAGGCTTAGGAAAAAGAAAAGGACTTCCGGGAGGCTGCTGGTTCTACTGATGGGCCAATCTCTATCACAGCCTTTCACTGCATCCATTTCTGCCCTATTTCATAGTTTTCTGAAGCACTAGCATGTTTTGTTATTGCCCTTTACTCAGCATAGAGGATATTTAAAACCGTGTTTGAGCATGTCAGCTGACAGAAGCACACAAGAACTGGCTGTTCTAAATATGTGGCCTGTCTGCACTGGCAACAAAACACTGGTTAGGTTTAACTGAATAATAATAAGTATGCTGTTTAAAACCAAGCAAACAGTGTATCCTCAACTTTTTGGTGGGACATCAGAGACGGTAATTTATACCTAGCATTACTCCTTGGTTTAGTTTCATATGTTGTATGAAATACTTTATGCTTCAAGTCCAAATACAGCAGTCAGATTAATGAACTGGATTGCCCTTGCAGCTACCAAGTGTTCACACCAACCACTGAAGGCAGAATTCTTTCTCCCATGTTGCTTTGGCTTGCCTCTTTATGCACGGATTTCAGCTCAGAGCACAAATGTCTGGGCAGGTTCCATTCATAGGGGCAGATTAGAATTGTTTTTAGCTAAGACCAGTTTGGCCCAGTATGACATAGGAGTGTGCTCCTGAGTTCCTGGGGAAGCTTCACTGAATGCTGATAGCAATTCAACAGACATCTAGTCGGTTTGGGGTCATTTGTGGGTGAATGAAGCATGTCATTTGTGTGTCTTATGCTTATAAAGAAGCCATTTTTCAAAGAGGCTATAAAATGGATGTCTTTAGTACGCGTGATTTGTCATAGCTATCTTAACAGTGTCAACAGAAGTAAAAGATGATTTAATGTAACATCTTTTTGGTTTGAACAGGTGCCTTCTGCCTGTGTTTCCTGTTTGGAAACATTTTACATATCTTTATTTCTTGGGTTGTAATGGTTGTAATGTTGATGCTATTATGTGAGTTGCAATAAACTCATTATGTTCCTAATTATTAGTACTGTTATTGCAATTAAAGGGTATTTCAGAATAGAAGTTAATTCGTCTCCCTTCTCCTTCCTGCCCTCATCCTCAATAACAAACAGCCTATAAGACAAGCACAAGGCAAACAAACAAACAAACTGCATTGAAAGTAAATAATCTTGAAATAACTGAAGTTAGTGACTCCAGGAAGAATTTGTTATATAGTATATTTTTGTTCCTAGCAGTTGCCCTGTCTGTTAAATTAAGGCATACTTCCCTTGCTTTGTCTGATTTCATATACATTCCAGTCCAGCAATTTTCTTGATTGGAAAGCTTGCTACTTTAAAAAATTCAGAAACTAAAATTCTATCAATTTTTAGGGTACGCTCTAATTGAACAATGACATAATTACTTTGAAGCCAATAAAAGGGGCTTTGTATTAACTCTGGAGTTTTTTGGGTCATTCAAGTGTAAGAGTTATGTACCTAATGCAGTATCATGTTCACGGTCCCACAGTGAAAAGCTGCAGTAGAACTTTAAACTGTTTATGGTATTTTGTTTTACAGTGTAGTTTGTCATTGTCTTTGTAAACAACTTCTTATAAAATTGCAATTCCTTCCTATGTAACCAGATATAAGAGCTGTACATCAATCAGCTTTCTAAGGCCAGCAAGGACGAAATGAAACACACTTAGAAGATACACTCACTAAAAAAATGACAAAACAAAGCACTACTGAGGAAAACCTCTAAATATGAATAACTGCTGTAGAACTAAGATTTACTCAGATTTTGCTCTTTTCAAACATTTTGAATGATCATTGTTTCCTGGGATAACATTTTCTAATGATATACAAAGAATGATACACCCTTTGCATTTAGCTCCAGATTATGGGATTGCCATTTGGACCAGTGCTCTGTGGTAATAGTTCCAACAGTGTAATATAGTTGTGTTTAGGTTTTGGACTGCTGCTCCAGAGTGGCAGAGTCTGTTTTTCTAAGTGGTTTTACAAAGTTGTCATTTCTACAGGGAATTCTTAATCTGAAAACAAAATATTGCTCATGTTCCCTTCTCATTAACTTTGAAGCTACCACCTGCTTTCTATTGAATTAGTAATGTAATTGTAGATAATGTCTTTATAGAAGGAGTGGGAGGAGGGTGGCTTATCACATTACTGTACTGGAGTAGTAATGAGGGAAATAGAGGTGTGCACTGGAAAAACAGCAACAGTCACTGTTTGGACACCATATGAGTATGCTGTGTTTGAACTCTGTTTTTGCTACCAAGTGCAGGTCTATGCACTAGAAATGAGGAAATGTTGTAAATAGGTAATTGCAGACTCCAAAAAGAGTATTTTCCTATGGGAGGTATTTATTTTACTAGTATTCTCTGGTTCATTTTAACTTACTAGTTCATATGAGAGCTTTTCTTCCCTTTGTTGTGTGGGACTTAGATAGGGTTTGCAGACACTACTTGGCTGATCATTTTCATGAAATCTGAATTGTCCTTGCCACTCCTGCATTTCTTTTGTGGCTTGCAGAGATAAGTATTGCAAAATTAAAAGCTGTGGACAAAGTGAAAAAGTGTGAATATTTAAAGCCAGTATTGATCACACATAGCCCTTATGCTTAAGAAAACTGCCTGCTAATAGGGCACTTACTGAGAGACATTCTCAATAATAATTAATTTGCATAATTTGCATTTATTTCTTTTCCTTGCATTCCTGCTCAACTTTCTGCTAAGGGGTGGGGTGGGAGGTTGGGGAAGAGTTGTGCTTAGAATATTCAAGTATATGCTCACTTTAATATAGAGTCACCTTTGCTCCTGCTGTTGCCAGGTAAGCAGCACGCCAGCACATCAGAACATATTCCTGCATCTTGGTAGGGCATGTATATATTCCTTTGTGTTTCTGCTTCTGGACAGACTGCACCTGGGTAACAGTATCTCAAAGGAAAATGGAAATGTAGGACTTGGCTTGGCTTCTCTCTGAGGTGAAAAAAAAATAAATAAAATATTTCATTAAGAGACTGGATTTGCATTGATTCAGTTATCCATACTAGTCTTAGAGAAAATCTGTGCTGCTGGCAGGAAGTATATGAAAAAACACTGAAAAGTTTCCACACATCACAGACAGCATGCCAAGATGTATTTCATTCTGATCAATATGAATTAGACTCTGAAAGAAAATAATTTGTATCAGTCACATTATTAACCCTAGTATGAATATTTTTATTGAAATGCCTTGGTGATGATGGCATTTAAAAATTAGTATTTAATTACTGTAAAATATTTTGGAAGTAGTCACTTTTTGGAAGTTGCACTATTTCTTTTCCCCACATATTGTATGTTTTAATTTATAACAATCTGTAGGCAGATGTGTTTGTTACTCTGGTAATATGAAAAACATGAAAGCTGAAAAAAGGTTCGGAATAGAAAACAAACTTGTGATATTGTTATTACAAATACTATTGAATTTTAAAAATGGAAAGGGGTCCTCCCAAAGATATGTTTGCATACTTTCTGTTCTTTGCGCTTGTCTGACAGTTTCTGTAGTTTTTTTTCAACTTTGCCACTGTTCACACTATAGGTCCTGATATTGAGACCTGACTTTTCTTGTGCCTCAAACAGCTTGATTCTCCTCATACCAGAAGGAAGTAATTTTATTACACAGCATTTGGTTTGAAAGCATTAAAACTGTCTGTTGTTCAGAAGTGCTTGCTGGACATGGGAATTATCTCTTGCCTCCTGTTTAAATCACAACTGACTACTCAGAATGTTTTTCTGGCCCAAAGTATAGTCTTCTAGTCAAAGGGAAAAGGACTTTTAAGGACTAGGATGAAAAAGCTGTAATCCCTCACATAGGGTTTTTTATTTTTGCAAGATAGGCTAATATTTAACTATTCACTGCCAGCGCTAGCTGTGTGAAATCATATGGTATAACAGGGTAATTTATTGTGCAATCTGTCTGATCCCATGGGCTCCCTTTGCTATGGTACCTGAATGCCTTCTGGGCTTTGAAGCTTTAAATGGATTTGTTTCAGTTATTTTCCTCCAGCCTGAATGTTCCTATGGTATATTCCCTATGCCTTTTAATGATTATCACCCTTATGTTCTAATATGGTCAAGATTTTGACCTGATTGTTGTGGAGCTTAAGGTTTTGAATGCTTTTTTTTTTTTTTTAATTTCAATTTTTTATGTCAACTTGAGGGAGGAAAATAAAATAAAAACAGTCCTTCTAAGCAGGCACTTACAAGAAGACACTTATGCCATAGGCTTGACATTGTAGAAATCATGCAATAGTCAGTCGTGAGTTTGGAAAGCCAGGACTTGCTCTGTGAATGGCCTTGGAAATGTTAAGTTAGTCTCCAAAGAGAAAGGACTAAAAGCATTTTCTTGCACCTCTCTTGTTTTTTTGATTGATCACTTGCATACATACCAATTCAGAGAGTTAAATACCAGAATTATTAGTATATACCCATAGAAATGAAATATTATCTGCTGTTTCAGAGTAAGAATTACTATGCAAACACTTCATAAGCATTTTTTTAAATTCAGAAATACAATAATCCTTTTTGTGAAGTGTATTGGATTTTATTAGTATACACACAAACTCTTCATATTGTGGATGTATTTACTCTATCTATCTTGACAAGAGTTAATCTAAAGTATCTTCGTCATGTGTTAAAACACCACAATACACAATCATCTCTGGTGTTTTAACCACTGAAAACTTGGAGATGGGAGAGCAATGTCATCCATACTGTATTGTCTTCAACCTGAATTTATCAGATTAAGTTCATAAAAAAGTAAACAAAACCTCCACCACCACCCATAGCAACAACAAAAATCAGGCTTTTTTCCTATTCCCCAAAGTACACGCATGTGTATTGCATGCACACGCAACATACTCTCTTGAAAGAGATTGTAGGCAATTGCTAGTGAACTCCATGAAGGCATTTGGAGCAATGTCTTTTATGACAGGAAAGATGGAAAGATGCAGTTTCAGAAGATGAGGGTAGCAAATACTTTTAGTGGTAAGTGGCTCTCCTGACTAATACAGTCCTTGAAAACACCAAATAAAATTTACTTCCTTGAATTTGCAGCCTCTCTTTTCAGCTAGAAAAAAAAAAAAAATGGTGTTTATTATTGGAGTTTTAGAAGCTGGTCTTTCAAGAGGTTTATACAACAGAAGTGTTTTATAAAGGGATCTAGATTTCAGGAAGACAGGCATGGGTTACTAGTCCTTGTTCATTGCTATGAATAGAGAGATAGACCATATAAATAGAAAAGTAAACTGTTTCCTAGAATCCTTGGTTGAATTTATTTCAGTTCTTCTGTGATAATCACAGTAAAAAGGTACAATCTTGATACGTATAAATGATTTTACAGATTTCAAGTTAGCTACTAAAACCACAGGTTCCCCAAGATAGTGGCTTTCAAAACTTTGTCTTATTTATCTTCAGAAATGTATTTTATGCTTATTTTTGCCTTTCTAGTAGCTTTTCTTGGTACGTGTGTATTGGATTATATGTTTGATTTGTGTGATCTGTGACTAAAATGACTTCATATTAGATCACCACAGTATGTAAACTGTCAGCCTTTAATGATGACCAGTGAAAGATGCTTACAAGAGAAGTGTAAATTTATTAAAAGCAAATGTGTTTTCCACAGTTGTTTGTTTGTTTATTTTGGCCCAGTAGTCAGTACTTAGATTTTCCTGTTTTCACTTTTTCCTGAGCAGAAGTACAGACATTTTTTTGAAACTATTTTTCCTTCATATCTTACTTAACTCCTTCTCTCAATAACTTCACGATGGTAATCTCTGCAAATTAAAAATAAATAAAATCAATATGAAAAATATATTTCTTTATTAGAGAATAATGATAGCTATTGTACTCTAATATTATAGCATTTTTCGGGCTTTGTGTTATGAAATATAGCAAAGCTCAAATGATTGCCTTCTTTTAAATGCAATTCTAATGTTTCCAGTCACTTATGCTAGAACTGACTTTTTATGAATAAGAGTGGGTACGCTTTCTTGCTAGTAGAAAGATTGGGAGTTTTATTAATTTCTGAGCATTTAAATGCTGCATGTGATCTCCATTTGCAGGAAAAATAATGCATTAACTTGTGTATAGAACAGGACTCCAACCAAATTGTTTCATGAATGAATGCGTGTAACTTACTGGAGAGTAAGCCTAATCACAACATTCATTTTCATGCCTTCAGAAAAATCCCGTTGCATTTCTTTAAGCTTTCTGAAAAAGCTTTTTAAAAAGCATTGCTGATTGTTGCTAAATAATACAATATTTCAGACAAGCTCTGGAAAATTATTTCTCTTCTCTCCCCTTGCAGAAGAGAAGGATCCCTCTTTCACTCACTCATGGAAGTTTTAATGAGAGGAAATAGTGTGCTTGTGTTTTGTAGCTTCTGTAGACATCTAACCAATATTTGACCTCCATCACCTGATGTCCTTCCTTTGTTTGTTAGTCTCTGCTCTGCCTTGAAGATCTGTCTGTATGTCCTCCTCCTACTGACACTTCCCTCTGCAAAACTACCTACTCATATGTCATGAGGGGAATATAAATATTCTGACAGCCTGCAACTTGACAAATGGACACTTTCAAACATATGCCTCAAGTAGTATATTATTGTACTCAAATCATTGAGAAGAAAGTCTCGAGCACGAGGTTATCCAAATATCCTAATGCAGCAGACAGCAGAGCATCTATTATGCTCCCACACCAGACAAATGAAGTAGTTAAAAATTCAGTACTCATTCACCAGTATCCTGCAATGCGTTTTTATGTCTGTATATTTAATGTCCATATTCAGGTAATTGCATGAAGATTCTTTTCTATTTGTATTTTGTTAGGAACTGCCTGAAATATTTAAATATTCATATGTTTTAAAAATACAGTAATTGCCTGACCTAACACATTTGTGTGTGTATGCATGTATAAGGTTATATATACGTAACCTTTTAAAACTTTTTTTTTTTTTTTAATGTGGAAAACAATACAAAACAGTAGACTGAAATGTGGACTACTGTGTAAAAAAACTGTAGGTATATTTTTGTTTCATCTCTACTGATGTCTTTTTGTTCCTTAACATCAAATAGGCCAATCATTTTATTTTTAAATAGTCAGTAGGCTTACAGTCTTAAAAGGAAAAAATTAGTCTAAATAGATGCATTTCAAACTAATGCTGTGCCTGCATATGTCCTGTTCTGCAGAGATGTATCTGAAGTCAGTGAAGTTAAATTAGGGCTGAGCTTAGTATTCTGTCTTTTCCCATTTACACTTGTCAGCCTTGCATTTTAAGTTAATTATCTCATGAATTATGTTTGCGGTATGTTACAAATACATCTCATTCTTAATCACTTATGCAATGTCTGACTACCTTGTTGAATGCAGAACTTTGATTTGGTGGAAGTAGTGAATATTGCTAGCTCTGTTGGAGTCACAGGCATTTTCTATCTAGGCAACTTAGTTTTGTTTTTCTGAAATACACCTTGAACTTTCTCTTGCTTAAGAAAATATTACTGTGTAAATGATACTAGGTAAAAATATAAATACATGAAGAGGAGGGGATGAGGAATTAATCATTTAATTTCTGTATATATTAATTTCTGTATTTTTATTAAATTTACATGGGTATTAAAATAATTTTATTTCATATATATATATATTATTTACACAAGCATACTCTTGCAGTAAAACAAGCTATTCTGTACTGCTGATGACCACAGACCTTTTCTGTTTGGAAATGACATGATTAACAAAACAGAGTTTTTATGCAAGTCCATGCAAATTATGTGAATAAAAGTGCAACTACTTGAGCTTGAAGATGCAGGGTAGTGTGACTAGGGGCAGAATCTATTTGAGTCATCTGTTATTGGCTGTTTATTCCTTCATATTACAAATTATTCCATTACTAGGTAGCTCAAACAATGGCTCAAAAGCTTCTGTTGTGATTTGTTAATGTAGCAAAGTAGGATGAAATATACACTTTAATAACAAGGATTTCTACCTGTTCTTGAAAGAAGTCAGTTTTATATGCACCTGTAAACATATTTACTCTGATTTTTCAGTTTTCCCTTCACCTCTCTTCCTTATCTGTTCTGCAGCTTCTGGTACTGAATGTCCAATCCAAACACTTTTAGTTCCCTGTGGTACAAGTTGCTTACACTGAATGTGTGGAAAATTGGAATGTAATCATTTATAGTTTTTAACAAAGAAAGGTTTTTCTTACAATATGTGCTAGAAACTAGAAAACTAGGAAGTTTTTGGTACCCATGAAAGAATTGAATTACTCCAAAAAGTCCTTGAACTTTCATTATAAAGGTTGTGTGCATTTTATACATTCTATACAAAATTCTATACACATATAAAGTCTTCTTACACTTCCCCAGAGAACAGTCCCTTTACAGTAAAACCCAGAGAGCTGTTCAAGCTCATCTCTCTACACAGAGTTCCTATGAGTAGGATTTACCATGTTGGAATGAAGGCATCTCTAATCCTCTCTAAGCTTGGCCAAAATAGAAACACAACATAAATGGAGAGAAAAAGCTCAGCATGTTCAGAGAGGGAGAACTTTGAACAAGTTTCATTTTTAATACTTTTATGGAGGGGGAGAAAAAAACAAACAAACAAACAAACAAAACAAAACAAAAAAAAACACCACAGATGAAACTTCAGAGCTAGGTTGTTGCCTGTGGTGCAAATGTTGGTTATTTTGGGATGTAATTTATGATTACAGGCAAGGGTCTATGCCAAAACAGGCCGAGCAATAAAATCTAGAGGGAAGACTACAGATGGGATCATGTGATATGCTGAAGCATGAATTGAGCCAACTCTTGGCATGGTCTTCCACTTCCCAACTTTCCTATAGTGCAAAAGCAACCTGTTAGTGTTTGACATTACATCTAGAACTGCCTCCCTGGGACCTTATGGGGATAGCTTGTGTTTACTGCATTTTTATTATTTCCTCTTGTTATTAAAATGCAACAAACTCTTCGAACCCACTTATAGTTGAAGACTGCTTTCTATGAAATTTTGTAAGAAAAGTTCCTTTCATGTAATATGTGCATGTGACCATTATGAATTTACTCCAAAAAACAGCAAAGAACCATTTTCTATTTGCTTTCCTAGGCCAGTGATACCTGGGGAAGGACTGACTCTATGAGGTAGGTAGTGGCACAGTTGCTGTGCAGATGTATCTGTAGCTGGTTGTGTCTCCTTGCTGTAAAGGTAGTTGTCATCCTGATTAATCCACCCTGAACAGTTTTAAGTAGAATCCCTAGCAACATTTTAATAGAGCTCTTTGTTAGCCTAATAGGGTTTGTAACATTATTTTATTCAAGGAATCCATGCAGACAAGAAGCAAAAAGGATTCTTCTTTCAGTATAGTAACAGCAAATAAATAGGAAGATTAGATTATATTTAAATAATGGCTTAACTAAACCTCCATCTATTTTTTTTTTTTTCTACATATGCAGTGTCATAACTTCAATAAATTGAGATGTTACACTTAAAATCCATTTCAGAACATCATATTCTTATGAGGACAAAAAGTCTCTGCATTATTACAACATAAAATAGGTGAACGAAATTTAATTGTTTATAGCACAAGGTAGGATTGGTCTTAGTATCTGCTACTGAAAGAGATAAATTATATTGCTGCTATTTACCTTGTATTCAGTTTTCTGATGGGAGAAGGAACCAGGGAAAAAAGTAATGAAAATTCCCAAGCTTATATGACCAGATCTGTGTGGGGTTTAAACATTTAACAGTGGAGTAAAATTTTAGATTAAAACCACAGGTAAAAAGTAATGTACTGACTCAGTGGGAAAAGTGTGTCTAAAATTTCCACTCACTGGAATTGCCTTCCATCCATTGTACTGTCATGCAGAGAGGGGCCCAATGCAAATACAGTAGGAGGCTGGCAGCATGGCAGGTGAATAACAGATACCTTTCTGAAGTATCTAATGGCGTTCAGCAATGTTTCTGCAGTGCTTAATCTGCAGACTTGATGTATGTGTCTAGACATATCAGGATGTAAATATAAAGGAAGAAGTTTACAGGACATCTGTTAGTCCATTGTACATTCTGTTTACAGGTCAAAACAATTTAACATGCAGGAGAGTTATAGATGTCAGCAACTTCTTTGAGCAGGAAACTCTGTTCTGTGCCAGGAACTCATACAGACACTTCTGTGGCAACAGCACAAGGAAAAGCAGCTTGAGTGATCAGAAGGGTCAGAGAAGCAGCACACCGCACCTTCAGTTATACTGCTGCTGGCCAGATTTGCCCACTTTCTAAAAGATGACACATCAAAACTTTCCTTGAAGGCCATGCACTGTAGTATTCCGTTCCCTTCCCCAGAGCAGGATCCCCTGCTCTAGTGCCTAATTCCTGACAGGCTGCTGCATCCCCAAATCCATAAGCCTGTTCCTTTATCGGATGCAGTCCAAATGTGCTCCAGCAGAAAGAAAAGTTTTGCATGTGGCTGACTGTGAGCCAGCTTCTGTGGCTGGGTAGGTAGGTGGAGGAGAAAGTTAACACCAGAGGAGGTCACTCACTGTGCTGTTTTTAACCAAAGCAGAAGCTCTGGATCATATATCAGGTCCCTTGATACCGATTACAACCTCAAAGAAAATTTCTTTGGTCTAGAGAGCAATACTACAATATACAGAGACCTGAAAACAGACAGCTATTTATGTGCTATTCTTGAACTCTCTGACAGCTGCAAGTCTTCAATAGTGAGGGTCTCACTTGACATAATTGGTGTTTGGCATCAACCTGAATGGGTCTGTGATACTGCAAAAAAGACAGCAACTCTTCAGCCTAATCCTATGCTGTAGTCTGGGCCTGGGGGTTTCAATCTTCTTTGTTCCTAGTCTAAAGCAAGATACTGACAGTCATGAGGCTGCCTTCCTCCTGCCTGGCAGGTGAATATGCAGGATATTGGCTTATTAGCTGTTCTTAAGTTACTCTCCTATGCAATTTTTATCAAAATATGTTGATTCTGTAAAGTAGCTTATTTAGAGGGAAAGAAAAAACAGCTTTGACTTTTTTTTTTATTTTTTTTTTATTTTTTAAGTGTCTTGGAAGTTGCTGGGTAGTGGGCTAATTTATTTATCAATGGAATAGGGATAACAGAGCTATCCTACACAGTTTTCATCCACTTGTACTATTTTGTTTACTTATGCAAAATTGACAACATTCATTGAAGTCATTTACTAATCTAATTTGCAATACTGAGAACTGACATCTTAAATAATTTGATTGGACTGAGATGATTTTGGGCCTGCATCTGTTCATCTGAACTTGATACAAGATAAAGCAACAGACGTTAATTTTGTTGAGAATATGAATAAATAAATAAGTAAATAAAAGAAAATCCACCACAAACACATACACAAACACCTAAGTAAAACAAAATTGCACCAGGCCAACTTCCTGTGGCTAGGCCAAGGCTGGGCCAGGCTCTGGGCCTGCAGGTGGGCACAGCTCAGCAGGGCCCACGGCTAGGCCCACGGCTGCCATGCAGTGGGGCTGTAGTTCAGGCAGGGACTGTCATAGAAACCTCAGCTAAAAGCAGCTCCCAGGGGTAAGGATGGACCCTGTCTACAGCTTCCCCATGGCACAACACTGCCAGGGAGCCTCTCCCTACAGTGCTTGAGTGGGCAGGGAGCCCCCACAGCCAAACCCCTATGAGTGATATGTGCCCTCTGCAGGGCCCTTAGGCCTGCAGAGGAAATGCTGACATTTATTTAACTAAATGCTTGGTAGTGATCACTTCCATAAATGTAATTTGTGTAAATTTACACCCTGTCACACCATGACACAGCAGTATAGAACATTGCTGTCTTGGGATTTGACTAAGCTAATGGAACTTTTAACATTAAAGGTGTGTGAGATCACTGTTTAAATAACCTGTGCTATTAGCCACAGTTTATGTCAGGCTATTGTTTTAAGCAAGTGTGGTGGATTTATGCTGCTGGGCAGCTGGACTCCACCATAGCTGCTTTCTCACACCCCCTCCTCAGAGGAATAAGGGGAAAAATATGATGGAAAGGGCTCAGGGGTTGAGATAAGAACAGGGACGTTGCTCACCAATTACTGTCACAGGCCAAAACAATTCAGTGTAGGGAGATTAATATAATTTAATGTCTATCGTTAACAAACTAGAACCACGAGAAACTAAAAGCAAACTAAAAACTGGCTCACCTCTGGGCAGCGGCAGGTCCCTTTTGGATTTGTCTGGACCTGGCTCTGATTTGACATGGGGCAGCTCCTGGGCTCTTCTCATAGAGGCCACCCCTGCAGCATTCCTGCTGCCAAACCCTTAACACATAAACCCAATACAGCAAGAAAAAAAGAATGGGTAAAAACATAACCAGGTATTTGAAGTCAAGATTTAAAAGCATCACCCAATTTATGCTGCTGTGTTACCTGCACAGCTGATAAGAGCATTGTATAAAGAGAAAGACCTTCTCAAACCAATACCACATTCATTTTTTCCTTAGGCGTACGTGTTCTAGTAGCTATTACTTAAACAGCAGAATTTCCCACCATCTGTAAAGAGCAAAGCCAAGCAAAAGGGAAAGTTTAAGAAAATGATTATGTGATTTTTCCTTCTTAAATGCAGTTTAGAGTACACCACCACATAGGAAAGCATATATCTTTGGCTCCAGTAGTAGATAGAGGTCTTTCTTTTTTGTCATCATTAAATAGCAACATCAGAGACTTCCCTAAAACATTGGAGCTAGCTTTTATGTGTTTCATTTTATTTACTTTTTTATTTTTTTATTTTTTATTTTTTATTTTTTTTTTGACATTGCGTTTATACAAGCACACAATTAACAAACCATACACAATTATTTGGCCAAGTTCCTCCTTATGATCAAGTACAGTCCAGTGGTATGAACCTGTGACTTGGCAGTTTGATGCTGGCAAGCTTCTGAACTCTGAAGAACCGGCAGAAATACTGAAACTTTTTTGGAGTGGGAGAAGGTGCAGAGTGAAGTGATAGATAATGTGGCCTGTAATGAAAAGAGGAGAGTAGGAAATGACTGGACATATTTGAATATAGATCAACAGATGAAGCAGAAATTTCAAAGCAAAGCAAAATATGGGGGATTATAACTTTGAATGAAAAGTTTGTTTTTTCCAGAGGAAAACTTAGAAACTTTTTAATTATTCATAATTGATAAGGAGGAAGTACTAGCACTCTACAAAAGGAGGCATGTATGAAGAGTAAAACATGTTAGTTTGAAATGGAGTATTGTGGCAGGTTTGATGGTCTCGGTATTATTTTTAAGGCAGTTTTTATGTAATCCTCTGAGAGGTGAATTGCAGCAAATCTTGTCCATAAATTATTCAGTTAAAAGTGATAAATATTTCTTAGTTGTGCAACCATCTAGCTTATTTTGATTAGTCTAACATTTCAATTGTATCCTTTTTGAAAACAGCATCAACGACAGTATGGCTGACAGTGACAAATGATACTGTTCTCAGACAAATTTTAGTGAAAAACTCCAAAGTTTCATCCAACTTGATAGTTACTATAGGGATAAAAACTTCTGGTATAAAAACTTCTAGTATACGGAAAATTGGTACATCTCTATTGATACATATTCTCCAACTTACGTTTTTTATGTTTTTGTTGTTGTTGTTTTGTTGTTTTGTTTTTGTTTTGATTTTTATGTGAAAAGAGCTGCAGGCAAAACCTGTGAGGAGCTTTGTGTGGGCCTTCTGCCTTTAGCTTGGGGGTCCCAGCAGTGTCTGTGATGGAGCCTGGGGGTGGCCAGGCTGAGACCAGCCCATCACCATCCCTGACCCATTCTGCCTCACCTCACTGGGGGCTGTGGGATGGCGTGGGTCAAGGGAAGCATGTCAGTGCACTGCCCTGGTGGCCCACCAGCTTGGCCTTGAGGTTTAAGGGTTACTGCAGCAGAAAGGCTAGAAGAAAATATATCTTGTTGGGATGTGATCAAGTGATGTAGGTAGATGAGATCAGCTGAAGTTGTTGGCGCTGAGGCAGAAATGTTGGGAGTTAGTGATCTGGAAAATGATAGAAAGATGGGAGAGAAGGCAGTGAAAAGAAAACATTAGGGGAACAAAAGTCACCTTTGTAAAACAGAAAGTGCTCTATATCTGATTCCAACCAGTGCATCCTATAGAGGGAAAATGTTAAAAGAAAGAAGAGCAACAGAAAGTGAATTTAAAATCTGGTAAGAAAAATATAGAAAGTTTTTGCTATATATTTCTTGTAGAGAAAGGGGGACTGAGAAAAGAATAACAGTTAAGGTAAGGCTGAAAAGAAAAAGCTCATTTCTCACTCCATACTCTGCTAAGCTAGCCTGGTTTGTTGTTGTTGTTTTGTTCTTACAATTATGTCTTTGGTTTGAAGATTTCACCTTTTTAAATACTGGAAACGTGCTAAAATTCTAAACATGTTAAATTCTTTCTCAGAAAAATAGGGGGGATTTTAGATATGGAGGTCTCATCTCAATAGAATCAATCACTAAAGCTCTACTTGACTTTAAAAAAAAAAAGAAAGAAAAAAAAGAAAAGCACAAGCAAAAGAAATAATAATAATAATAAAAAAACCACCTCAGTCTTCTCAGAGGTTTGAATATATGTGCTTCCATGAAGACACCTTGCAGTACTTCTCACTGAGGCTTCTGAAACCATGCAGGGATCTAAACCTATAATGCTTTTATTTTATATGTATATACATATTTTATATGAATATCTTGGGAGAACATTTTATGTTTCAACACATAATATAGCACTGTAAGTACAGCACTAAACTATGTCCTAAGCACCACATCCATGCATTTCTTAAATATTTCCAGAGATAGCAACTCCACCCTGAGCATCCAATCTAAACAATAGTTTAGATACTAGACCAAATTTTGGTTGTGTTTCAGGCTTTTGTTCTGTCCTTTTTATGTTCTACTCCCTCCCCAAGGGTGGTTCTGTTCTGTCACAAAGAAAAAAAAATAAAAATTAAATAATATTTCTGGCAGAAACTAAGATGTTGTAATTTTCCTTACTAAAAAATAAATGTATACTTAAAATATGGAGGATATAATAATAATAATTAAAAAATGCTAACTGTATTTTACTTTGCTTGATAGTAAATAGCAGACCTATTTTTCAAAGGTACTTTTTGAAAACCCAAACTCTTCTATAACAAATCTAAATTTGTTTTGTGTATATGTTATATATGCATATATATATAATGATTTATTTGGTGTATCTTTCTATTATTAAACTAAGTAGTTCACTGATAATATGAGCAACATTACTAGAGTCAGAAGTCCCTCATAAATATTCTATGAACCCCCTTAAGAACTGTACTGACTTTTCTAATGTTTCATGAAGATCTATGGTGACAAAACAGCCTAACCACTTTCCAGAACAAGGTTTTGTCTCCTTGCTTAATAAGTAAAAGCTTGTATTTATTTAAACCAGAAAAAGAATCATCATGCCAAACCATTTAGCCAGATAAGCTTTACAGGAACCCAGTTCCCACCTACTTAATTCATTACTCATATACCTATATTTTACAGGTAGTGCTAACAGTTTCAATTGATACTTAGTAATATATGCCTTCTAATATTTTCTCTTAAATTCATAGTTCTTAACTTTTATTTAATCTGTATAACAAACAATTACTTAAGCATTTACCAAATTTTTGGCATTACTTTAATTTTTTTGGATATTTAATCACCTCAGCAATTTGATTAAACTACCCGTATAGATAGTTGCTTTATGCTGCTTGGTGTTCAAGTGCATTATTGTCCTCTTATGGTTTTCACTATTGTGAAATGTCTTTGAAGAAGAAATGTCATTATCTGTAAAATGATGCTTGTACGATTTTGAAGAAAAGGGTCCATTAATAAAGTAGCTTTATTGCTGACCCTTCTTTAGTTTAAATTCTTCTTGCTATTTTCAATTTCTCTGATGGGTATAAACAATTAAACTTTATTTCAAATATCAACAGACTGTTAGTAGCTTTTTTGTACTGGAACTTCAGAAAGAAATTTTTAACAGAACACTCTGTAGGCTACTCGTTGTTTCATCAGTATTACGTGTTGTGATTCTTCTTGTAGGTCTAGTTCAAGGCAGAACTATGTGTATCCCTATACAGGGAAAGAAAGTGTTGTACTCAGATTCCTACTAAGTTTTATGTTGTCTCAGTCTGATGTAAAAGGAGACATGATGTAAAAAATACTGCATTCTGGAAGAATTCCCGATTGTTCAAAGCATTGGCTGCTTCTAAAAGGATTAGATGCTAGAACTTAATGGGGGAAAAAGTCATTCTTCCTATGTTGACTTTTGTGGTTGTATTTCACAGATGTTTGTGGCTGACAGCTAAAGAAAAACAACAAAAATCACGGTATGTAGGGGAGTTAGTATCTGTGAGACCTGTGTGGCTTTTAAATTGAGCTAGTGGTGTTTTGTTTTTTTTATTTTTATTTTTTTTTTTTAATATATATATATTATTTTTTAGATTTATTTGCTTAAAATTAAAGATCATAACATAAAATAAATCTTGAGTTTTTTAAAAGAAATGCTGTTACTTTAGGTCCCCAAACACTCTATTAAGTTCAGATAGTAAATAGGGAAAAATATGAAAAAAAAAAATAGGAAATGTTCTACCCCCTGTCCTCTTCTTGAGTAAAATATGGTCACATTTCTGACTGTTCCTTCTCATAGGAAAACTACTGATTTTAGGGAGAAGAGTCAGTAGTGAGTGTCAGTTGCCTAGCATACACTCTGTTTTAAAATTTATGCGTGAACCCTTTCCACTTTCTTTTCCATTTTCCTTTTTTTTTTTTTTTTTTTTTTTTTTTTTTTTTGGTAATAACTCTTTGCCTTCTAGAAGTGCACACCTCTTCTAGCAGTAGTTATGAATATAGCAGGGTGTCCAGGGCAGAAGAGCTATTCTCTTGTTCGTTCTGTTTTGTATCTCCTTGGAGATTATTTATACCCTGAAGGTCTCCTAAGTGCTTTCTGGATCTTGAGTCATTCAGAGGCTAACAAAGTAGATCTGGGGGATTCTTCTGCAAGTCATTGATCCACGGTTTCCAGGGGCATGTTTGTATAGATATTAAGAAGATGTGAAGTGACTGCTAGTGCTTTTCTTCTTGATATTCTCAGTAGTGTATTTTGTAGTAGGAAAGCATGGAACAAAAGGTTAAAGTGCCTTTGATGTATGAAAAATGTTCTCCTGAATTTCTGGATAGACTGTTTCAAGCTCAGAAGTTGGATGTATACAGAAAACTCCATTCAGTTACCTGGGTTGTCAGCAGGCAACGTAAAAGAAGACTTGTTTCTCAATAATGTAACACTGAAATTTCATTTAATATTAAATGTCAAAGCTGAGAGTTCATATGATAATTTAGGTTGGAAGGGACCTGTGGAGGCCAACCTTCTGCTGAAACCAAAGTCAGTGATGATATCAGATCAGGTTGCATAGGGCTTTACCCACATAGCTCTTGAAAGTCTCTAAGGACTGAGTGTACACAATTTCTGTGGGAGAACTATTTAACTGTCTGACATTAGCAGTCTGAAAATGATTCCCTTAATGTATGGCCTGACCTGAACCTCTCTCTTTTTTTTTTTTTTTCCCCTTTTTTTTTTTTTTTTTTTTTTTCCTTTTTTCCAGCTTACTCCTGTCATCTCTTGTCTTCCTGCCACACATATACACTGCTGTGAAGAAGCTGTCTCTGTCTCTTTTATGCCCACAGGCTCTGGTATTTTGCTGTCAGATCCCCCTGAATCTGTGTTTCTCTAGGCTAAATAAGTCCCAGTGCATCAGCCCCTCCTCATAGGACAAGCACCTCATTCACTGACTACCCTCCACTGAACACCGATGAACTTGTACAAGTTTGTCCCAGTCTTGTACGGCAGGGCCCGAGATCAGACATAGGATCCAGATGTGATCTATTTGAGTGCTGAGTAGAAAAGTGATCATATCACAGAATCACAGAATCACAGAATTTCTAGGTTGGAAGAGACCTCAAGATCATCGAGTCCAACCTCTGACCTAACACTAACAGTCCCCACTAAACCATAACCCTAAGCTCTACATCTAAACATCTTTTAAAGACCTCCAGGGATGGTGACTCCACCACTTCCCTGGGCAGCCCGTTCCAATGTCTAACAACCCTTTCGGTAAAGAAGTTCTTCCTAATATCCAACCTAAAATTCCCCTGAAAAAATCATCTTTCACTGCCAGCTCAATCTCCTGTTAATACAGTTGAGGATGCTGCTGAAGGATGCTTACTTCAAGGGCATGCTTGTTGGCTTGTGGTTAGGTCCTTTTCCTAGAGCTGCTCCCAGCCTGGCTGTGCTGAGATCCTTTCCAGGGCTTCTTATGTCTTCTCACTGAATTTCTTTTGGTTCATATCGACCAGTTCTCTCAGCCTGTCTAGGCCTTTCTGCATGACGACCCTGACCTTGAGTATATTGACTAGTTTCCCAAGCTGGTGTCATCTGCTAATGTGAGACAGTGTGCTCTATAGCCTCCTTTAGATAGTTGATACAAATACTAAACAGGATGGGGCACAGTACTGACCTCTGCAATAATTCACATGTCACAGGCATTGAGGTAGAGTACAATCTGTTAACTACCACCTTTTGGGCCTGGTCATTCAAACTTTTTTTTATTTTTTTTTTAAATTTTTTTTAGCTGTCCACCCATCCAGACCCTAACGTTATAATTTGCATACAAGGGTATTGTGGAAGACGGTTGAAAGTCTCCCATAAAACATAATCCAGAAAATATGACTTTAATGTCAGAAGCTGACCATTGTTTTCCAGTTTGATATGACTTAAGATATAAATACAGTTTTTCTCAATTTTTACTTTATTTATCTTTGTGAGTATGACATAGTGTGTTTATAGAGAATGTGAAAAATAACCTGGCGCAAAAAAAACCACTTTAAAATCTAAGTCAGGTGAATATGTGTTACAGGAACTAAAAATTGTTCAGATGTTCTGAACATCTGCTGCTGAAGAGCTAGCATCTGGTTCCTGCATTAAGTGTGTTCTCCTAACTGGTTGGTTCTGTTTGTCACATTTTGTGGCGTGTAAGTAATTATTGTATTAACACTTCTGGTTTCTCATAAGTAACACATCCTGTCAAAAGCTGAACTTGTATATAATTTCTCTGTAATATCAAGGTCTAGGGTACTTACTGTTTTTATCTGTGCTTTCCATTTGGCTATACTTGTCATAATGATATAGCTAAATGTCAAGTGTAGTTACCTGGCATAGAATTCACCTATGGGTGCAACACATAAGCACATGAGCGGTACATAATTCCCATTTGATGTAAGTGAAGCATAGTTTCAGACCTTGGCTCAGCTGGCAATCTCTTTCACTGGACATTGCCCAGAGCTTTTTACTCTTCTCCAGCTATTTAAGGGAAGTGGAATGAAGATGTATGGAAGAAAAGAAAGAAGTTGTTTCCTTTTCATAAGGTCTGATCCAATTTTGTGTGAATGTATTGCTGTGGGGTTTTCAAGTGGTTCAGTGAGAAGTACAGCCAAGGACAACCCACAAGACTCTTCCTGTGTGAATCTAGGAATCCTTCAAGGGTAGCCTTGGATATAGTTGGAAAAATGCACGAGTGTAACAGCTGAAATTAATTTGAATTGACTGCTGAGTCCTCATGAAATAAATCAGAAAGAAAATGTAAGGAGAAAAAAAAAAAAAAAAAAAAAAAAGAATTAAATTAGGCCAAGTTACCTGGTATAAGTAGGTTCAGATCCATTGGCTTTCCTTGCTTTGTGGTATTCTTCAGTTTGACCCTTAGAGCTATTTATCCAAGAGGAAACAGTCCAAGGCCTGAAGTTCTATTTATCTGCAATTCAAATTATTTCTTTTTTTACCTAATCTTAAAAAGATTGCTTTGATGGTGAAATAAAACACCAGAATGATGTTACACATTGCAGTTTCCCCCTGCTTTTAGTAACTGTCTTTACTGATGCATTATCTGGATAAGGTGAATTGTTCGCCTTTCTATTTTCTTTATACTTACACATTTTTCCAAAGTAATTGTAGTAATATGTGCAAAGCTATCCAAAAGATTTGGATAGTAGTTCGAGCAGCTGCTTCCCTTCTGTCTTCTTGGCTATGGCTAGAGGTTGTTTTTGTTCTACAGAGAGAATGGTTGTAGCCAGCATGGTGGTTTGTTTTTTAATGGAGCAAGCATTTGTACATAGGGCTCTCCCAGGTCAGACCCCAGTGCTGGCAACATCTCTGCATGATGCAGTAAATGTTTACACAAAGGTATAGCTAGTTGCCAATAAGAGACCAGACTGAACATAAAAGTTTATTTTGTTATTTAGGTTCACAACATTAATTTGAAGTTTTTATCTCTGGAGCAAGTGTGTCTGGACTAGATTCCACCTGTTTTCCTTCCATGCTTATTTTTGAAACTTTTTCAGTTTGGTCCTGCAAATGCACAATTATTTGAACACAGAGAGCAAGAGAGGCTGTCTTGTTGACTTTGTAAACAGGATTCGCAGCAATGTGATGAGATTCAGCATAGTGTCTTTGCTCTCTATCAGGCATATTTCTGATGGCAGTTGGGCTTTTTGGACAGGCCTTCAAAAATAGCTTAGCCAGGTTGCTTACCTTTCTCTTTTCTCTCTCAATCCACCTAGTAAATATTCTCATCTAAATGGTGACCCTACAGAACTGGAAGCTGGGTTTTATCCTACTATCTTCTCTGTTCCTCACCTCCCCTAGAAAAGAAAGAGAATATCGCAAACAACTCTGGCAGTTATCTCCTTTCTTCTTCTTCATAAAACAGGTACAAGAAGAAGGGAAGTGGTAATATCAGGAAAGTACTGTCATTAAGTAGCTTGGAGTAGAAGCTGAGCTTTATTTTTTCAGCCTTGTGCTCAGAATATTTCCATGTTCATTTTCATTCTGTGCAGTACTTGAAGTATGAGTTTTATACTGAAATGCATTTTTCTTCCTCTTCTTTCTGTCACGTTTGCTTATAAATACTTCAGTGGACAGAAGAATTTGAATACATAGAGGGATATTCTGTCTTCATTAAATTCCGTGTATAATTGGTGTGACCTCTTTTGTATGCTTTTTATTTTAACTTATACATAATGTTTTAATCATAAATCCTGAACTTACTGGGAGTATAAAAATTGCATCCATTCCTAGATGATAGATTACCTCCAATATCATAGAAAGAAAGCAAAATATTATTATATCAGCTTGAGTGTTATTAATTCAGTATGCATCTGCCCTGTTAAACTTCCTCTGCAGAAAAATTGTTCTCATGTAGGTTAAGTTGCTTTGGGATAATTTACAGTTCTAAGGAACAAACAGCAGCAAATGCACATGAGGTGCTGTGACATGCCTCTTTGTGCACAGGGCATAACTGAGCATAGCTAAAGATAAATCAAATTGTCGATTGGAAAGAAGACAAGTCAGATTCAGTTCTGGGTTACTACCTGGTTGCACCAGTATAAGTGAGGAGAGAATTTATTTCTAAGTCAGCTAGCATTTGTGCAGTCTTTTGTAATGTCCACAGAGTGAACATTACCACCTAGTGGTTGACAATAGTGAGCAGGAGTTGACAAATGCACACAGTTACATATAGGTGCTAGGTATTTGTGTTTAAAACTGCCCACCATGTGCAGAGGCTTTAGTATCTGAAAGCACAGACCTGTTGGGCTGCTCTTTGGTTTTGTCTGTAATCAAAACTGCAGTGTACTCGATAAATATCTTCAACAACAAAGCACAGCAAAAGAAAACTTGCATTTACGATCAGCAATCCATTTGCCTAGGATTGATTATAACAGCGTAGCTACTATTGTACAGCAGAAGTGTGGCACTGCTAAGGAGGTCCAGCACTAAAGATGGAAGAGCTGCAACAAGCGTTTGGCTTTGTGAGAACAGGGAACACCTCTGTTGAGGAACTGGTCTAGCTTAACTGGACAGGAGCACAGGAACTAGATTTGCTTCATATGTCCTTTGCCAAGGTACTGGTTAAAAGCAACAGCTACCTTTTGTCTTAGTATTAAATCAAGGGGAACCATGAATTCATTTTTTTTTTTTTTCTTTTTAAAGCAGATTTGATTTCCCTTATGTTTATAGTCCATGTTTGTTAATTGATACTATGCAGTCTGATGAATCAATTTATTCAAAAGGCCAAGAAATGAGGTGGCTCTTGAGTCTCTGAAGTAGTTGGTGCTTCTGTGGTTAAATTCAAGTTGTCCCTGAATTCCCTATATCTTGAAAGAATATGTATTAACTGTTGCTTTTTTTTTTTTTTTTTTTCCCCCTCTTCTTGGTATTCCTAATCATCCCTCCATCTTTTCATAGAAGAAAAAAGACAGTATATGAAAGAAGGAGTTTTAAAGATTTTTTTTTTTTCTATACAGTGTTTTCTGTGAATGTGGAATTTTTTTTTGCTATTAAAATCTTTGAAAAATCAAGAAAGTTAGATTAAAACTTTAAATTACTAAACAAGCTTTTCTCTAAGTTTAAGCTGTGACATTCTCTGCAAATATTATAATCAATGTGATTATTTTTGCAGATAATTGATTTTCAGTGATTATCATAGAAGAATTTCACTAGAGCTGTCCTGAGTAGGCAACAGCCCGAAGAGCAGATTGTATGCTTTTATGTCTTTTAAGACAAGGATCACCTAGTGTTATTTTGCTCCCTGCTGCTGCCACCAGATATTGCCTGCGGCCCCTGAGTTTGGAGTCACTTGGACCTCAGTGCCTCTGGACAGCTAGTAAGTACAGGTTGTTCTGGGAAAAGGAGCAGCCTAGAAGGTAAAGTGGAGAAGCTTTGTTTTATTAGTAAAAGTGGATCAGAAACTGAGATAAAAATACCTATATCCACTTCTGTCTGTATGCATGTGTTTAAAGGAAGAACAAGGCTTGAGATTGCCTTTGATTCAAGACAAGAAAATGAGGAAAAATACTCATTATGAATACTGAAACCAATTCTACTTATGAATATATGTATTTCCACACTTGTTAGTGTAGTCTTCAGAACATCTTATTCTCAGCTTGTGGGTTTTATTTTCTCATGGACCAATTTTAAACCTCTTGCGTACTATAAATGCTCTAAATTGTAAATGAGACTTGTCTGACTTGTCTCTTTTATAGTACAAATGTAACTTATTTTTTTTTTTTAAAAAAAAAAAAAAAGATCCTAGATCTATACAAACATCTCTGCACATATGCTCTAGGATAATGCAAAGAAAAAATACCTGGAGTTTTGACAGTGAGATCTGAAGCAATTTTATTACTATGGTAAAGTGAAACTTAAAGTGACTACAAATACCTAAGGGAGCTGTTAAGTAAGTAAAAGGAGAGGAGGTAAGAGATTTTAAGCAATTATGAAGTTGCTTTATCAGAAGAGCTGATACCAAATCTTGTCTTATTAGAAAGTTAAAGCTCTTGGAATGAATCTCAAATGTTCTTTGAAGTGAAAAGGGCTGGACAAATGAAATCCAACAGCTTTCATGTGGGACTCTGTAGTAGGTGATGCAAGTATTGGCTTTTTACATGTTGATAGTTGTTCAAGATTCCACTTATTTGTGAAGATATAATTGGCTTATGAACCCCAGACATCACTGTCTGTTCTTTATAAAAAGGGGGATTACAGGGTAAGTTTTTGCATCTTGAAGGAAGAAAATGCCTCAGAAGAAGGCGGGGAAAATGTGACAAAGCCAATAATTACATATGTTTTGTCTTTCTTTCTTTCTTATTATTACTATTATTTTAAATCAAACTCCATAGTATTCAAATACTTATTTTCTTAATTCCCCTCCTCCTTTCATTTGCCCCCCACCCTAAAAGGTAGGAGACCTGCAAGAACAGTTTGGAAAATACAGATATTTTTCCTTTTATGTTCAGCTGAGTCTGTTGCTTAAAGTCAAAAGGCGTATTGCTGCAAGCAGAGAGTCTATAGGAGGCCTGGGTATTTTTTGAAAACAACCACTTGTAGAGGTAAATATCACAAAAATAAGTATATGGCAGCACATTGATTGCTGCACAAAATGTGTTCAGGGAGTCCAGAAGCTAACATTCTATTTCTAGAAGAGAAGAGAGAATGTTGAGGAAAACTCTTTAAAGAATAGGTGATTTTAGTCCAAGAATAAATGAAACTGAAAGAAAAACCACCATTCATTCAGGCATTAACAGTCTAGTTCTAGCAAGTAATTTAATATAAAACACTTTTAAAAATAATTAACAAAGCTTTATTATTTTAATATTTCTTACTGGCCAATGAAAGTAGTTGCTATAACTGTTGAAGAGATTGCTAGAGGCCTATGAATAACCTTCATTACTGAAGAAAAGACTTCCTGAACATATGAGCTAATGAACCATTAATCAAAGAGATCAGCTGGTTTTCCTAATGGCAGATTCTTTACTTAAGTGGCTACAGCATGAGCACACAGGTAGCCCTGGCTGCAGGAAAGTCCAGTGTTCAAAGGGTTGAAGATGATGGATGGTCCAGTAATACAAAGATTCTTGTGTTGAGGTTGGTAATGTGTATTAATTATTTTCTTGTTATTAGCTGAATAATTATGACTTTTTTTTTCTTTTTTTTTCTTTCTTTTTTTTTTTTTTTAATACATGAAGAAACAATGAGAAACTGTTTCAGGTGCATCTTATCATCAGATATAGCCACATCCCAATTTATCTAGACTATAGTAAATTTATGCTTGGTTGACTGTTACAAGACTTGAGCACATCCTAAATCATATGTGGCTGCCAATTGTTGTGCTGAATTTCACCAGAAGACTGGCTGTTCCTTTATGGTTTCATCTATATCAAATTATGGTTTCATTTATATCAAAGCTAACTGTCTTCTCCTTTTCACCAGGATGTCTGGGGTATTACCGACAAGGGTTCCCAGTCATCTTCTGTAATAATTTCTGCTGTGTTTGGATTTTAAGTGGAGGATTACCTGTTTTTAACCAAATTTCAGTGACTTATTTTGACAGTTACTTGGTGGTTGTTTTTTTTGGTAGGGTTCCCCCACACCGAGTTCTTAAAGTAAACCCCTTTTAATCCTCCTCTTATTTTTATGTTCTTGCTTTGTGCTTTGTGTTACACATCATGGTTGTCCTAAAGTACTTCAGGGCCTGCATATCCTTCCCAAAGATTTCCCTTGTTTGTGACCAGCGTGTTCCTCCCCTGTGTTCTTGGCTCAGGCAATTAAAGGTCCCCTGAGCTTAGGAAATAATACTTCAAACTTAAAGTCAGCATTTTGAAATGAAACAATATTTTTGACTATGTGGGTATATTCAAAGATTCAGGGAGAGGAGATAGAAACATAGTGCTAGGGGAAGATGTAGGGAAAAAAACAGGTTGTGATTTTTGTTTGTTTGTGTGTTTATTTTTACCAGGAGGATACAGTGAGATTTGTAGGCCACTTCAATGGAAATCTTTTAATTTGAATTTATCATGGGCCAGTTATTGAGGCAAAAATATCTATGTTGTCCATTCTCACAAAATTTAGGAATTACTGATAACTGTATCAATTGGAGTGGAAAAAGGCATACTGGTAAGGAGTGTTTATTAGGACATTTTCTTCCTTCTATAACACCTATTTTGTCTTTTTTTTTTTTTTTTATCAGAGATTATTTGAATGAAGAATTAAAGATCCTTCTTGTTTTGTTTTTGAAATTCTTATGAAGCATTTGAGGCTGCACCTCGAGTACTGTGTTCAGTTTTGGGCCCCTCACTACAAGAAGGACATGGAGGTGCTTGAGCGAGTCCAGAGAAGGGCTGCGAAGCTGGTGAAGGGTCTGGAGAGCAAGTCTTACAAGGAGAGGCTGATGGAGCTGGGACTATTTAGTCTGGAGACGAGGAGGCTCAGGGGTGACCTTATTGCACTTGACAGGTACCTGAAAGGAGGCTGTAGTGAGGTGGGGGTTGGTCTGTTCTCCCACGTGCCTGGTGACAGGACGAGGGGGAATGGGCTAAAGTTGAGCCAGAGGAGGTTTAGGTTGGATATTAGGAAGAACTTCTTTACTGAAAGGGTTGTTAGACATTGGAACGGGCTGCCCAGGGAAGTGGTGGAGTCCCCATCCCTGGAGGTCTTTAAAAGACGTTTAGATGTAGAGCTTAGGGATATGGCTTAGGGGATGATTTGTTAGTGTGAGGTCAGAGGTTGGACTCGGTGATCTTGGAGGTCTCTTCCAACCTAGACTATTCTGTGATTCTGTGATATAGTCATAAGTGCAACACAAAGTTTCCTCATTAAAACAATCCTTTTATTGTAATAATTGATTAATATTAGCGCTCTTAAACCATGACCAAATAAGTAGTGGTAGTACTCTAGAAGTTAGTTCTTATCAAGTACAGGAAAACTGCAGAGAAAAGATTTATGTTGTCTGATATTTAAAAGCAAAAGATTGCTACCTCACAGGATTTTCTTGAAGGTGAATCAGATATTACCTTATACAAACACACATGTTTCCAGGCATGCTCTTTGCTAAAAGAACCTATGACATAGACAAGGAAATAGGAAGTATGTGAATTTACTTTGATTGTAGAATTCTAAAAATTCAGTAAAACAGACTTAATCGCAATGTACCTGAATGTCCTTTTCAGAACCAAAATAAATGCAAGTGCTAGACCACATTAACTTCTTTTTCAAAATTGAAATTAGTTTCTCTAAAGAAGAATGAAGCATAACATCATTGATTTATGATGCAAAATTATACTTATAGTATTATCTGGTTGAAATTCCTTGCAAAAAAAATTATGCTTATTTTTTCTTTCATAATTTATGATGGAAGGCTGCTGTATTTTATAAGACTGATAAAATACTTCAAACAGGGAATTACAATGGCTTGCTGCAGCATCCATCGATACAATAAAAATGCTGCTCTTGTCAGTAATGTAGCTAAAAACTGGGGAAGTGGCATGCCTTTTTTATGTGCCATGCAGCTGATTAATGTTCACTATTATTGGTTAACTAATCCCATGGATTCTGTTAGGTAGTACCTATGTAGAGTGGAGCAAACATGATCTCTTGAAGATCTGTGGATCTGCACCTTGGGCTTCTGCCAATATTGTTTAATTGAAAGGAGGGCTGAGATAAAATTATAGCCATTTGAATACTAGTGTGTGCTTGCAGCTTTGTTAATCTACTTTTTTTTTTTTTTTTTTTTTTTTAAATCTCAATTAAGCATTTATGCATAAATAAAACACACTATTATAAGATGAATGATACACAAGATGTATTTTATAAAACTAAATAAGGGGTAACAAATTGTACTAGATTACTGTTCATATATAGTGTTGCTATATGAAGTACCAGAGAGGAAAAGTAATGTACCTGAGGCAGTTTGTTAATAGCCTTGCTATAGAAACAGCATGAAGAGAAAGGAGAGACTGCAGATAAAACATAAAAAGTTACCTGCATAGTCAGTGTTCTTGTACATTGTTGGTTTTCAGAAAGACAAAAATGCAAGAGATTATTTTAATATTAAGCCAAATGCTGTTCATCTTTTGTTCAGAAAAATTTCTTTTGAAAAAGTGACATGTTTTGGTAGCAGTAAGAACGCAGTCAAAGGGCAGACCCTTTATGGTATATTACTTTTCCAGATATCAGCTAATTACTGCTCAGTTGAAGGATATCCTCAGGTTCTCCTTTCATTTATTTGATAATTAGAAGACCACCAGATGGGCTTAACTGAAATGACTTGCATGGTAGAGATAAAAATAAAAAAAAAGAAACATAGCATAGGTTTCACTCTTCCTCCCCTAAGTTTTTAGGCCTGTTCCAGTTCCCGAGAACAGGGAATATCAGATCCATTTGATCTTAATGGGACAGACAGGTGTTTTCTTGCAGATTTACTGTAGCCGTTGAAGAAGTCCAGCAATTGATATGAATGCCACCCTGTCTTGAACACTGTTAGGGGATGCAGGGTCTGTGGCAGCTCAAGGTTGGGGAGGGTAAGTCAGGTCACAGTGATCTGAGTGAACCCATCTTGTTCTGAATGATGTGATATGGAGTTTTGTAATTCCCTGGTACAACTTAGCAGTGGAGTGTTTAAAAACAGCTATGAGCAGTAACTTTTTAAATTTCTGCAATTGCATCCACAATTATCTTCTCCAGAGCTTTAAGCATTCCCTTAGGGCATAATTTTAAATGGGTTACTTCAAGTTTTTCCTTACCACTATTTTACCCTAAAGGGCATTGTAGGAGCAAATCCAGGTTTGTAAAAATGGTATTTACTTGTACATCATACTGCCAGCACTTGCCTGGTACCAACTTATCATATTGGCACTGAGACACAGCATGCAGTCATGCTAATGAAGACAGGTTTTCTAGCCTGAACTTTGTGCCTAATTAAATCAAAAAGTAAATTAAATTTGCACCAAAATTTTTGCTGTTTGTACCTACAAGAGAAGAACTGTGGAGGCCTTTGTAAAGTTTGGTTAAGAGTCTTAATATGTGGTAACATAAACTGTACATACACTTATTTCAATTTTAGCAGAAACAAAATTACTGTGTATATTGCATGCTTAGTCCCTCGTTCTGATTTATGTTTATACAGAACCAAAACCATCTACATCCCCTGAAATACGCAGCTGCTTGTAAAACCCGATGAGTAGTAAATGAAAGGAAAAAAAAAAAAGTATATGTGGAAGATAAAAGGATTGGGAGCACAGATCAAAGATTCTAGGCTAAAGATTTTATAAACTCCAGTGGAGCTTTTTTTCTGTCATACATGTGAGAATTCTAGAATACATTATATTGCATGGGAGCAAACAGTATTTGTGCTATGTTAAATAAAAGAAATATGTAGGCCTGTGGCAGAATGAAAATCTATGTTTAAGTGCATGAAATAGATTTTGTTCTTAAAAGTCTTTATAATGAGGTGCTTCCATGATCTTCAAGAGTATTAGCAATTAGTCAAGTTACACAGAAATGTGCAGTTGGTCTGTGTCCTAATTGCAGCCTATAAATGAAAGAAATAGTGCAGAGTTGTTCAGTATGCTACAGCACACTGGCTAATCTGGCTGAACTTCAGGTCCCTCAGAAGAATGTATTTTTCTGTATAATGCTAGTTTGACTCTATCTAAAAATATGAAGGTTAGAGAACCCTTGAAGATGTGGATCTGAAATGTGTAGAATAATGGCTTAATGGAGATTGTAGTGTACTTGATTGACTTGTATTAAGTAGCAAAGGGAGAACATAGTATTTTTCTGAAAGTCATTGATAACTTCTTATACAGTACAACTTAGATATAGCATGGTGTGTGACTTACTTAATCCTTCAGAAAAAGGGCAGGAATGTAAAGTCTGTGAAACTTGGTAAAGAAAAGTTCTAGGTCATTTTTGCATGCATACTTTTAAAATTATTATTATTTAAGAATCCAAATATGTTGTCCTTTCCTCCCTTGAAACTTTCTTTATTCGATCATGTGTAATCAAAGGAGTGTTCATCTGAGTCATTCTTGGGATTGATGTTTGTCTGTGTTTGATACTAAAATCTCAAAAGAGCATTTCATAAAGGTAGTTCCAATAATAAAAACAAAACTACAACAATGAGAAAAACATCATCAGGAGATAAAAATCTTCTAACAATAGGAATCATGAAAGTCTGAGTCATGGAAGGTCCATCATGGACTTACTTAACTTGTGTATATGGGAGCCTGATCTCTTTCACAGACATATACCTGAGGTGGCAGCAAATTTGAAGGTACTTTGCCTAAAGTAAAGGTTGCCTAAAATAGCAGAGGGAACTTCAAAGGAAAGTTAATAGAACCCAACCTTTTCTCTATTCCACCCTGTCAAATCTGAGCTTTTTTCTTAATTCTGAGTTACACAGTCCCATAACAGTAGTGTCTGTTTTATAGTTATACCTGTAAATATCAAGATGTATTTCAATAAATTTCAGATTAAGTAATTTTAGAATGTGATGTAATCTGATTTTTTTTCACTACAATCTTAAACAAACATCTTGCAATATATATATTTTTTTGATGGATTTCTAATACAGTTGTTTTGATATTATATTAGCATTAATACTCCAGATCATGTAGGCTATATCAGGAAAATTCTGAACTCAGTAGCAACATTTGAAGTACTAAATGCCAATATCAGGTGTTGTGATTCTTTGATAATATTTTCTTTAAAGTGTTAGAGAAACACAAACGGAAAATTTAAGCCTCAGAACCATTCTGATTTTTTGTTTGTTTGTGTGGCAGTAAATTTTGTTTTTCAGTCACATTGATTTAAGCAGTAGGACACCATTGTTTTTGAACAAAACCAATCAAATGTAGCTATTAGCATTTATAATTTTTTATCTATTATTCTTTTGTTTTGGTATAAGCGCACAAATGTTGAAGGTGACTGCTCTGCTGAATTGTCATCATCTACACAATGTTGTAACCCCCTAGGAAACTGTTAGTCCTTGCCATTCATGTATTACCTTCTCCTAGTGGTGGCTTAGAGGAGCAAATACCTTCACTTCCCACAGTGTTTTTAGGTGGAGTTAAACACTGAGCAGCAAGGTGTGGTAGGTACCAGGCAGGTTTGTGAAGAGTTCACAAAAAAAAGCAACTAGAGAGATGCTGATGCTGAAGTCATCCTAGATTCGGGTGAAGGGTGTAGCTGATGGCTACAGATTGACTCAATTACCATAGTGTACTGCCAGTTATACGAACTGGAGTTGTCTTGCTTCTAAGAGCTGCATCTGTGCAACAGATCCAAATACGTTTTTCTCTTTTTACTCTTGTTCCTCTTCAGTGCTGGTTGACAGCTCAGGTGGCTATGAGGTGGCTGGGATATCTTATGGGGCATTGGATCTATCTCCTTTAATATTTGGATCGAAAAGTCATCTAAAAATTTTAATGTTATCTTGTTTCTATTTGTAACTTAAATAGGACTTACATAATTCATCCTAAGAAAGCTTCAAGCACAATGAAATCTTTATTCCTTCTCTTACACAGTTACAAGTACCTCTTTCTCATCTCTTCCCACCAAAGGCTGTAAAATAGTCTAACCCCTGTCTAATAGGGGCATGTGGCATTGTAGGTGTAATGAAAAAGAGAGCCAGATTAATTTACTGAATATTCACTTATTATTTTTAAAGGATTTGTCAACAATAGTACACAAATCTGAGAACAAAATACCCAACAGCAAGAAAATTGGCAGAGAGAAGAAATCATTCTACTTAATCCAACTGGCCATCAATCAATTCCTCTAGTCTGTATATTATTTAGAGAGCTTAGGGGCAGTCTCATAACTTGAATCTTGGGAATTGGGTGAAACTTCTTCATTAAATAGTAAATTTATGGGAGAAGCATCCTGAAAACACTGAGCTTGTTCATATTTTAAATGCGTAGTGTATGCCCCAAAAAAGAGAGGGAGAGAGAGGTGATAAAATGTACCAAGAAGAAAAAATATTTTCACATGTATGTTGTGATAAGTGTATGTAATCATGTATTCCTTTTTTTTTTTATTATTTATTTATTTATTTATTTATTTTAAATCCAGTGGTCACCTTATTGTTCAAATTGGAGAGCATTTATTTAGTGAAAAATACTGCTATCTGAAAAAAAATAGCTCAGTGATTTATTTATCACAGACTGTTGAAACTCTGTTTTGGAAACGTCCCTTGAAATTTACTGGCCACAAACATGAGCAAAACCTCTCCACTTCCCTAGAGGGAGAGATAAGGAAGTGGTACTGCTGCCAATTTACAGATAAGGGCCTGAAACAGAGGCAGATTACATCAAAAGTGCTGCTAAATTTGAGTGCCTGTTTGAAGATGCCTTTTTGTGTGATTTTACCAGTAAATAACATGTCTCATGTTCACAGCACAGCTGCTGTTGACTTTCTGTACCCTGAAAAGAGATTTGTATTTCAGTTAGAGCAATCAAAAAATAGAGACTCTCTCAAACAAACATGTTCCTATTGCCCTAAGCTCCCAGTTCCAGTCTTCAGCTGAGGAAGGATCCTAATGTTAAATCTTATCACTTTGTCCTGTCTCCTCAAAAATCTTAAGAAGGACTATATAAATAAATGTAGGCATTTGCAATGTGGACTTTTACATCTGATATAGTAGCACCTTTGTGTAGTCAAGAGAAAGAAAGAAATGACTAGGTTGTGACTGATCTCCCACAGATGGCATCTAAAATATAGCAGTAGACTTTCATTCTCTCACCTGCCTCTGAAAAAGAGGGGTGGGTAATTCACAGATGGACATGTAGATCTAGGTGAAATTATTCCCACCTTCTATGTCTCACTCAGCTGGCTCCTTGTTCAGCCACCTGTGCCATCCTTTGTCTCCTTAGCTAGCCAGTGCCAGATTTGACACCAACATGTCTCCAGTTCCTTTTCTCCATCTGTCTGCTTTGCTGTTCCCCCACCCTTTGGTAATATAAGGCATTCTCTTTTTCCACACTTTCGAGGGGCTCAGAAGTGGCAGGCAAGAACATAAAATGGCATATATGTTCCAGCACCTCTTGGCAAATCTCTAGAAGTTTTAGGGAAAACCCTGCTCATCCCTTGCAGTGCTTACTGCACTGAGGGATAGCAATGGGTGTAAAAACATCAGAGTTGTTTTTCTTATGTTGCCTGCTGACTGTATGTGGCCTCACAGTTTATGAAAGCCATTTCACTTGTCAAATTTGAATGGATAAAACGATGAGTTTAAAATAAGAGGGGGTGCTTTCCTGTCTTCTGGCCATCCTTTATTTGGCTTTAAGGGAGTTATGAGTGTTCTTTAATTAGAGATTATTTTATCCTTCCTAAAAGAATTGGATTTTTTTTTCTTCTGATTTTCTTCCTACTCATTTCTAAAGAATGTTACCTCCCAAAATTCATCTTCAGGCAGCAATATGATATAAATGGCTCCAGCCTCAGGGATTTGAACAATTGGTTATGGGAGAAAGAGAAGAAGCAACCTTACAAAATGTTGTCATAAAACAATGAATGGTAAAAGTTCCGCAAACTCACATGCTGGGAAGCCCCATTTTGTCTTGAAAAATCTTATTATTTTTTTTAAATAATCCTGAGTACAGATAACATTTTAAAAGTAATTTTGCTGTAACAAATACTTCATTATCACCTATTAATGGTAACAACTGTCATGAAACTCTCTGTTACTGTGATGCATTTGCAAAACAATTATCTGTTTTACAAACTTTTGTTTAATCTTTTAATTCCAACTGCCCCCTACAAATTTCTCTTCATATTGAAATTGTAGTACATCATCTGTTCAAAGGAAGTTAATCAATTCTGCTGTTTAATAAGAAGTAAAAATATAGCCCAAAGGAATCTTTCTATTTCTCATGCCAAGTGTTTGAAGTTTCATTTTTGTGGTTTATTTGCCAGGATTAGAGTAATGTTTACTTTTTTGATGCATATAGTTTTCTGTTTGTTTGTTTTTACTATTCTAAAGCATTAATGCAAAAATGTAATTTTCCAAACAGTAGAATTCTTTTAATTGATTTAATAGTACAGTATGTACTTGTTGGTTTGGAAATAGCATTTTTTTTTCCACTCATTCAGTGTTTAAAGGATAAGTGTTTCAAGTCCTTTAATGTCATTTGCAAAGTAAAATTTGTCCTCTGTAAGTGCATCATTAGCCTAGTATAGAAATACATTAGCCTAGTGTAGAAATAGATATGATTTTATCAATTTAATGACGTATGCTGATTCTGCATAATACTATATTAATCCTGGCATATTACCTTTATGAAGAATCTTACACTTAGTGACTGTAAATTATCATACATACCTTATACATAAGTCATCTATAGGATAAGAATTAAATTGTAATTGCTTCTATTTTTTCCGGGATATCTTTTTTGAATTATGCACTGCTGCATGAATTTATATTGTTTGGTTATCACACCTCTAGGACACAAGAAAATTTAACTTTATTTACAGATAAGCAAAACAAAACAACATAAAATATTTAATCATCCAGGGATTTCACTAAAAGTATTTTGCATCAAAGGTACAGTGTAGCGGGGAATAGTAGGTTTAACAGTTTCTGATAAACTGTTCATTCAGCAGGAAATGAAGGGGTGGAAGAAAGGAGTGAGACAATTATCCTTAAGGCCTGTCTGGAAAGCCTGCCACCATGGTCACATGCCTGGAAAATAGCAACTCTCTTGGGCAAGAAAGAATTCTGCAGAGCTGAAATTCTTATTTGAGAGATTAGAGCTCTGTGCCTGGGCTTTAGGATGAAGTTCCTAGGGTCCTAACAAGTGCCTCAGCTGATTCTACAAATATTGAGTTATATATTTCTGTTACTCTGCAATGTAATATGAGCAGAAGGTATAAGGTTTTTTTTTTTTTTTTTTTTTTTCTGCAGTCTGTAGTATCACTGGCTTTAAGAGCACAGCATGCTACTTACAAGCCTTGACTTCTAAAATGACTGTACTTTCAGTTTATGCAGCAAAATACACATCTTGCAGCAATTTTCTTGTGAAGACACCTCTTTTTTATATAATATAAAAAGAGTATACAATAAGGACAGTTATTTCAACGTGTTTCTTAAATTTTTACTTCAGTCAATTTAGGCTGAAGGCCTTAGGCTGTTACTGGTCAGAAATTGCTTGTACAAACTTGGTTAAGATTTTCTAATTTTAACAATGGAGTCTGTACTTATCAATGTGTGTATTAAGGATTTTGTTTGAAGCTAAGGGATCTGGGAGTCAGGGAGCAGCAAGAGTGGGGCTGCTCTGTGAGGGGGGACAAGCAGGCAGTGAAGGTATCCCCAGGGCCAGTGGTGGTGCCTCGCTGATGGGCATTACGGAGTCTGAGCAGGGCAGGCAGAGCTGGGTGCTAGTAATGGGGCCCACTGACAGTCCATGGAGATGAACCAGGGCTGGGGACCCCAAGGGGGTCCGACAAGGAGCAAATGGAGCTGGGTCCCATGGCAGGGGTCAGAGGCCCCAGGGGAACATGAGGCAGGGCCAGTATGGATCATTAGTGCACCCTGTGGTGCTGATGCTGGATTTATTCTCCTGTCTAACACCACAGCTGATGCTCAGGTAGGCTACTGAACTGCTAGCCCTGCTTTGAGTAGGAATTTGTTCTGGGTGATATCCAGGGACCCTTTCCACATGAATTATCTCTGATTTTCACAAAAGATCACTGTTGTCTTAAAACTGGACGTGTGGCTGGGTTTCTTGTTACAGGGGCAGAGAGCAGATAATTTGGTATGTTCTCTATTTTTTTTTTTTTTTTTCAATGTTCAAGGGGGAAAAGAAGACAGTTTAAGGAGGGTCTTGTTTTGTCCTGATGGGAAGTAAAACCATGCTTGAAGCCAGACTTACAAACTTGGAAACAGTTTCCTACTGAACTTTAGCAGCAAGTAAAACTCCTGTAGTCTCAATTTTCTACCTTCTACCAAAATCAAGAAGACTTCTGCCTCACCTTTTTGGTGATGGGTGACATTCAGCATAGCAACATGAACAAAAAATTTGCTTAGCTCTTCACTTTTAACTCATTTTTCAATGTTGGTGTTCAGCCATCATTTTCTGTACTGGTTATTATATTTCCTCCCAAATCCCTTAGCAAAGAAAATAATCCTGCTCAGTATGGCTCATTGCCACCCCATTGTTATCCCTAGGATTAATAGCATTTGTGGTAACTGCAATAAACTGGACTATTTCATGTTACCATGGCAGCCAAACTGAAAGTAGTAATTTTTTTCTCTCTATGTTGGCCTCAGATGCTTTACAGTTAGAAGATATAAACTAATATTGGTTTATTATTTTCCCTGTATGTTATACTGAAATACCTTGTCCTAAATTTCTCATTCACTGTGATAAGTAGCTACAATGTAGGAGTTTCTTGTTAGAAAAGTAATTGGGAAAAGTCTCTATTTGAGTGTATCAGTGATTAAATGAATCTGATATTTTGTCTGAATAAAGGTGAATTTCAGATACTTCAGTACAACTCTTATAATATATGTAATTGGAGATTACCAAAGAAAACTGCCTTCCTTATGCTCCTTTAAGGAAAAAAATAATAATAAAATCAGATAATGTTTTAAATTAAAATGATACTGTATTATAAATTGAAATAACACTATTTTCTGTGCTCTGTGGTAGCAAAATTCTCAAAAGATTTAAAATACATCCTGTAGAGTCCTGTAGGAATAGGCAAAATCTGCATTTAATGGCTTGATGTTTAAAGAAAGTTGAGGTGGCAAAAGCATCCCATTGTGACTGGCCCAGAGGCTCCATGCATCCTTGGCATAGATTACCTCAAGAAAGGGTACTTCAAGGATCCAAAAGGGTACCGGTGGGCTTTTGGCATAGCTGCCTTAGAGACAGAGGGCACTAAACAGCTGTCCACCTTGCCTGGTCTCTCAGAGGATCCTTCTGTGGTGGAGCTGCTGAGGGTCGAAGAACAGCAAGTGCCAATTGCTACCACAACTGTGCACCGGCGACAATATCGCACCAATCGAGACTCCCTGATTCCCATCCATAAGTTAATTCGTCAGCTGGAGAGCCAAGGAGTGATCAGCAAGACTCATTCACCTTTTAATAGTCCCATATGGCCAGTGCGAAAGTCTAATGGTGAGTGGAGACTAACAGTGGACTATCGTGGCCTGAACGAAGTGACGCCACCACTGAGCGCTGCAGTGCCAGACATGCTAGAACTCCAGTATGAACTGGAATCAAAGGCAGCCAAGTGGTACGCCACAATTGATATTGCTAATGCATTTTTCTCCATCCCTCTAGCAGCAGAGTGCAGGCCACAGTTTGCTTTCACTCGGAGGGGTGTCCAGTACACCTGGAATCGACTGCCCCAGGGGTGGAAACACAGCCCTTCCATTTGCCATGGACTGATCCAGTCTGCGCTGGAGCAGGGGGAAGCTCCTGAACACCTGCAGTACATCGATGACTTCATTGTGTGGGGTGATACAGCAGAGGAAGTTTTTGAGAAAGGGAAGAAAATAGTCCACATCCTTCTGAAGGCCGGTTTTGCCATAAAACAAAACAAAGTTAAAGGACCTGCACGAGAGATCCAGTTTTTAGGAATAAAATGGCAGGATGGACGTCGTCAAATCCCAATGGATGTGATCAACAAAATAACAGCTATGTCTCCACCAACTAGCAAAAAAGAAACACAAACTTTCCTAGGTGTCGTGGGGTTTTGGAGAATGCACATTCCAAATTACAGTCTGATTGTAAACCCGCTCTACCAAGTAACCCGTAAGAAGAACGATTTTGAATGGGGCCCTGAGCAACGACAAGCCTTTGAACAAATTAAGCAGGAAATAGTTCATGCAGTAGCCCTTGGGCCAGTCCGAACAGGACCAGATGTAATGAATGTGCTCTACACCGCAGCCGGGGAGAATGGCCCCACCTGGAGCCTCTGGCAGAAGGAACCTGGGGAAACTCGAGGTCGACCCCTAGGGTTCTGGAGTCGGGGATACAGAGGATCTGAGGCCCGCTACACTCCAACTGAAAAGGAAATATTGGCAGCATATGAAGGAGTTCGATCTGCTTCAGAAGTGATCGGTACTGAAGCACAGCTCCTCCTGGCACCCCAACTGCCAGTACTGGGCTGGATGTTCAAAGGAAGGGTCCCCTCTACACATCATGCAACTGATGCTACATGGAGCAAGTGGGTTGCACTGATTACTCAGCGGGCTCGAATAGGAAACCCCAGTCACCCAGGAATCTTGGAAGTTATTATGGACTGGCCAGAAGGCAAATACTTTGGGATATCACCAGAAGAGGAAGTGGTCCGTGCTGACGAAGCCCCACTGTACAACAAGCTACCAGAAGATGAGAAGAGATATGCTCTGTTCACTGATGGGTCCTGTCGTATTGTGGGAAAGCATCGGAGATGGAAAGCTGCTGTGTGGAGTCCTACACGACAAGTTGCTGAAGCTACTGAGGGAGAAGGTGAATCGAGTCAGTTTGCAGAAGTGAAAGCCATCCAACTGGCTTTAGATATTGCTGAACGAGAAAAATGGCCAGTTCTCTACCTTTATACTGATTCATGGATGGTAGCAAATGCCCTGTAGGGGTGGTTACAACAATGGAAGCAGAACAACTGGCAGCGCAGAGGTAAACCCATCTAGGCTGCGGCGTTGTGGCAAGATATTGCTGCCCGGGTAGAGAACCTAGTTGTAAAGGTACGCCATGTAGATGCTCATGTACCCAAGAATCGGGCTACTGAAGAACATCAAAACAACCAGCAGGTGGATCAGGCTGCTAAGATCGAAGTGGCTCAGGTGGACCTGGACTGGCAACATAAAGGTGAATTATTTATAGCCTGATGGGCCCATGACACCTCAGGCCATCAAGGCAGAGATGTAACATACAGATGGGCTCGTGATCGAGGGGTGGACCTGACCATGGACACTGTAGCACAGGTTATTCATGATTGTGAAACATGTGCCGCAATCAAGCAAGCCAAACGGTCAAAGCCTCTCTGGTACAGAGGACGATGGCTGAAATATAAATATGGAGAGGCCTGGCAGATTGATTACATCACACTCCCTCAAACCCGCAATGGCAAGCGCCACATACTTACAATGGTGGAAACAACCACCGGGTGGCTGGAAACATATCCTGTGCCCTATGCCACCGCCCGGAACACTATCCTGGGCCTTGAAAAACAAGTCCTATGGTGACATGGCACCCCAGAAAGAATTGAGTCAGACAACGGGACTCATTTCCGAAACAACCTTATAGACACTTGGGCCAAAGAACATGGCATTGAATGGGTATATCACATTCCTTATCATGCACCAGCCTCCGGGAAAGTTGAGCGATATAATGGACTGTTAAAGACTACACTGAAAGCAATGGGTGCTGGGACATTTAAAAACTGGGACACACATTTGGCAAAGGCCACCTGGTTAGTCAATACAAGGGGATCTGCTAACTGAGCTGGACCTGCCCAATCAAACCTGTTACGTACTGTAGAAGGGGATAAAGTTCCTGTAGTGCATACAAGAAACATGCTGGGAAAGACAGTCTGGGCTACTCCTGCCTCAGGAAAAGGCAAACCCATTCGCGGGATTGCTTTTGCTCAGGGACCTGGATGCACTTGGTGGGTAATGCAAAAAAATGGGGAGGTCCGATGTGTACCTCAAGGGGATTTAATACTGGGTGAAAATAGCCCATGAGCTGAATTGTATTATATTAATTACTGTATAATACTGTATGTCATCACTACCATGATTGCTATATACCATAGATGAAAATGGTGATTAATTAAAATGTATTGAAAAGAATGTAACCTCAGCATGACATAAATGGTATGGAATAAGGGGTGGATATATGTCCTGGTTTCAGTTAGGACAGTTTCCTCCTAGTAGCTGGTGGAATGCTGTGTTTTGGATTAGGATGGGAAGAATGCTGATAACATGCCGATGTTTTGGTTGTTGCAGAGCAGTGCTTGTACCAAGCCAAGGACTTTTCAGCTCCTCGCTCTGTCCTGCCAGCAGGCAGGCTCGGGGTACAGCAACAGCTGGGAGGGGACAGACCCAGGACAGCTGACCCAAACTGGCCAAAGGAGTATTCCATACCATCTGACGTCATGCTAAACAATATATAGGGGTGGCTAGCCGGGTTGAGGGGGCCGGCTGCTCGGGATAGACTGGGCATCGGTCAGCGGGTGGTGAGCAATTGCATTGTGCATCACTTGTTTCATATACACTATTATTATTATTGTTGTTATTATTATTATTATTATTGTTTCCTATCTTAATAAACTGTCTCTATCTCAACTCTCATTTCACTTTTCCGTTTCTCTCCCCCATCCCAGAGAGGGAGGGGGGAGGGTGAGCGAATGGCTGTGTGGTGTTTAGCTGCCGGCCGGGTTAAACCACAACACCCCTATATTTTATTTTATTAAAAAAAAAAAAAAAAAAAAAAAAAAAAAAAAAAAAAAAAAAAAA
>CM021765.1:96645363-96663388 GCA_011076525.1 Nettapus auritus
AAACGAAAAAAAAAACCACTTGTGTTTGTATTGGGACATTTGGAAATGCTCAAGTAGTTTAAGACTCTCTGGGAATTTTTTAACATCAAGAGCCCTTATTTTCCAGGGCTTGACTAAAAGCTTCTATTCTGTCTCTCTCAGCTGCAATGTCCTAATACAGCTGTATTTTTCCTGAGGTGATCTGGGAACTAAATGTATGATCTCTGGTTTGCTGTGATGCAAATTTATTTTCCTGCTTCCCTCACTAGTAAATATTTTCTCTCCAAGAGAGCTAGAGTTGTTAGGGCAGAGAGACTGCTATATATTGACGATGTTTTGCATTAAGTGTCTTAATAGGTTTGGTGTTCCTTTGAAGTCAAAAAAGTGCCTCTGCAGTGGGTTTGAATGACAAATCTTGCCTGGAAACTGTTGCTAAGTAAAACTCTCTTCTGTTGCTGTATGATTTTGGTTGGGGCGTCTATTAGTAAGAAAATGTGAAGCAGAATCATGGGTGCGGAGGCAAGAAATCTGGGTATGGCAGGCTGAGTAGTATGGCCTTATTTGAAGAACTAAAATTGATGGAGTAAGCTCAGGATGTACATGTGAAAGCAAAATGTGTTCCTGAAATACGACTTCCTCATAAAACTTCCTGGATTCATTATTAATTTATTTTTGTTGCTGGCTCTTCTGGCTGTTTGCAGCTTTTGTTCTTAAGGTGGTGGTGGTGGGTATGTAGCGTTTTGCTTTATGGCTTTCTTTCTCTCTTTTCTTTTCTTTATATATATATATATATATATATATATATTAAGTAATCCTATCTCCCAGCTACCCTAGAAATGCTCAAATTTCTTTTCCTTTTCAGAGAAAATGTCCCGATAATTAGACAGGAAAGGGACAGCCACAGGTGTCCATAGATTTCTGAGTAAAAGGCACATCTTAAAACTATACATTATGCATAGATAACTGTCATATCATAACATGGCAAAAGAATAATAGATACACCTGGCATAAAAGCAGAACATACAGATATATCATCTGCAGTTGATTTGTTCAGCTAATAAGAGAAAGAGAGCATGAAGTGAATGTGGAAACATTTGCTAAAAGGCCAGCTCTGAAAAAAAGACTATCCTATTGCCAAGGACAGAAAATTCTGTGAATAACTCAAAGCAGCAGTGAACAAGTGCAATATAGGTGACTTGCTGCAAAAGGTCAGCTTTAAGGAGCTTCTGGGATGGCTACCTTGACAATTCTTGGTACTGGAACTTTCTCATCTGTAACCTTTGCTATCAGGAGACAGAATATAATTACATTTCCTTTCCAGTGCATGTCACCTCTGCTTGCCTAACTCCCAGCTAATCCTGAAGACTGCCAGGTGAATGCGTATTTAACTGCCTTGAACTTCCTTGAACATCAAGAGGCAGTAGCTGCTTGGGTGTAAAGAATTAACATATCTGAATTCCTGACATCCCAAGGAGCCTTTCCCAAACGTTTCTTCTCCTCCTTCTCTGTACTAGCTCTGCAGTGGTTATGTCAGGTCTGGGTCTGTGGTAGCCAACCTTAAAACAGAAAAGAGAAGATATCTTCAGGAGGGATGATGTCAAACTTGTCTCCCTCACTCAGAATAAAGGAGTCTGTCTTTCCACTCTATCACAGTCAGATAACCTGTAACCTACCTGTCCTTCTCTGACCTGTTTTCTCCTTTACAGCTTAGATGTTTGGAGATAGAACACTGTTGATTTCAAGGTTTGTGTTCAGAGGAAGTGGTATGAGCCTAGGCATTCAGTGGTAAAGTCTTGTCTGTTACTGTAAACAGTGCTTCTGAAAGCACTAAATTGACCATTTGAAAAACAATTTCTTCAGAATTACCTTATTTTTTTTTGTCATCGTTTTCTTGAGATGGGTTGTTCTTGCTCAGATTTGTGAGTGGTCTAAGTTATTGTGACTTTGGATGTGCAGGTAGATAGATGGTAGAGATTTAGACCAAACAGATGCACAGGACTTCTGTTGTTTTTTTTTGTTTGTTTGTTTGTTTCCTTAATAATAACAAAGATCAAAATTATATAATATGATTAACTCCTTCTAAATAAATATGATTCTGTTGTATGCAATCTTTTCATCCATGACACGAAGGTAACTCTCAATATTTATAAAGTTTTGGTCTTTGGAGGATCCTCAAGAGGGAATCTTTTCACTGAGGATGTTACAAATCTTTAAGTAGCACTTGTGTGACTAAAGGTTACTGTTTGTCAGTACTATGATTTGTTTTGTCTCTCCAAAACAAATCACAGTGTAATGTTACTGATTTTGTGTAGGAAGAAAACAGACTTCAACAGGCAGAACTTTTTTTCCTGAGTGATATACCAGGCATGACAAGAAACGGATTTGTTCATACAGTTAATTTTCTGTCCACCACCTTCAGTGAGGAAAACTTGTCTTCTTGTTCCATTCATTTTTTTGAAGACAGATGGCTCCTTCTTGAGTTTATATCTTGTTTATATCTTTTGGCCTTTGTACATCTTTTGGATATTGGCTTGTATATTTTTCGTGATAAGCTCAGGTTCTCCATTTCCTTCGTTGGAACAGTCATGTGTCTTGTGTCCTAGCTATAAGTTGTTTCCTACGTGTGTTAAAAACTTGTTTTAAATAGCATCTGTGTGTTCTGTGTGTTCTATAGCATCTATATGCAGGCTGTTCAGACTGATGGAGTCATGTTTCTCTCAAATAAAGGAAATATGCAGCCCATGGACTTATTTTTTAAGAAGTTGAAAAGAACAAACAGAACGCAGCCTGTTTTGTCTGGTTTGGTTTGGTGTAGTTGTTTTTTGATTTGTTTTGTGTGTGTGTGTGTTGTTATTATTTTTTTTTTTTCCACTAGCAAAACTAGAGCTTAAAATCCAGAGTCCTCTGTGTATGTGTGTTAGTGAAAGGAGCTTCTCCTGCATGACCCATTGAGATAGACTACAATTATTTTTATTTATTTATTTATTTTAGGGATGCAAAACAGTTATAGCCAGCCCATCCTCCTTTCTTCTACTGTCCATTCCTCTCTTTCTCCATTGATCCTCCAGACACCTCTTGTGTTTGTAATCCTTTTTCTCTCCTAGCTTTCTGGAATGTCATACAGTGTCGTATCAAAGAAACAAGCTCTTCAATTCAGGCACCACTGTCCTTTGTTTACGAGCAGAGGCAGAAGAACAATGCCTCAGTTCTACAGAAAGTAGAAGACTATGCTGCAATAAAAGGCACAGGAACATGGCAAAACGTGTCTCACAGAGCTATCTGTGAGTAAAAGGCTCAGTAATTTCTTACATGAGAATACTGAAAAATCCTTACCAATAGCAAGTAGTAGCCTTCCAAGCTGCAGAAAATCTAATCCTGAAGCAAAACACAATTAGTTTTCTTCTCAGTCTTCTCCTCCCCCAGCACTGGCATGTGGTGTGTTGTATTTGACACTTACTAGGCAGAGGATACTCAACAAAGTCTCACATTTCATCTGTTCATAGTATTTAATTTTTAAGTGGTGCTTTTTAGGGTATTCTTATTATAATAAAGTATTATTTAAGTGCAGAGAAGTGTGCAACACAGTTTAGCATCTTAGCTAGAACATATATCTAAAAGGCTCTCTGCAGAAAAAAGGAGTGGAACCAAAAAGGCTATGGAGCAGTTATAAAGTACAGTTAAAAACAGTAAGAATAATTCTTACCATACATCTGTAAGAGAACAATGTTTAAATTTCATTTGACCTTCTTAAGACTGTTGCCATGTTATTTGTAATCCTCAGGTAAACCATTTCACAATCTGTTATAATGACCTTAGCTTTAATGTCGAACTGAACTGAGACTTATGCTTTTCATTTTCTCATTCATAAATCTTTACAGGAGATGACGCAAGGGAAGAGGCAGTAAGTGAAGACCAGCATTTTTAGCAGTTGCTTAGTGCACAACTAACTCTTGTTCTGTGCTCTGCCAAGAGCCAGGACCTTGTGGGAAAATATGGTGTAAACATTTAATTGAATGTGGTACCGTAGCATCTAGAGCTAGGGTCGCATGCAATTTCTTACATTTTGTGACTTGTGGTGCATATCATGACTTTGTGACTGTAACAATCTTTTAATGCTGTGATTTTAGTCTCATTTTCCTTGAGGGATGTGGAGTTGTCTTGAAAACATCAACTGTATTTTACCTAAGAAAAATCTGAGTTTGGAGTCTTTACTTCACCAGTCATTGGTGGCCTATACAAGAAGGTAATGGTGTAAGGTCTGGCTCTGGACACTCATTGGTTTCTCTGCCTGGTGCATCACCTGTAACAGAGCTGACTCACATTCCAGGGAGCTCAGATCAGTATGACTGAGCAGTAGCTAAGCATTTTCACTTGCTTACTCTTAAATAATGTTACCTTTTTTTGATCTCTTTCTCTACTAATAGGATAACATATTAAAAATGAGTTAGTTTATTCAAATTGATAGTAACTTAGTAGACTGTTTCACCAATATGCCAATTTAAGATATTGACCAAATATTAACACACCACTTACAATTTTCCTCTAGTGCTGACTGTGAAAGCATATTTCAGCAGTACGGTGCTAGTGAGAGTGCTAATTGATTATAATTTGCTTTTAATGAACTCACCAATAACAGTACATTAAAGGGAAACTGTGAGCTAGAGTGGGTGAAAAAATTTTGGATGACTGCAGAATAATTAATTTAGCAGAAATTGCCAGCAAGGCCATATGCTAGCAAGGCCAACAGTGTGTTTTTCAAGAATTTAGGCTGCCCTGGAAACATGGGGAGCTTTTGGTTTTATTTTCAGTATTTGGGATTGTATCTACAATGAGGTAGATGGTATAAGAAATCTAGAGTTCCAACATTTATGTGCAGGGCTTTATGCAATATTGTAAAATAAACTTTGTTTGACCTTGCCTTTTATTCTTGAGGGGAGGGGAAAAAAAGCAATCTGATAAAATGATTTGCATTGTGAAAAAAAAAACAAAAAAAAAAAAAAACTACCTATTTCAGTAGCTGCCTGTGCAGCAACAGGAATATAACACAGATGAATTATTTATTGCTATAATAGAGGTTGATTGCTTGGTGATAATTTCAGAATTCAAATCTTTCTTCTTTTCTTTGTCTGTCTTTCTTTGTCTGTCTTTCTTTCTTTCTTTCTTTCTTGTATGCTTGAGTTTGAGCCAAAAATATTTAGTCTGAGCAGATGCCAATTCTGAATTTTATAATCAAATATGTAATTCATAATTTTCACTGTTGGTGGTTTGCAGCATAAATAGAAGGAGTAATTAAATCAAAATAGGAGTAATCAGAATGTCATGCAACTTATCAAGTAGACCACATTTAGAGTTTGTTTTTCTATTACAAAATAGGAGTTTGAAATATTTGTAGAAGCAGGCATTTTGAAAGGTTTGTTGTTCCCTAGTAAATCAATAGAAGAACAAATGCTAAAAAAGAAATGTTCTGCGTTATTTTGATTGTGCATTGCTACCTTGGCATGCTGTGATTCTGTAGATCAAGATATGTTAAGAGATGGGGAAGATTTTTCTGACAAAAATTCTAGATGAAAATTTTATGACAGGTTTGACTTCTTATATCAATCTGTAAAGTGACCCATGCCAATCAATTATTTAAGAAAGTATATATATTTCTACAAAATATGAACCTACATCCCAAGAGGGACTTTAAACAATGTCAGCCTATTTGTTGCCAGATAGGTAGTTCTAATCTATTTGCCTACGTTGCACAGGAATTGTAGCATGGGGCGGAGAGCACAGGCCTCCAGTTGGCCTGGTAAATTGTTCTCTTTAGAAAACCTCCTCTAACAAACTTAGTGTTATAAAATTCTGACTTAGTTCTACCAAAAATAAATAAATAAATATGAATTCCTATAAGTTTTTTCTAATCTCCATTTAGATTTTCCACAAAACAGATAACTAACCATTCATGATTATATTCTAGTGGAATTAGGCATTTTTCCATGTTGTGGTACATTGAACTTACTGCTCAGAAGTAAAAGAAAGCTGTTGTGTTTCTAGTTACCATTTCAAGAAGCATGGTAAGAAATATACAAGTGATGTTCATTACCATAATTTAACTACTCATTAAAGTGTGTATTAACTGGCAAATAATTGCAAAGGATTCTAGTAACTGAAAGCAATATGTTAATCCCTTGTGGAGGATTATATAAGATCAGTATCTTCCTTTAAGGTTACATCTAATGTCCCACCTTTGATTTAGCTAAATAGTGAATAACTGAAGATGAAAGCAGGACAGGAAGCAATAAAACTGGATGACCTTGCTAATGCAATAAACAGGATGGTTTTGAAACAGTCCCTGCCTGGTGATGATGTTATTTACAGTAACAGCCAGAGAGACAGATGTGATTTGATCCTTCTTTTACTGAGCATTTTACAAAACTACAATCTAGGTACATAGTTAAGGAAAATGTTGGCACACAAAAATGCAGTATGTTCAATTTGCTACTTCTCTAAAACCTCTGCTCTCTGAGTATAAATTATTTTGAAGACTTCAGTTGACTTCATTTCTCATTTCCATATCCAAACTGGATTTAGTTTAACTTTTCCCCACTAAGGAAGTAACCTGCTTACATTAAGGTCAATATTATCCTTTTATCAGTTGAATGGGAATCTAGGAGACTTCCCATTCTGGCCTTGGTCATGATGCCTGACATTTACTTGGTGAAATCTCAGTGAGCTAATGAAAGTTATGGTTTCTTGCTTCCTACGGTAACAAACTTGCACTCTTTCAGCTTCTGCCAATCTCTGTTTCATCCATAGAGTTGGTAGGTGTCCCCATGACCACAGAAAGAGTTGAGACAGTGATATTAATGCTACTTGACCTATCCATTATTTGCATCTATTTGTCCCATCAGGAGTTTAAAAATAACATTTTCTACTTGCCTTTTCAGTGTATCCCAAAAGGTTGTGATCGATGGCTGTTTGTCTCAAGAGTTCTAACTAACAAAGTTCACAACACTTCTGTCCTGTCACTACTGAATCTTATTAGTCTCAAATGCTTTGTTCAGCCTCAAAATTAAAAATTTCTTGAGGGCTAAGAAAGTGGGGAGGGTTTCTTTCTGTCGATGATCAGACTGAGGAGAGCATGCTGCCATTTCAAGGCAGATAGCAAAAATTGCTTCAGTGCAGGTTCTGAGACCACAAGCAATTAAAGGCAGCTAGGGGGAAAAAAAAATATCTATTTCAACATGTCTCCACTCTAAGTATTTGTCACTTACATGTGTTATACAATGAACAAAAGACAACCTTAGCTTGTATCAACAAAAAGAACTTGTTGGAAATGGAAAAACAGCAGTGTGTTTTACTTCTGGGAGGTAAGTAGTGTAGTGTAGGAGATGTCTGAATGGGTGTGTGTTGGAGGGGAAGTAACAGTCACAACCTGGACGATGTTCTCTCCCCAAACACCTAAATATTAACAGCACGGTTAGCAGCTGTGCAATTATATATTGACCAATGTAATCACTTCACTATGTTTGCTGGGGTTTGAATTCCATGTTCAGCAGAGGATGATGATACTTTCTTTTTTTTGATCAGTGTTATCTAGATCAGAATGGGAAGCAAGCAGAAGCTTTGAAAAGTGTATTTTCAAAGGACAAGGTGTATCACTTTTGGACTAGAAAGGGAAAGGGTTGTATATGCCTTGACTGAAGCAGTCAAAACTTATGATAAGACTGTAGTATTTGAAAGGTTGCACTTTTTAATGCAAGAGAATAAGAACTCTTTGACAAAGCATGTAGTCATCTCATTGTATTCCATGGTGCATGGTGCAGAACAAATTGAAAAAAGTTGTTTTCTTGTTTGTTTTTGTTTGTTTCTTAGTAGGAATACTTTATTTTCCTGGCAGTAAGATACCATTGTAAGACAGGGTGCATCAACAGTACTAATCACTGAATTTTATTCTTCAAGATATAGAAAATGCTCCTCTCAGAAAGTGACTACTATTTCCTAGATGGATGTACAGTTTTTCCTCATTGACCATAAGTGCTTATGCTTGGAATTAAGTTCCTTGTATTAGCACAGGATACCAAATTGAGCAATTAGTGCAGCTTTGCCAAATAAGTCTGAAAGTCTGGGTAACAATGTGGAGGGGAAAAAATATAATAATAATAAAAAAAAAAACACCACCACACACACACACAAAAAACCCTAAGTGTATTGCAAAGAATTTTGATGTTTCTGATTAAGAATTGCTTTTTATAAACTTGAAAGTTTGATTTGTTATATTTCAAGTACTTTAAAATTATTTATTGTTTCATGGCTCAGTATTGCTGAGTACAACAAAAAAGTATGATGTTATAAAGTAAGGGCAGAATATATTATGTTTTTGTATTTGTCATTTTGAACTATTTTTATTTTTTGAGTAAACACTAATGTGTGAATGCTGATTCATCAGATGACTGCACTTGTAAACCAAAGACTATTATTAGAGGTATTTTTTAGGTATTATTACTTAAAATGTATTACTTAGAGGTATTATTAGAGGTTATTTTTCTTTTGAGTGTCAGGTTTGCTTAGACAATGAAACTCAGCTTTCATCCAGAGGAACTGCAGCTGTGTGACACTTCTGTCCAGCCAAGGACAGGTCTAGAAAAAGGATGCTCCAAATTCAATGATGTCTTTACCATAATTCAAAATTGTAGAAATAAAATACAAAACATAAGTAATTCCTGTTTATTCACCTGAAATGTATAAGAGTGTGAGTGGCTTTAGCAGAAAGCTAAACGAAAACCCAGTCCTTTGAACTACTACCACCACTCCTTCCTCACGGCAATGTGATGAAAATGATACAGAAAAGTGTGCTCACTTTCTGAAATGTAACCTTAAAATGGCTGGAGAACTGTCTAGGCTGTGGGAGTTACCAGCCTAATGAGAAGTCCTGGACTGATCTCCTGCTTCCCTGGAAACTGGGGAAAGAGTAAGAACAGAGAGCCAAGGACTGTGCGTGAGGTTTAGTAACCTCTTGAGAAGAATTGTTCAACCTTTTAGGAGAGATAAGCCAGCAAGTGTATTGTGTTCACAAAGACAGTGTTCTGTTCCTTCTCTAAGAGAATTAAAAACTGTATTTTTGAGTTCCAAAACTCCCAAGCAGAGAAGGTCATAGAATTTTTTTTTTTTCTTCCTTTAATTACATTTCACACAAAAGAATATTACAAATACTTGTTGCTGAAGCTGGTCATGTTTTTAGCTGCTGGTATTAAACAAGGATTAATTCCAAAGCTGTATAGTATATCAACAAGATAACAAATGACCAAATGTTACAAAAATTCTGTGGTATTATTTTTGCTTGATGGATGTCCTGGAAGGACATGACCTGAAGAAAAAAAAAAAGGCAGTAAGGCTGTTAAGCATACGATGCTAAGCAAACAGGAGTCAGTATACCCCGACACTGACACTTTGAACAGACACGGCTAGTATGCTGAATACAACAGTGTCTTCCAGATTTATATACCCATTTTAAACAAGATAAAGGCGCAAAAAAAAAAAAAAAAAGGCAAATCTTTCATGAATTTTGGAAAATAAAGAAATATATTGGATGTAAGTGGCCTCATCATTATGCATCTCCCCCTAAATTTATATATATATATATATGTAGTTGAATGACATTCGAGAGGAAATCATTACAGTATTGAAGCTGAATATTTAGGAAAATTAATATGCGTAACAGTGAGGGGAGTATATCTGTTTACTGCTTTGCTTGGTTTCTCCTTCTCTGTCCAGGTTCTAAGTACTGGAAGGAGCATTTAATCTGTAGAAAACAGCAAATGTGGACAGACTTAGATCTGCAGACTTGTAGGAAAGGAAATTTGGCATAATGAAATTCAGAAAACATCCTTTGAAAAAGCTTGAGAATAAGTGAAGGGCTAGATAAGTGTTTTCATAGAAATAATGAACGAAGAAGTCAAGGTAAATAATATTGAAGGCTATAAGCAAATCTGTAAAGAGAGAAAGAATTCATTATGAGGTATGCAAAGATCTTACTGGAGAGAATAAGTAACTTGATTTTTTTTTTTTTTTTAGAAAGAGAAATATTAGCTGCAGACTCTCCAAAAGTAGTGTTCATCCTCTGAGCACAATGTGATTGGTAATTCAGAGATGGGCTGCTGTGTCAGAATGTCAGCTGCACAATTGCATTGCCACGGAGGAAGGGCAGTTGAAAAAAAACAACAACAAAACACACACACACACCAAAAAAATCAAAAAAGACAAGAAACACTTCTGTTGACTTCCAGTGGTGTGAAACTATAGCAACTTTGGATCACAATACTGGGTGTGGGTGGTATTTTTCTTTTCCACATGATGCCTTCTCGCTGTGGCAATGAACAGAGGCTGAGGTAAAGAAAACAACTGGAGCTGAGTTGCCAAGAGCATAGAGAGAGGCTCTTCACCATCCTCCTCCTCTTATAGGGGTCTTGCTGCTAGGTTTACATTTTCCTATTTTTCATATAGACCTAGTGTGTTTGCGACATTCCAAAGTCCAGCCTTATTCTATTCCACATAAACTCCTCTCCCAGGAGCACAGTACTTTTTGAAATTACCTTTTCAATCTTGCTGATATTTTTGAATATATAACCTCAAATTTATGTCTCGTGATTGAGTTACATAGCTCAGGATATTGCTCGCCCTCCGTTTTCACTGTTCTCCCTTCTGCTGCTTTGTAAGTTAACTGAAAAAAAAAAAAAAAAAAAAAAAATCCTTTTGACAGTTAAATTCTCCTTAGCTTTTTCTGGAACAGATTTCAGTTTTCAGAGTGTAAAGAACAGATGCCACTATTGACTTATGCTTTGAGCTCTGTTGGGGGAGAGAAAGAGGAGGGGTACTTTCACGTTTCCCTAAAATGCTTTCAGAGTTCATTCCTTGAAGTTTTTTTCCCTACTCCTAGCAGGTTTCAGTATCGCTGAGGAGTGCCATCCATGAGTTTTTGTTGGTTTTCCACTGTGTTTGCCGTATGTTGTTTGCTTATTAACAGTAATTAATCAATTATGAAAATAACCCAGAAAAAGGCAAGTGTCCTATTAGAAATCAATGAAGACATTTGTTTGTTTCTAAAAATAATTCATTACGTATAAATGTCTCCTTTCAGAGATGGTCCAGCTGAAGGACAGACACATGGCCAAAATCATTCCCACGGACTACAAGTTCCTTAAACATGCCTCTCTAGTCATTAATTCATGTGGCCTCCCACTTAAGGCCACATGACTAAAGAAGGTGCTTAGGAAACTGAAACTTTAGCAGTGGTATGAAACAAGCAAGCATAGATAGTAATTTTTTTTTATTATTATTTTTTATTTTTTATTTATTTTTTTCCTATTGATATACTCCTTGCATGTTCTGGAAGGATCTCTGAATGCCTGTGGGATGGCCTGCAAGCCTCTTCTGGATCTCTGCTGAGATTGACACTGAGGATGCCAGCACTAATAGTGATGGGTTTTTGTTTGTGATCTGGATACTTGCCCATTAGGAAATGAATTGGAACAACTTGGTATTTTAGAGATTAAGCTGAGGGAGAAAAACAATCTGTCAGTTTCAATCAATGCTTAATTCATATTTTTGCCCATGTTGCCTTGAACAAGAATTAATTTTCCAAAGTCCAGATTCTGAATTTATTGAGAATAATATCTGTAGATGTGAACGGGAGTTTTGCACGAGCAAAGGCTATATTTCTGAATATCACAAACAGTTAAATGTGTGTGCAGCAGTGCAAGGTAATAAAATTTAAGAAGGCTGCTCCCAGAATGTTTTCCTGGAGAGAAAACAGTTTGCCAGAGACTTGACAGACTTGAGACTTCATGGTTCTACAAGGTATCCTTTAAGAGCAAAACTATGTCTTGTACTTTATGCATTTTTTTTTTAACAAAAAATCTATTTTATCTTTTGGAAAACACCTGTTTTTGCAGGTTTGACACAGTGTTTGCTTTTTAGTAAGAAATTGTTAAGCAGAAGTTTGAATATTCTATTATCTTTATCTGTCTCTGTTTGTTTGTTTTGTTTTGTCCTTCTTTGCTTCTGTGTTTAAGAATGTGTGTTTGGGAAGAGGGTGTTTCACAGATTGCCTTCTGGTGTTTTATGAGCCACCAGCAGCACATGAACTATGGGCTGAAAAACAATTTAATGCACTGGGCTGAAGTCCTCTACCTGTTCTATCGTGCAGAGCAGCAGGACAAAATTTTGACAGTGTCAAGGTGAAATAGACAAGTTTCAGGAGGTTTTAAGTCTAGGGAAAACCAGGGAATCAGTCTGGTAAATGTAGGATAAATGATCTTCCTTTTTAAAACCCCAATAGGTGTATATTTCCTTACATATGAGACCTTGTGATTCTCCTCTTTTGTGCATAACATTGTGTAATGCTTCCATGCTCCATAATTGCAAATCACAATCCATTTTACATGTAGTAGCTTTCAGTAGTGGAAAGAAAACCAATCAGACTTGCTTGAAAAAAACACCTCTTTCTGCTGTTCATGTTCTTTAAAATCATAAAGAAAACGAGCTGGGTGAATAGTCCAAGGGGCAGAAAATTAGAAAGTTGTCACACACACTCACATGTACTCACATGTAGTGTAACCTCTTCTGATTATATTGAGTCAACCCTTGCTGCTCCTTCGTTTTATATTCTGGAAGTGAACCAGGCAATTATGAGCTATTTTAAATCCATATGCAACTTCTTTCAACATCATTGTCTAGCTGAGATGGAATCAACTAGAGTAACAGTTCCTGGCATATAGAACTTTAGACTGATTAGGTCACTAAGAATAGCTGCTTAAAATAGTGGTTTCTGTTTTTTGATGTCTTTCCAAGTGGAAAAATATCTAAAACAATAACTTAGGTTAAGTATCAGTGACAGGAAAACAGATCGTATTAGTGTTGATGCAGTCATGAATAAGGAAAAGATTATGGAATAATGAAAGTAAATGCAATAAGAGTTGAGATGGTCACAGGTTTTTTGACTCTTCTTTACGTGGGATTTTTGTGTGTTCGTGTTTCTTGTTGTTTTGTTTTGTTTTTTACAGTATATAAAACTTTGCTGTCAGCTCTGTCAGGTAGGATATCAGATAGGGTCTAATCATTTTCCTATGACTCTCAGGTCTTTTAAGTATCTATAACTTAAGCATACTTTGACAGGTTCTAGAGATGCCAGCACTCATTATCACAAACAATAAGATTTAATCTAATGACCTAAAAATAATTTACATGAAAAAGTATTTAAGAATTGTCAAAAGGAAATTTCTCTGTGAAGTTCAATATTTGTTTTTCCATTTTCTAGAGGAAAGTCCATCATTATTAAAAGTAATTTAATTATTTCCCCTTTCCCTTGGAAAAAATCCCTTCCCTCCAACATTCAGTTTTTATATCTCTGGCTTGAAAGTCGGGACCCTGCTGAATGTCAAGTTCTGGGTCAGGCCCTGAATAACTTTGCCGGCTTTTAAAGAACTTGGTTGAAAATTAACGCATTCATTACATCAATAAAACTGAAGGTCATTCTTATTTTCTCCATCTATCACTAAACTAAAGAGCATCTTTAAAGTTCTGGCTATTTTTACACATGGAAAGGATTCAATTGCTGAACTCCTTCCACTCAGCACTCTAACTTGAGAATTTGCAGAGGAGGAAAGGGCCAGGAGTTGGTACCCCTAAATGGTATGGCACCAGGGCCAGTCCTTCCCTATCAAGAAGTCTCCTTGGGCACTTTCTGTGGGGTTATTAGAAGACTTTAGTTAATGGTCCGTCTGTCTCAGATTTATCTTCCCAACCTCTTTCCTATTCCAACTTCCTCTTTCAGCTGATGTGTGAATCCCGAGCAGGGTGTTTCCTGAGGATTGTTGTAGATGCAAGGAGAGCTGTACCATACTCCCCATTTCTCCACCACATAAATGAACCCAAATCTTGTTTTGTTGTTGTTTATCCCCAGCCTAATTCACAAAATAGGGACAACCACAAGAGAATTCAGTTTTGTAACTACCTACTGCTCTCCCTCTCCCTTTCTTTCTCCCTCCTTATCCATTTCTGCCTACAGTGTCTTTTTTTGGAAGGAGATTGTTTTGTGTTTCTTCCAAAAACTCCCTCTACTTGTATAATTCACAAAATGACCAACTTTTCTCCAAAGCCACTTGAGACTTTTGAGTTTATGAGAGTCATCTTGCTATTTCTATTTTTAAAATTTACGATTTAATGTTTTGTTGTTGTTGTTGTTGTTGTTGTCACTGAATGCTAGTGAACACCACACATTTTAGGTTGTCATTTCCCTATTAACAAGAAAGCACACAGATTTTATTCATAAAAGATTCATTTAATAATAATGCTCTTGTTGGTTAAAAGAAAAAAAAAAAAAGTCACCTCAGAAAAGAACGGTCCAGCTCTAGCAGTCAGTGAATGCTGAAGTGTCTGTGAAGTACTATTTCAGAGCAGAAAAATTTGAAAACTTTGAAGGCTGTATTGCTTGATCATGGTGGATGATCTCATGTCAATAACAAGATAAGCCCCATGCCCTGCTCTTTCATATTTGCTCCGTGGGACTGTGTTGGTGCTGCTGCAATGGAACAGCCCCTTCTCAAGAACACCGTGGCAGGGAGGTAAACAGAGTGCAGAGGAGGTCCTTGTCCAGCTCCAAGCAGATGGCTAGGAGGCAGTTGCAGTATCCACTCTGCCATTCAGTGTAACCTGTGCCTCAGTGGTCTCATTTTAAAGAAACATCTAGGGTTATGTATTTTCTAAACCCTAACAGGCAGTATTTTGTGTTAGGAGAAAGGGCTTTAAGAAGTATTGGTAACAAAATCTGAGTGTCCATTATACTTTAACTTATATTTATATTTTCAAAGTTTTATTTTTTAAGAAGGGGAAAATTAGAGGTTTCAGAGAGCTCAGAACTATTTCCAGGCTCTCCAAAATCAGAGGGAGCCAACTGCCACTGTAGGTTTCATGGTTTGATGCCAACCCATTAAAATAGCTTTGTGATTCTGCACAAATGATTAGCTTTCTTCATCATTTGATATGAAACATCCTTTTTTTCCTGGCAGTGTATTTCTAACACAGAACAGTGGGATTTTAGACTTCTGTCTCCAGCCACTGTGATAAGAATCAAGCAGTAAAATCTCCTCTTGTTGTTTGTAACTGCACTTTGTGTTCTATTGTATCAGTGTCAGATCTGTGCTCAAATACTTTTGTCACCATTACCCATTTCTCCACCACAGACAGTCAAACAAAGAGAATGTATCAAGAGCTGGAAAACGGATCTGTTAACAGTACAGAGGTTTCCACTTATTTGTCAAGTCTTTCTTCATTCCTTACCATGAAAGTCATGATTGACTAAAACAGCTCCTTTTCCACAGGAAAGATAACAGAACATTTGCAATTCACCTGTGTATGTGGTAGGAGCAATTGAAAGAAGGTATGAGTGATCATAGGATGGTTCAGAACTGATGCACGAGAGTGCTGATTCCTTTAAAGAGAAGGTCACAAAGGAAAATACTGTGGTCTTTTTTTCCCCCTTCAAATTAGCACGTGCTAATCTTTGTTCCGTTTCCAGTGCAGCAGGTTTACAGAGGCAGGTAGGTGGAGGTGTGGGGAGTTTAGTCTGGTAACAGAATCAAGAAGAGTGCCCAGCAGTTTTGAACATTAGTACTGAGCCTTAAATTAAGGCATTGATGCAGCACAAATGTAATGATGTGGCACTGCAACTGTTGAAGTTTGGGATGAACATTCTCACTCTCTTATGTGACACTGGGGTGGGGGTGGGTGGTTCATTGCTCATGCAGTCCATCAGTTTGGAAGCCCTGCTAGTGGTGTAGAAACCTTTTTGGACACAGTTAACTTTTGTTCGGTGTTTAAAGTTCTGTTTCTGCTCTGGGTATGCAGAACAATCAGTGCTGGCCAAGGCTCGTTCATGTTCATAGCAGCTGTCCTACTGCTTTTAGACAGTGAAGAATTGCACACCATGCAAAACAACACAATCTCTTTGCCCTCGACTTTTCAATATGAGAAGGCTTTTGAAATGATTCACTGACACTTCCATGACTTGTATAATTCTAAAGCATTTGATTCCTTAAGTGCTTTTCTCACAAACGGATTATTCATAGTGGCAGAACATGAAATGACAGCGTGTGTGGAAATCTGGTGGGGAGCCAGGGCCATATCTGCCAACAGGCATATGGAAGGTAACACTGGTTATGGCTAAAAGTCTTGCTATAGTTCTCTAAAGGAGAAGCTAAAAATGTACAACTCCCTAACAAATACATCTTCTACTGCCCTCTCCTTCTACCTTTCTAGGCAGAAACTGTGGAAGAAACTTCCTTATAATGACTTCCATTCCCCAGCAGAACCTAAAATGAAGCTAGAGCTAGCAGAAGTTTGGCTGAGCTGGCTGCACTATGAATGGACTTAGAGATGCATGCTGTCTAGGAAGAAGGCATAAGCCACATGCACAAGTTTCTCTCAGGAACTTCTACCCTGAAGCAATGATATTAGCACACTGGACAAGATTTTTAGTAACAGAAGCTGTGAATGTCCCTGAGTGCATAAGATATGGGAATAACTTGGACCGAATATTTATAGACTGCTTAGTTCATCTTAAAATGATGTTGCTAGCCACTGCTGTGATAAGACTAAATATTGGACTGAGAACTCAATGGACAAAGAGCTGTAACTGAGGTGCACTTAACTGAGATGGATTAAACTATTCCCACTGGTTTATCAGTTTATGTTCAATGAGATGTAAATGAATGTAATTAGCTAAATATCACCAATAAAAATATTTTTCCTCTCAGTCAGCAATATGTTCTATTGAGAGAAATTATGACTTAGTTCTGCAAAACACCAAATAAGCATTGCTTTGAGACCACTGATAATGCTTAAGACCTTGGAGGACTGAACCCTTTCTATTCAGAACATCCTGAATGGTTTAGAGTTTAGCTCAGGAGAAAATTCAGTTTTTACTGTCATTCTCTCACTATTTCTACCATAACTATTTATGTGAGAAACTTCTATCAAAGGATTAAATTTAAGACTTGAAGGTTAATTCTATCTACTTTACTGAGGTAGTCAATTTGATTTATTGCTCTTGGCTTATACAGAAAACAATTTTCACTAGAGTTAACTCATCGTCTCAGAAGGTGGTTGCATAATTAAACTGGATTTTTATTGCAATTAGGTACTCCATATAAAACATTTTTTTCCTCTTTGCCGGGAATTGTTCATATTTTAAACTAGTGTAAGGGGTGGAGCAGTGTTTTATTCCTCGGGGAATACGTCCTCTGCACATGGGCAGTTCAGATTCTTTGACAGTCTGTCATACCAAAGTCTTAATATCAGTCCCCATGACACCTCCTCCTCCTTCTCCCTCTGCTGACATGGCGCTTCCAGTGCACAGGTAAAATCCTGTTGTGCTACATCTTCCACTGTATTGTTAACCCTTCGAAAGTTATGGTGACAAGTTGCTATTTGGACTTTTAGTAACTATGAGGAAAATTAGTAAAGAAAAGATCAAGGCCTACTGTGCTATGCACTGTGCACGTGAATGGATAGCCTCTTAGTACACTCTGTCAGATTGCATGGAAGAGCTCTCAAGACTAACTAGGTAATCTGGGGAAAGGAGAAAAATCTTCACTTGCAAAAAGTGCCTCTGACTGAATAACTGAAATTATGGAAAATAAGCCTGTACTAACTCAGGTATGTTGTAACCTGAAACAGTTTACAAATAGTACACTCTTATACCTCGAATAGCTTTCTGAAATGTTTATTCATGTCCCCTCAAAACAGTACTAGGTGCATCCTTTGTTTTGCTGTAAAAATTCATGTGGTGTTTTAATGTCTCCCTTTTCAACACTGCATCTCTTAAAACCTTACCTGAAGATGGTTGTTTTTCTGGGAAGGTGCAAAACACTTTATAGGCATGTGGCTGGGTTGCTTTTGAACTGGTGATGTTAATGGTGCAGAGCAATGTTAATGGCACTGAAGAGCTGCAGGAGAGGGGAGGTTTCCCTGAGCAAATATGTATAAATTCATGTCTGACCTGCTT
>CM021765.1:96664572-96689861 GCA_011076525.1 Nettapus auritus
AAAAAAAAAAAAAAAAAAAAAAAAAAAAGGGCAAAAGCGTGGTAAATGTAATCGCAGGGGAGATGACACAGATCTGTGCCTGTATCTTAAACGTGACCCTGTGGTGTGTGTCTGTGTGTCCCTGGAGCATTGTGCAGTTTTGCTGTCTGGCTGTTTGGGGTTGCCACCTGCTGGTAAAATTAGCGCATGGCTTGTTTTTCCTTCCCGGAAGAAGACAAAAGTACCAATGAGCTGCAAGAGTATGATTTATTATTATTATTTTTTTAAATTATTATTATTTTTTATTTTTCCCCTGATCAAATACTTTCATATTTTTTTCTCTTTTTTTTTTTTTTTTTTTTTTTTTTGAGTGTGGTTATAGTAATCATGTTTGCCAAACAAAGTAATTTAGTGCTCTCTCTCTATATATATATTTTCAGATTATGTAAATCTCCAAATATTCAAAGAGCTATGCTTACGTTATTATGTAAATTACCAATAGCTAGTTCTCACTTCTTGCAGGTTAACTACTGTAACAAAGAGGTTTTCAAAGCATAATATAGGGCCTGAATTTTGCATCCCTCTTAAAACGCAAGGACTTCTGATTGCTTACAACGGTTTTGGAGAGCTTATCTTGAAATACATTTAAAAGTTGGTCAGGACAAAACAAAACAACAACAACAACAAAAAGCGTTGTCGTCCCGGCCCCCCCCCCCCCCCAAAAAAAAAAAAAAAAAAAAAAAAAAAAAAAAAAAAAGTGTCTAGAATTGAAGCTAGTATGCATAGACAGCATATATTTTACAGCCTTCATTTTATCCAAATATGTCATTCTGTTTAATTTTTCAATAAAACACACTCCAGAGTGTGACATTAGGTTAGAGCTGTAGATTTCATCCTGGAATCAAGTGCAACCACCTAACAGCTGATGTTGTTTCTGTCTCAAGCTCAAATGCACTGATTATGGTGATCTGCAAGCTGTCATACTTATGGCAGTGCTTCAGTAACAATCTTTCCCCAGGGAGGTGCGAGTACCCCATGGGAGATGCTGCTCCTGTGTTGTACAGCTCCGTGCTGCCTTCTGCCAGTCACCACTGACCTGCTGGTTGGAGCAGCTCAGCTCTGGGACCCCAGAGCCCTGGAGAGGGGGGTGGTGGAGCTTGGTGGCACTTTGCTAGTTCCATTGGGAGGGGGAGACCCTGAGGATCATGTTGCTTTTTAAGTGATTACCTGTAACACCCAGCTTAGTGTTGCCAGCCTTTTTCAGGAACTAATCTCATTGTCTTCTGCATAATATGTACTTTTGCACAGTAGAACAATTATCAGCTATCTCTTGGATATTAATAATTTAAAACCCCATGCAGCATGTGCTGTTTGTTGCTTGAGCGGAGTTCTGGTAGCGTACTGAGGAGGTTTGAGACTTCCTGTGGCAACCACAGGGATGGGAAGACTGTTCACAGCACTCATACGAGGACCTACAGGACAGGGGCTGGAAGGGGACTTGCCATTGCAGAGTGCTTTTAGGGGAGGCTGTGAAGTCTGTGCTGCCTGGTCCCACTCTGTACTGCCTTAAGTGCCTGTCATTTGCCCCTAAGAGTTAAAAATAAAAAATATCTAGCTAGATTCAGTTGTTATCCATATGTGCTCATGGGTACAGTTCTCCAAAGAGACCCATGGGACATGAATCATTAATGGGACTAGTAGGTCAGGTTGATAGTTGGACTTGATGATCTTTTCCAAAAGGTCTTTTCCAAATTAGATAATTCTATGAAGGCTTTAAACTAAAAGGGGGTAGGTTTAGATTAATAATAAATAAATAAACAAATAATCTTTACTCTGAGAGTGGTGAGGCACTGGCACAGTTTGCCTTGAGAAGCTGTGGGTGCCCCATCCCTGGAGGTGTTCAAGGCCAGGTGGATGGGGCTTTGGGCAACCTGGTCTGGTGGAAGGAATCCCTACCCATGGCAGGGGGTTTGAACTAAGGTCCCTTCCAACCCAAACCATTCTTTGGTTCTGTTCTATGATTCTCTGTATGGATTCAGGGAGAGGAGGAACATGGGGTTCCTGCTGCATCATTTTTGGGGTTCTCCCTCCAGTATAGGAAAGCGTTATTTCTCACTTCTCTTTCAATATCCCCTGTGGAGTTGTGTGGAAGGCTGGAGTCAGGCAGCTGACTCCTTGGCCTTCAGCTATGTTTCTTTCAAAGCATTATAATAAATATCTATTTCCTTCTCTGATGAAAAAATCAGTTGAGTTATAGCCAGAGCTGCCGGTTGTTAAGGCTGCCCAGCCCTTTGTCTGATAGCATGGTGTTTGCAGTTATTTATAGCTGTCAGGCTTTGACCATTCAGAGTGAAATTTTTCATGCTTAGTGGGAGTCTCAGATGAATTTTTATTGACAGTTTCACCAATTCCATTTCTCAGAAGAGAAGAGAAAAGGAATGTGCTTGGCTTGTGTTTCAAACAAACAAAACCCCCTCTCATGTATTGCTTCTCTTTTGTCCCCATGCTTAAAAATAGGAATTTAGATTTTCTTCTGTCAAAGTGAGATTGTTTAACATCTCTTTAAAAATATGCCTGTACTTGGCCAATGAAGCAGCCTTGAAAAACTGCAATTTGCTCCATAAAAGCAAAAATCTTCTGGAGGTGAAGAGGATGCAATAATAAATCTTCACAAATCTTCCCTCTTAAAGAAGCAGAGGAGAGAGGAAGAGTGATGATGAACCAGAGGTTTGGAGATAAATATGAGATAAGGACAGATGAGTGAAGACAGGACAAAAAGGGAACAAACATACAAAGATTCACCAAGAGTGAAGACTCTGCATATTTATGCCACTAAAGTCTTATTCGTGCCGGATATATTTTGAAAAGATTAGGTGAAGATTAAGATTAATTTTGAGATATCTGCCTTTTTGAGTGTTTGACTTTGCAGATACAGTGTGTGCCTAAGGTGGGGTAGATAATCATTTTGAGTTGCTTGTAACCGGGATGTCTATAGTAATAGAAGACCAATTAATCTGTCAAAAGGTTACTCCAAAGGTGGGACTTGCTATTTTTCTCAAATATTTTTGCTCTTTTAGACATTTACAGGTTTTATGTTGTTTCCTCTGCCTCTTCTCTCAGAAGAAATTCCTCTTTTGAGCTTTCAGAATTGAACAAAAGTGTCAATACCACAAAGATTACTTGTCTGCCCAGCAGAGCAGGCAGGTGTACGTGAGGAGCTGCTCACAGGATGGGGCACAGCTCCAGCAGAGAAAGAGGCCAGAGGCTGTATGCTAACATGGCTGCATCACACTGTAGTAGCACCTATCACAGCGACTGGTGCTTCAGCAGAAACCACAGTCCCCTTATGCTTCTCGCTCCTTTGCAGCCAAGGAATGCATGTGGCTACAAAATCCTTCATGTCTGGCACAGGGTATTCAGTCAGGGTAGATACTGAGTATGTGCTTTGATCTAGGAGGAGGGGGATTGAAAAGAAGGGGTAAGGAAGGCCTTGCTGCTGGCCATGAGAGAATGTTATGCACTGGCACCTGTATTTTAAGGGTCCGCGGGGAGGCAAATCTCTGTCTCCATCATTGAATGCCAGTGAGGTACCTTTGAAAGCAGTCTAAATAGCTACCACTGAAAGCCTAAAGCTTTCCAAGATTATACCTTAGTGCCCCCCTAAGACCTGTAGCTTGCCATTAAAATACAGTCATCGTCAGGCCTCGGTCCCAGGCCTCTAAGATCTGAATATAAATGGCCCACTTTTAAAGGCTACAGTGAAGTGAATGAGACTGCTGAGACCAGAAGGGTGATGCTCTCAGCAGCTTGCTCATGGCTCCAGGGTTGCCCTTGGAGCACATTAGATCTGCTACTTATTTCTTAGCTTTCCAAGCAAATCAATTGCTCCAGGCATATGCATTACATATGGCCCTGGGTCAATAGGTAGGAGTACAGTCGTATGTGTTTTATCTTTCTTAAATAACAATTCAGATGAATTTTAAATCAAAGTTTGTCACCCCAGGATCAGAAATAAGTACATAGAGAGAGACCATACCTTACTCGGTTTGGATGACAAAGCCCACGGTAGAGAGTGGCACCACACAAGAGCAGCAGTGGCATGTTTTAGCCTTGCTCACTACTGACGTGACTTAATGCTCGTCATTGCTGTCAGCAGTGAAGCACAAATCATGAGCTATTACTGGGTAAGGAGGAGAACCTGAGCTACATCAATGAGCCTCTTTGGTTGTACCCATAGTTTGTAGCTCTATTTTCTAAGATGTCTACAGATCTATATATTATGAGAAAGAAGGATTCAGATGATTAAATATATGCTATTTCAGGAAAGAAAGGGTGGGGTACACTGGTTAAAGAAAGAGGCCAAGACTTTGGGTGATCCAAGTTACTATTTCTGACTGCCACTTATTTTGTCAATCCTGACCTAAATTCTGTAGAGAAGCTTGCAACAACTCTGGGCTACCATTTCCACCAAGTGTAGGGTCAGTAGGTTCTGGCAGGATGTAAAAGCTTCTGCCTGAGGTATTAAGCTGAAATAAAATTAAAATGAGACCAGCCTGTAATTAATTTTTATGGTATCTGATTGGGTTTGAGCACCGCAATTTTGCGTAATTATTTTATCCCCTGTTATTCTAAAATTAAAAGAGTAAATTTGTAAATGTAAACTTAAAATCTTTGTGTTGCATTTTTTTCTGGCTCACTGTTAAAAAACAAGTAAAATACCTAAATGAAGCCTACGTAGAAGGGAACAATAAATTTTCTATGAGGAGGTTAATGTGTGCACTGCTCTACTTTAGATATAAGTATAAAATGCCTCCTGAAATGAAGAAACCTTGCTTTTAATTTTTGATTTGCCAAAAACTCAAGCCAATGCTATGAGGAATATGCAATATAGAGTTTGGTGTGTGTGTGTGCACGCATGCGTGTGCATGTGCACATGAGTACACAACTTCTCGTAATTTGGTTCTTTGTAATATCCAGTTCATTTTTATGCTGATTTTTCCATAGAAAAGATTCAGTGTGTTGTAAAATTTGGCATTCAAGGCACACTGAATGCTGCCAGCTACTTCTTTGCATGAAAGACAGATTCCAACTCAGTTTTATTGTGCCTTTATTATTCAATTTCCAAGGGGAAAAAAAAAAAATAATCAGGCCATTTTTTTCTTAATGCTTCATTTTGCTTCATTTAGCCCTGATTGCAAAGCTTTTTCCTAGGCATTTCATATGAATGTGTATCTGTTGCACATGTCCACTTATTTATACCCTCTATAGAGGTGGTCTTGGTAGTGTAGTATCTGAGCATCTCCCCTTTTTTTGTTGACTACTGTAAATGACTGATGAAGTTTGTAGCTTTAAGGTGTGCATTGTTTCTGAGGGGTTAAAAGGGAGTTCAAATACATGTGCAGTTTACATTGGAAAAGTGAAAGTAGAAGGGTACTGAGTAAATGTAATAAGATTTGTGATCATTCTGTATGTTGAATCAGTCACTAAGGAAATTCTGTATGCACAAATAACCTTCGAATTTCATTCAAAGATTGCACTTGGAGGCCAAAGTGAACAATTTTTAAACATAGTTTCAGTTACTGTTTTTAAAATATGCAGTAATTTTCACTGTCAGTAGACAAAAACATTGGTTGAAATCTACCTTAACTCACGAATTCTTACATTACTTTCTATTTTCCAAATTTCAGGTAAGAGGAGATTGTTGTAGACTTATTTAGGCAATTTTAATTAAAAACAAAACTAAACAACAACAAAAAGAGACAAATACTTAAAAACAGCCATAATGCTTTGTAAAATTCCTAAAATTCCAAATATGACCTGCTAAAGCGTAATAGTATTTCAAACTGGAAGATGTTAACAGTATTTTATCTGAAAGCAGTAGTGAATATCATTATTTCAAATTGTATTCCAGAAATCTTAATTTTGAAAGAGGCTGTATGGATATTAAATAGCACTTTATTTCTGCCAGTGACATAAGCACACAATCAGCTTTCTGTTCAAAGCAAAGCTGTGAAGCATGCGTATGTATTTGCATATAATCAAATATAGGTTTTAAACTTGCAATTTTTGCTCCAGGATTTTATATGCTTACATGCTGAGTTTTGATTGTGGAAAAATTCTCATCTTGTGGAAGCTACCTTCTGAAAATCTGTAGGAATTAAATCAGGTCCACAGTGAGAGCCAAGAATGCTACCATAATTATTATGAGAATAGTAGCCTTATTTTTTAACATGTGGCCTAGGGTAAAAACAGAGCAAATCTTATTGGGTTGTTTATGTTTTTAAATCCAAACACACATTAGAATGATGTCTTGCCTACCTCTGGCTTTTACAGCAAATAGTTTTGTATTAGCATATGTCTCCTTTCTAATATTTTTCACTTCAAGTGATACTTCTGAAGCAGCCATCACCTGATGCAATATTGTGCTGGTTTCTTAACCATTGAGCAAATAGTGAAAATGGAATAAGCAGTCATTACCTAAGAATGATTATTTAAAGCTAAGCTATTAAATAGCTATATAAAATCCTTGGACAGGTGGAGGCACTTAGTAATATCAATTAGTTCTCTCTTGAGATATGAAGTATTCATTTTATAAATTTATTTATTCTCTATATAAAGTTTGTTGCCTCTCAAAAAATTGTTTGCTATTGGGAATACATCATGCTATTCGTTTAGAAGAATATTCTGCAGATGACATGGACGTGCTTTCAACGGTTTGGGGAAAAAAGAACAAGTGGTTATGTTTTGCAAACATGAAGATGAGCCTGAGTGTTGGATTAAGAAAAAGATTAAGAGATGGCTTTGTGGAGATCTTCTGCTCAGGTACTGCATTTGCTGTGTGGAGACAATAGGTTATCATAGACGTTACTAGCAATGCATCTTTTTTTTTTTTTTTTTTTTTTTTTTTTTTTTTTCTATAATGCCATATTTCTTAGTTGGTTTTCTCTGTTAATGCTTTTGTGAACTCAAAGGTAATTTGTTTCTGGCTAGTATAAAACCATCACTGAGAGTGACAGAATTTAATTGTAGGGACTTAATTCATCATCCAGATTGCTCAGTTGACGATCTCTATGAAAACTGTATAACAGAATAAATAACAGGAACTGCGAATCACGTGAGGATGGGAATGTTAAAAATCAAATATATTTTTTCCCAGGCTTTTGGGAAGTCGTCATATGCTCACTGCACTGAGATAGAGAAGAGAGATCTGATTTTGTGCTCTTCTCTCTCTGTGTTGGAGTGTGCAATGCAAGCAGGAGGACAGCTGCCTGTGTGTGCTCGGGCAGGAGCAGTTGTGTAGATCACCAGCTTTTCTAGCACCGGCTAGACTGGAAATGGAAAATTGGTATTTATTCAGATGGAATGAAGCCTCTCTCCTGTGGGGAAGGTAGCTATTTAGTCAGGCTGAGACAATCCAAAAGAAAGTTCTGGAAGAAATCAACTTATTGTCAATAAAACTTGCATGAAATAGAAGTGGTGTTGTTATGATCAGCTAGTAAATGCCAACTGGCAGAAAAAAAATGGTGGTAGTATTCACTTTTACTACAGTTTTGTGTCTGGGGATGTGCAAGGTTTTTTATGTTCTTATTTTCATTGAGGAAATAGTAATGCACTTCTCAAATTAACTTCCAGTTAAATATGAAAAGGTTAGACTGTACCTAATCTATGAGGAATTGTGCTAAAACTGGCTACCTTTCAGACATGCCATCTCCTTGTTTTATATACTGTTTATATTTGCACATTTTGTAGCTTTAAATTTTACTGGACAAGAAAACGCTGGTGTCCTATGATTCATGTGATTTTGCACTGTGTGATTTAAGTCAACTAAGTGGAAGGGAGCTTAGAAAAGGGAATTTTAGCCAATTCCAAGCTGGTGGGAAAGCAGGGTCTGAAAAGAGGTGGAAACAACAAAGAGAAGTAACAAGAGGACGGATTTTGTCAACCAAAGGGTTCTAGGAAGGTACAGCCAACCAGATTGCATTTTGCAGGGTAACATATTTCACAAAGGTGTTTGTCTTGAGGTTATGCTTGTTGTGTGTAATGGATTATGTCATGGAAAGTTCAGCAAAAGCTGCCTTTTCTGGTTTTGTTCTTCACTTTAAATGTTGAAGTCCATAATTGTGGCTGTATAGACATAGTGCACTGATGAGGATGCAACACCATCAACACTGTAGCCCTCAAGAGCAGGTTAAACTCAGAGATTCTGTTTCCAAACCTCCTTTCTGTGCTTGCTTCAATTTTGCTTCTGAAAATTTACATTTGTGCTGATCTGAACTAGTAAGGGTGGAGAATTCTGTTTGTGCTCTTCCAGGGCCCTTTTCTAGGCCTTATTAAATGTTAAGGAGTTCCTTTTATTTCTGTATATTCACACCCTTTGTCCAGGTAGCTCATGTAGGAAAGCCTAGTGTTTCTCTGTATGCAATTATTTTGAAGTAGCTGCACAGAATCTTCTGCATGACCAACATGGTATTCAGACTCACACACCATTGTTCTTGCAAGTTTTACAGTGACTTATAAACAATATTATTTGTGTTTCTTGGTGTTAAGTTACTTCAAGGACTGGGTTATGACTTCCAGGCAATACCTTCTTTATTTTCCCTCAGCTGCTGTAGTGTCATGATAAACATTGTAAAAGATGTGGAGCAGTGGCTAGGTTGTGCATCCTCATCCTTCCCTACAACATCTTTGCTATGCTGGGGAGGCTGCAAAAGGAAGAATTTCACTGTGATGAACTCCTTCAGCTTAAAAGAAGGCATGGAGAAAAATCATGTTTAAAGTCCCTAGGCTGTGTTTCACTGTGTAATATGGAAGTCCTCTGACCTAATGCATCTTTTACAAGAGCATCGTAATGGAGACTTCCTTAAAAGCCCAGCTCCCACAGCCACTGTTAAAGTCCCAAGATGGGCATGGCAGATGAAGGAAAGCAGCATCACCTGGGTGGATGCTTATGGTTCCTTTTAGGATTCTTACAAAACCTGGGGAATAACAGGCTGAGGAGTGCTTGACTGCTCTGGAGAAGAAGAAATACCCTTCCAAAAAGTGGGTCCTGTGTATGGCCCAAATATAGGGCTTCCACATATGGGAAGAAAGAATGGATTTCAAAGGTCTAGATGCTGTTGAGCTAAAGTTGGGCTTTCATTTGCCTGGAGTGATTGTCTATATGGAAGGAGAAGGGTTCCCCTTCCCACTTCCCCCACTCACGTACAGGTTTGAGTTATGATTGTTTCCTTTAACACCTGGAAAGTGGCATGGTATTTTATTTAAATATCTGCCCGTTCAGGCCAGCACACCTACCAGTACAGTAAGAAGCCTCTTCCCATGTGTTACACATGTCTGCTGTCAGATTAAAATGCAGTTCAGTAATATAAAAGGAAATTTCCAAGCCCTTTTGTGCCAACCTCCCAGAATGAATTACCTAAAAGAAGTCCATGTATGATGGGGTATTTTAAAAGGAAAGCTAGGTGCTACTTACCAGAACAGTGATTTTGTGAAAAGGATGTAGATGCAGTTCCAACCAGAAGCATTAAAATCCCATCGGGAGAAAGAAACACATTCAAACTCTTTCAAACAATAAGTAATTCTCATAGCCTTATGCCAATTGTTTATGCCAATTACTTTACCACTGTTGCCTGAGTTTAGTTGTGTTTGTTTTGGGAAGGTTCCCACTTTGCAGCTTTTTCCTGAGCAATAATTAAAAAGAGGTGTGTATATGAAGAAGATCATTTTATTTCTCACCTTAAAAATAAAATAAAATAAAATCATCCTTCCTTTAATTCCCATTCTAATTCATAATTGAAGCGAGAACATGGTCACTACCCTGCCAGCTCATGTTGAGACTGAACAAGGTGAGTTCTTAGATGGTAGCTTTTTTTTTGGAGGCTGGGCAAGCATGGTCCTTTGCCCATGGGCTCACCCTGGAAAACGCAAGTGGAATTTTTTTTTTTTTTTAATATCAATGTGGTGGGACATCCCATGGTAGGGAAATACATTTAAAAGCTATGCAGTTTTATAAGTGCAGCATTGGTCAAAATGTGCATTGACAGACCTGGCTGCTATCCTGAGGTTCGCCACCAATTTTGTATTCTCTCGGGTGAACTACTTAACACTTCAGTTTCCTCACCCATAAAGTGGAAACAACACCTCTGGGGACGGTGACAAGGTCTTTAGGTAAAAGAAGGTATTCCAAGGGTGGAGTGGTGCTATACCATGATGATTATTCTTTTACTTTACTGATTCTTTTACTTTAGTGAAGGTACACTTTTCAGGTTTAACACATGTTGGTAATGATTAATTGAGTTTTGTGGATTAAATTTTTAGTGGGAGTTATGAAATATGTTCCTAAAGAATAATGCATTTTAAATGTTATGTGAGATTTCAGAATTAAAACTTTGTCTCATATTTCAAATAATTTTAAATGACCTTCAGATAAAGCCAGTCAGTATTTTGAATATCCTAATGAAATCACTTTGCTTGCAAGATGTTTTGTTTGGAAATGAAACTGAAAACTACTGACCGTGTTGAGCTGATGATGTTTGTCTGTCTAATACACTAATATTCATCAATGCAGTGTGTGAAGGCAAAGTTCAGACATGAATATAGATAACTAGGATTTTCTGGGAGCTCATATAATAATCTCTTTTAGGTATTGATCTTTGTAGCTACCTGATGACCTTTATTTTACACTGATATCAAAAGAAAGCAGCATTATTTTATCACTTGGCTCCATGAATACAGAAATAATTGAGTTCTCATCACTAATCATTTTAGTAAATTAGAAACTCCCATTTAGTACACACCTTGCTGGCTGTGCTTGTACTGAGTAGTGTTTCTGGAGTATTTTGAGACTGTTTACTGCTTAATGTACTGTTTGGTGATGATATCCAAATCTGACCCTAATATTTTGAAAGTATTTGAAAGTCCAGTTTTGCTTTTTTTGACTTACTTGTATCTGCCATTTTAATTAGACTGAATTTAGATGAATATATGTGTTTGTTTGTTTGTTTGTTTTCAGGAATAAGCATGAACATTACAGTTATCTTGGTACAAAAGAGCAAAATGTATTTGTGTAAACTGTGAGTTCAAATATTAGGGTTGTTTAAAAAAAAATAAAAGGGAGTAACCTCAGAAGATTTGAATTAAAATAAAAGTCCACAAACTCTACTTTTACTTTGATCTTGTGTCTTTACTACTGTAAATATTATTAAGTAGCATTTCAATCCTATAAATTATTACAAATTTGGATTAAACCCAAAAGAATTAATGTCTTCCATTGCAGTTTGCCTGGAAAGCTTTCTTCCCATAGGAAAGCTATAAGCTTATTGCCTCCATATAAGCTATGTGTGCATTAAACTGCAAGTATAATGCTGCATATTAAAAAAATCTATGAATATATTATCTAAAGTAACCTCAAATAATTTTATAAAAATAGCTGATGTATTTATGGAAGATTTTCAAAGCTACCCATAGCACTAGATGAGATCTTTGTTTCTTTAAAGCTGAAACTTTCCATATAAACACATTGATTTCATTATGGACAACAACTGAAATAAAGCAGTTTGTTATTTAATTCCAAAATTGTTGCAATTGAACATGTTAGGATTAGTGTTTTAGATTTGGAATGACTTTATTGCTGAAAAGTGTTCATCAGTTTGTTGGTCTGCCATCCAAATATAATTGGGCATATATCATGCTCAATTCCTCTTTCCTGGGACATATAATGAGGGACGACTGGGGAGTAAGGGCTAGCAGCACAGGGTGGATGAGGGAAACAGGTAACCACACCAGAGGGTGATTGTTATGCTAGAGGGAGAAGGAGAAAAATTGAGACTCTTCATTATTCAGTACATTTCCCATGACTTTAAACTTATCCTTGTCCGAGGTTTCCAATAATGCTGAGCAACAGGAAGAAATATTAATCAGTCTCCTCTGATGTGATTTCAGTTGTTACCTGTTACAGTCTTCTCAGACTTTGCTCGAGAGGCAGGGGCATTTGAGGCATTTGCACCTGGCTGTAAATCATGTAAAATTGATGGTAGCTTATAATAAGTGTCTAGACTACTGAAGTGTCTTTGGTATTTAGTCTAATTAAATGAATTGTAAAGAGTTGGATCTTAGATCACATAAAGAAAAAAAAAAGATAAAATAGATTATTTCACTATGTGATGTAAGTAGGTTGAAAATGCTCATGAGGACTGTCTTGCAGAAACATTGCTGTGATGCAGCTGGTGATGGGCCTAAACCTATTTTATGGAATGCGCCATCCCAGGAAAACACAGGAGGAGCCTTCAAATGTACTTGTGTCTTTCTAGCATATTTGACCTCTAGATGGAAATTTATGAAAACCTTTCAAAAGATAGGGAGGCTAGTCTTCAATTCTCTTTAAATTCCAATTTAAAAGATTTTTTGTTTTTGGAGATATGTGGAGTGTATGATGCTTTCAGGAAAAATATTTGGGGGGTTGTTCATTTTTCATTGTTTAATATTTGAAGACAGAGTATAACCCCAACTGCTGAAAAAAGTTATCTTCAGTAAATTTATGCATTTTCTGTACAGGAAAGCTTTGCACTGCTAGGTATATTGTAGCTTTTCTGATGGACCTTGTCATCTTGAATAGTAAATGGGCCAAATCATAGTGAAGCTGCAGAGGTTAGATGATATGGTTTTGGGATATGCATTGATGAGTTGCAGCAGTAGGTCAGTAGGTATTTGGATGGTAGATATGGACTGTGTTATGGTTCCAACACACTTCCTGGGGAGGGTTTTACTAATTTAAGGATCTGGGCTAATAGCTTTACGCTGGCAAGATTTCTCTGTTCATTCTGATTCATTTGCTATACTTTCTTTCCCTGATGTGCTTAAATTAGTTCTTTTACACTTAGTTGCTTTCCACCTTTTTGTCACTTCAGCGTATAAAGGGATATGTCTGTAACATTTTAGACCTAGACCTGGACAAATCCTGCTTTTATTTATTTATTTATTTATTTTTTAATCTTCTTTTGATTAACTGTCCATTTGGAAAGAAATGGTTTTGTTAGTGAAAATATAAAACAAGAAGCAGAGGGTGTATATATATATGTGTCATTTGTACTAAAGAAAATTTGCACCATTTGGGGGAATGTGAATGGACCTTAAAGCACCAGTGAAAGTAATTCATTTCTATGCTATAATACCTTCTAAATGTTAGGGTTTTCCAAATACCTCATGCTACTATTCAGCAGCCAAATATATATATACTTATATATCTGTCTAACCATTTTTTTTTTCTTCCCCACATCTATCATGTTTAAAGCTCTCATCTTTTTTAAGATGCTATTAAGGAATCAAAGACAGCATTTTACGGTGTTTGATCCTTACAAAACTGCTGACTTTTTTGTTTAACTAATTTTTAGTAAAGGTATGCTATATCATACAGACGAATGGTCTGATCTTTTGAAAGCACTTTTTTATTATTATTAATTTGTAGTTCAACTTGTTTAGAACCTGAAAATATCAAGAAATGTCTTCAGAGTGCTCAAGTGTGATTTATAATTGACAACTCAGGTTAGGTGCAGCTACATACAGAAATCAAATACTAATAATAATTTTTATCAGTTCATTTGAGGTAAGGGGAGTTTAATAACTTCTTTAAAAAAATTAAAATGACTACTTTGAAGCTGTACAGGAAAGTTTAATTTTCAAGATTCACAGTACCATTTACATTCTATTTAGTATATGTGAATATTCAGAAAAGCTTTGTGAGAGCACTGTTTTGTATATATTTGGATACTTATAAAATATTTATTTGTAGGTATATGTATTAAATAGTATAAATCTAAAAAAAAAAAAAAAGTAATACTTTTTATATTATATTGTACAGGGATACAATGGTTTGTACTCTTGTAATATGAAAGGCACACTAGGAAAGAATTAATGGTCTTGATATTGTAGCAAAAGCCCCTGTTTGCATGATGAAAGCTTCCTGGTGTTACAGGCATCCTTTTTGAAAGGACATAAGAAAAACTGAAAAAAGTCACTTGGAGAGGATTAAGAGTGCTCACTTACAAGTTTGGTTGTTAGAAATAGCACTGTATGGATTTAAATTCATAACCTCAGGTATGTGAAACACTTTTTCTGTGTGGAAAAGATCCAATTTTCCAAATGAAAAACCACTTGGAAAAATAGATTTTTGCCAGTGAAAAGGATGTTGGATGTGATCCTCAATTAATTGAAAACGAGTCAGCCATTATACATCTGAGATTTAAACTTGGCCTTTAACAATTGTTATATCATCGGTAGTGGTAATAGTTATGTTAATATTTTAATGTTAAATATAGCTTATTTTACACATACTTGGCTAAATTCATGCCTGGTACAGGTCCACTGTTTGGGCCCCATCCCAGCCATTTGCAGCTTGATCCCATGCTGCCCCACTGAAAACTGGGCTTACACTGGAAGGAACTTGGACCACTGCCATGCAGTGTCAGGGTCTCGTTCTGCAGCAATTTGTGTGTAATATATATAATGTTTTGAGAAGCGCCAGTCTGACTGGGAGCATGGAGCAAAACAGTGGAAATTGTATACTGTTACTTAAATTTACACATCTTACTTCCAAGTTGAAATGTATTTTAGGATTCTTTCTGCATGGGGAGCTGCTAAAAGCACACAGGTTGTTGTGTGAGAGCCGTGGGAACACCGCCATTCCCCACAGGTAACAGATCATGTCTGTGCTGCACGCTCAGAGGCTCTTTTCTGCAGGGGTGATCTAATGTAAGGACAGGTGGTTTGAAGAAACAAATAATCTTGCATTCTTTCTGTTCTTTATCAAGTAGTCCCACTTGGTCTAAATCAGGCTTTAAGGCTATTGTTTGCTCTAATGCAATTACACATGTTTTTTACTCAGACTCCAGTGAGCCAGACTTTGGCAGCAAGACCTGATAAGCCTTCTATGTGTCTATGTGTCTTTAAAAATGAATTGCATTGTGCTGGTCCCTGGGAAAGTGTCTTCCATGAAAACAGTTAATCCTCCTTCCCCATCCTTTCTAGATGAAACCATCCATGGCATATACACTGACAGTCAATTTACGTCTTGCCCAAGGAAAAAGATTTTTTCCCTGTGCAAAAGGTATTTATTAGAGATGTCTTTTTCATGTACCACTTGGGAAGTAAACGCTAATCTATAATAACCTTTTTTATTTTTTTATTTGTTTTTATTTTTATTTTTTTTTTAAATAAATCTGGGTAATATCATTGAAAGGAATAACTGTGTAAACGTGCAGATCTATAGAACAGATGTAAACTATTGGAAGTATAAAAATCTTGCAAAAATGCTACAGCATCTGTGGTTATATCACTGATGTTTATTTGTATCCAGATCACTGGTTTGGGGCAAAAATACTGATATATTTCATGCTTAGAATCTAAAGTAATCCAAATCTTCACAGCCTTGCCTTTCTGGTGATGCTCAGTACTTCCACCTTCCATTGACACCACCTAACATTAGGGCTGCTCACTCTGTGAGCAAAAAGCCCAAAGGCCCAAGAGTGCTACCAAGTTGGCATGGGCTAAGGAAGAACTGTGCCCTTACTGTTCCAGGATGGATCTTTCAGAGTGCAGATGCACATAGAATGGCTTCCGTTATGTTGTGCAGATGCTCTTGTTACACAACATTGTGCAAACAAAGCTTGGACATAGAACAGTTAACACCAGAATCCTTACCTTTGCATGATTGCTAAGCAGTGCGGAGTGTACTAGGAGTAAAATGAGTTAAGAAAATACTGTGCACAGAGCAATGACATAACTGAAGGCCAAAGCAGAGCTGGAACTCTTTAGAAATCTGGAATACAGCTGGAGAATATTCAAACCCTTGTTTTATCACATATATGCTAAAGACTGTTTATAGCAAAATAGAAACAAGTCAGAAAATATTTTTCATTTTCTCCTTTCAAATTATTTGATAGGTTTGACCCAACTCAGTGAAAACTGACCATGAAATTATGGAATTTAAAACTGGGAGGTTGCATAAAAATTAAACGTATGGCAGGTATTTTTTACATGCAAGTGCAAAAATATTTGGGGTTACAAGGATGCAAATTGTTATAGTATCAAAACAGAAAGAGTTAAACAGATCTTCCACCCCATGTACAGAAAAAACAAAAGTGAAGGTTACTTCTCAATGAAACAGAGTTTCTCTGAGCTGCACTATTTATATATGTGTGTGTGTGCATGTATACCTCTCCAGAGTGCAAATGTACATATGGGTGATTGTTTGACTCAGACATGTTTCAGCCTTAGGAGTATCGTAGTGATTATGCCTGTAGAGACTTTCAACACTGTATACTCTTTATATGAACAACTCTTAATTCTGCAACCTTTAGTACAAAATTCTCAATGGGATCCCAAAGGCACTTGAACAGTTAAGGCAAGCAGGCTGTGCAAGTAGATGCTGCATCTCATAGAAACATCTGTCGTTAATGATATCTCCTTTGAATATTTGTATTTATGCAGGTTCTGTGGGTACCTGAACAGTAGTTTCCAAAATGCATACATTATCTAGAAGAATGTCATAGAGACCCATGAAAAAGAAAGAATGAATGATGCTAACAAGACCAACATTGTGCCTGATTTCCTTTGTAATGACGTAGTGCTTGGCAAAGGTGAGGAGGAAACTTCATGTCAATCAGCATGGGATCACCTCTTGGGCACAGAGATTCTATGCTCTTGTGGAGCAAAACAATGGGGCTTTTCCCAGCTGCCTCACATCCAGTCCTGAAAACCTGCACTTATTAAAAATGCTATCTCAGAGCTGAGAAAATGGTGAAAGGACCTTTCTGCCATGAAAACAAATAATTTTGTCTAAACAAAATCTTAAATGGTTTTTGAAAGCTTTCCTCAGTTTTTTGAGTTCTAATTGGAATAGATTTAGGAGCAGAAAGTCAGTCTCCTGGTATGAAGTAAAAATTGTAGATAATTAAGGGAGGTAATTTCAGTATATCCCATAATGGACAGCATAAAAGAGGCTCAATCATTAAAATCTTCATTTTCCCCAGTCCTCCTTACAAAAATAATAGCCAATTGAAAAACCAGTTTCAACTGAGGATTCAGAAGGGAGCAGATGGGCTTTACTGTGATGTGTACCAATATCATATCACAATCCAGCTGGAGACCGGGGCATGGGTCTCAGGACAGAATTCCCTCTGCTGTATTTTTATGACACTCTTAAGTGTAAGGAATGGTGGAGGATAAACAGTTTCTTTAAGTTGGTGGCTGCAGGTCTGAAATTGCTGCCAGAAACCCTCAGCTGAATGACAACCCTTTTGTTTTTAAGTACTGGAAGACATTCAGAAATGAAGAGGCCTCTCTGGGTGATAAAGACTCACAGGTATATTACTTAGTCCGCTTTACTGAGTCTAGTGAAGCCTTCCTTGTTCATAAGGCTTAAAGGTGAAAAAGGACACATCCATTCAGTTTCTATAAGTTGCCCAAATTTCGGATGCTGAGTGTTGAGATTCAGATGGTGCTTGAGATTTATGAGGATAATAATAACTAGTACAGTCCTGTCTTTTTGAGATCTGACCAAAGAATGCAGTTTGAAGAATGGTCAGATACAGGTGATATAATGAAGTGAGGTGTGGCATTTCTGTTTTGAAGCTGTAGATAAGCTGCACATCCAGTTGATTTCTGAGGAGAAAAGAACTGCCTTGGGAAGTCTTCACCATCCTGAGATTAATAATCAAAATCAAACAAAGTAAAATATATGTCCCTGGCTCTCCCACTTTTGGTCCACCAGTCTGGAACAACTTGAGACTCTGTGTGTAGTCAGAGGAGAGAAACTGCTCTTAGTTCAGTCTGACTTCCCCAGTCCCAAAGTCTAATTCCTTCTTGACACAGAAGAGAAGCCCTGTATCATTCCTTTTGCTTATGATTAGCATATTCTTATGGCCATAATGGAGGGTCATAGAACCACAGAATGGTTTGGGTTGGAAGAGACCTTAAAGATCATCTAATTCCAAGCCCCCTTCTATGGACAGAGACACCTTCCACCAGACCAGGTTGCCCAAAACCTAATTGAACCTGTCCTTGAACACTTCAGAAATGGTGTCCTTGGGCAAACACCTGGCACAGATTTCTGAAATGTCAGCATGGTGGTCAGGTGGTTTTTTCAGGTCCATATGGCCCCATGATCTCCCTAAACAAGCAGAAGAATATCTATTACCGCAGATCTGGATAGGGATAAGAAGAGCAAATATAGGCAAATTCTATCTGCTGTCAGAGTTTAAAGCTGACTGTGAAATGAGAGTCATAGGGTGACTTTTGGGAAGTGAATCTGAAATCCAGCCAAATAGCTGAGCATGACTACCATGACAGAGCTTCAGGCCCAAGGGATTCTTCTTGGCAGAACAGAAAATAGTGACAAACTTAGGAGTTACAACCACAGAGGGTTGTAGCAAAGCTTTAAGAGGGGGTCTATTTTTGTTAGAAGTGACCCCAATTATTCTATCTGATGAACATGAAATGTGTCAAATACCTAATCTAGTTGTTCAGGATCCTCAAAAATACAGCCAAGTTTTTTGTTTGTTTGTTTTTTAATATAACTAAGAACACAGTCTTAATAAAAAAATAAATAAATAAATAACAAAGTTGTTGGCTCTGTTGAGAAGTAGGCAATGTGACACATAAATTATAAAAATAAAAATCCAAGTCATTCTGCGGTATGAAACACAACACTAAATAATAGTGACATGGAAAATTTTTTGAGACGGTATCTGGGATGTTGTCACAAAACAACTTTTAATTGTACTCTGAGGAAAAGTTCAGTATCTCATGATCACTGGTTGTACATACTTCCCCAGTCTTTCTCTGTACAAACTTCTGTGGGTCAATGCCTTTCATGAACATACTACCATTCTCTTCTACTGAACTCTGTATGTTGAGAAAGCTTGAAAACCCGGACAAAGTCAGGTAAGTCTCCTAACCTCAGGAAGAAATGGAAATCTGGGAGTGAGCTCTATCTTGCACTACAGGAAAGGCTATGAATTCTCTGTATCTAGCTATGAATTTGCAGTAGAAATTTTACCTGTTGGGATTTTAGAAAACATAATTGTTAAGGACAGGGCTGTAAATTTATGCTTAGTGTTTCTTTTTATCCCATGGCTTCAAAGCCTCAGTATATAGGTGGACTGAAGACACTTGTGGACTTACCCTGCTCTTTCCTGAGGGAGAAAAGATCACCAAAGGTGAACATTCTTAAAACAAATGTTGAATTTCCACACAACTGAGTGACAGTTTATATACTTTCCATTATGTATAGCACTTTGGCCAAGTGTGCCAAGATCTACTATTGGAGCTAACAAAATTACTTGTGTCATAAGAAGGATATGCTTTTTGAGAACTGTTTGTAAGGTTTAAAAGCAGTGTCAGCATTACAGACATCTGTCTAAGTTTCCTTCAGTGCAGTGCCCTGATCTGAAAATTGTATGGGTTCCAAATACACAATCAGCTGAACAAATGCTGGAGTTTAAGGCTCAGTTCTCATTCATTAGCCAATGTACTCCTGAGTTCATAGGCTTTAATATATATAATATTAAACCCAAAATAATATAGATGGCAGTTCTTTTGGTGGCGGTATCTTCCATAATATTGTAATAATTATTTTTAAGTTTTTGTAAATTTTACAACATAGAAGTGTGTATACAAAAAGTAGTTATACCAGTATTTAGCCTCATTACTGCTAAAGCACATGTGAAATTTGCAAAATGCAGTAATTCTGAAATTTCTCCACACCCAAAGACACAGCCTTCACAAAATCATATTTACAGATATTATCAAGGATTCTACAGGAAAAATAAATAAATTAAATAAATAAAAAAGAAAGAAAGAAATTTAAAAAAAGGGCAATTTATGATCTCTCCCATACCACATATTGGAAGTCTGTTACATCAAAACCCTACTTCGGGCATTTGATCCAGTTTGGAATATCCAAGAAGGCTTACACCAAGAGTATCATCATCTTCATCATCATTACGGTCTGACCCAATCATCTTCAGTTTCAAATTAAAATAAAAAATACATTTTACCTCCCAAAAAGTAAAATGAATGAAATGGAACATCTGATTCTTTTTTTTTTTTTTTTTTTTTCCTTTAAAATTTATGACCTATACATAGAATATATGAGTATGATGTACTTAGTGATTTTTCATCATTTTCAGATTAACCTGTATGCTTTTTACTGTTCCAAAGTCATTCTGTTTTCATGCCAGTAAATCATTTAGATAGTTAATTCTTTGTAAAAAGATTCTGCTTTTACTTAGTCACTAGAACAATAAAGACCAGGACCTTCTGGATGAGACTGTAGATGTTGCAGTGCTATAAATTAATAATAGTAACTGTGAGTGAATTTCATGTGTCACTATAGGTTCTTTCAAGAGTTTATTTTAGATAAACATTCAGGAGTTCTTGCTTATGTAAAACTGTTCAGCAGCTTCCTCTTGGATACAGTTGATTTGTGTTACATATCACTTATTTATACTAGTATAACAAGACAAATGATGACTGTGTAACTGCTAGGAAATTGGTTAATTCAGAGTATTTTGCTACAGGTTCTTGACTTATGCTGACTTTTGATTGAGCCCTCAGCCAGGTTGTCTTCCAGACAATTGCCTGGATGAGATTCTGGGGGCAGGTGTTAACTGTGGAAACCTACTTAGTATTAAACGTAACTGTCTCTTTGCTACCAACTTTGGAGACGGCAGTTTTATTTATTTTTTTTTTTTCTGGTCATTGTTCTTCACAAAAGACCTAATTGAAAATATCTGTTAAATCATGTCTCTGGTTTCCCTTTTCTTCTTTCCACACTAATTGGACGTGTATTGTGTTTGTGTGGGAAGGAAGGAGGCTCTGTAGCAGTATAGCAATATTGCTGGTGAAAGAACATTAAAATGGATAAAGGGATTTCCTGGTGGTATAAATACCTGCACACGACGTCCCTGTGCTCTGGAGCCCTTCTGTATATGTATATGCAAGTACAAAGACTGGAATACAGTTGGAGCTGCTGTTAATCACTCAGGATCTGTTCTGTTAGAAAACAGGGGAAGGTGGCTCTTTGCCTTTCACCTTTGAGGGTATGACTTGCCAAGCGTTTGCTTCATCCGACACCTTTGTACCCTTGAATTCTGACTCTTCTCCCTCTCTGCCTCTGATAATGCATCACAGCGCAGCAGAGTGCCTGCCAGTTTCTAACCATGCGACCAATGTTGTCTCTACAGGTACTTTTAAAAAATAATATTGCTTTCTATAGCTCTCATTTATAATGCTTTTAGATGATATGCCTGCATCAAGTTTAACAATATTTAAAGTGTTTGGTATCAATTATGTGCAGGACTGGAAGTACTTTAAAGTAAAAACAATTTCATAAAACAATTTCATAAAATTTATGAGTGAATGAGGAACACTCACAGTTTTTGCATTTTAGCCAAACTTTAGCTTTCTCCTAATTTATTACAAGATTAGACTATAAATACAGTAGGTTAGAACAGATTCAAATGCTGACACTTTTTTATCATTATAGTCTTAACGATAATTGTTGTGTAAATAATTGAAAGATCATTTATGTAACCACAATTTTGAATTATATAATTTACTTTAAATAGGATTTAGGAAATAGGATATTTAAAATATGTTTGAATACTATATGGAAATGTTTTCAAGGAGAATCATTGCTCTATGAAGCATATTACATAGTGAATAAAACCAAAGATTAAAGTGAATGTTCAAAATTGGTGATGGAAGTCTCATCTACATTTTGGAAATTCATGTCTTTGTGTATATAACCCAAATAATTACATAAACTGTCTGAGAGAGAGACAGAGAGAGAGGAATTTCTTGCAGCCTCAAATCTACAGATAAGGGATTCTAGAATACAGAAGTTACTGAAAACTTTCAGGAACTGAAAAAGAAATAGTTTTGATTTATTTGAAACTGCATACAGGTAAGAATTTTACTTGGAGTCTTAACAAGGAACAACTCTTTTGCTGAATACATAGGAAATGAAATCTTTTAATAAAATAAAATAGGTAATGAAAACTAAGCATCGGTGTTACCTAATGTGGTCTTATATGTTAGGTAGGAAGCTCAAAATATCCTAACACAGTTGTTGCTAGTAGTGTTAGTAGGGAACTATATAGGAGAATTTAAATTTTATATGAGGCCATATTTATATATCTCTATTATAGCTGTATTTTCTAGATTATTTATCCTTATGGTTCTGGTCTAGGGAAAAATATATGGTGACAGGTAGCATTATCAAAAGCATTTGCAGATCTGTTTTGGATTTGTTTTTTGATATTTTCTAGTTACACCACAAGGACAAATATGAATGTAGTCACTGGGAATTTAATTCACAGGATCACATCTAGGAGGTAGTCCTATGAGAACAAAAGTTGACAGAAGGCGCTGTTTGCAATGAGTAAAAGTTTCCAAATTTTGTGCATAGATTCAGAAATTGTAATGAACAATGCCATTCTGGTGAAAACATCTAACAAAAACTTGTGGAAAAACAAGTAGAATTGAAAGAATTTTGAATAATGACTCTTTAAAATGTCATTTTATTAAAGGCATGTAACAATGCTGCATCATTAAATATGAGTGAGTACCTTTGTTCAAATAACATACAATATCATACAGTTTTCTGTAGTACCCTATACATTTTAATCATTATTACTTAAGTAGAATCTTCCTCCCTACATAGTATCAAATCTTTATTAGTAAGTTGAAAATGGTAATTTTTATTTATAAAAATGGTACAGACTATGGATTATGAAATAATAATAGAAAAACAAACAAACAAACAAAAAAAACCAAGTAAACACCTAGATCCTAATTCAACAAAAAATCCATATTGCTCTAAGTGCATCAGTATTATTAATGTAATCTCTATTTTGGGTGTATTTATACTTGTAGGGGCATGCTTCTTTTAGTAGAGTTTATAGATGTATACATATGTCTAAACATGACATTTTACTGTTATTACTCTTGTAAAAAACAGAGATTCTAATCCCTAATTAATTATTCTGTTTTGAAAAACTGGAATGTGTGCTCTAAAGTGCAGTTCTACATATCCGAATGTCCACAAACATTAATTTTTAATATTACCCTTTAGAACAGTTGTTAGACGGGACAGCGTACGTGTTTCTGCTGTCTGCTTATCTGTCAGGAAACATAGCTTTTGCATTGAGTAAAACGTCTCCAAGCATTGGAGATTACTGAGCACGGAACTAAAATACCTCTCTTCAACTGAGTGAGCTAGAAAATGGTGATTTCTGCTTTCCAGAAGTTGCCCAGGAGAAGTAGGAAATAGACCAAAGCTTCATCTTTCACTGATGAAAGTTTGCTACTGTTTGCCCTCTTTGTTGATTTTCTTGAGCAGCTGTAATATTGATCTAGTGAGGCAAGAAACCAGTGGAATATGCTTCCTGAATCTCTTCGTCAGACTTATGCTTTTTGCTATGCTGCCTGCAAGACCCCTGTGAAAATGCTTGGAGATAAATTCATTGCATGCTTGTTGCTGCTGGTGATAGAAAATGTTGATTTAAGCCAAACTTTTTAGATGAGCCCAGAATCTATCATCCTGTTTCCTGACAACCCTGCAAAAGCACTATGAAATGTTTTCAGTGGCTTGGCACTTGTGAAAATGACTTCTGGATACTGCAAAGCAAACGTCCCAAACAGCTGCTTTTGAGAACATAGGTCTTACGCATGCATAAAATATTGCCTTCCTGTATGTGTGTGTTCACTCTGGGATTTCATGACAGTGAAGGCAATGATGTTTCTGGAAAGACAAAACAAATTTTCATGTAAGAATAAATGAAATGGTATGTGGAAGTTGGGTGGGGAACCTCCTCTTGGAGAGGTCATTGCTTTGCATACTCAGCAGTATATAAACTGTGGCTAGATCCATACGTTTTTTAAAAAATACTACATCAAGACCATGACATGAAAATTTCTGGTTTGGGCTCAAAAGGTATCTCACTACTTGTAGTGGCAATCTCATCTGGTGTGACTGGGCCCAGTGTTCTGGCCATCCAGCAGGATCAACTTGATGGTTATGGCCCAGAGTTAATGTTTAGAGAAAAAACAATATATGAGGATACCTTCTACTTCTAAACTGAAAGGATGTATCTTGAGTCCTCATACATTTTCTTACTAGTCCCATCTGTTTTGTTTTTGATCCAAACTCCTAAATGCTCCCATCTCCATTTTGCCATGATGACTTTGGGAAATGCATTGGCAGGACTTCATTACTCTGTGCCCTCCTGTCACTACGGAAATCAACCGTCTACCTATGGGGTGATGGCAGGTAAGAGATGTAGCCTAAACTGGGTGAGCTACTAGAATGCTGATTTTCGTCAGTTTTCATTTAGAGGGATCAGTTCAAGACAATTGCTTAAAGAGGACAAGATAAATGAGCATTAAACTTGTAGCATGGAAACTGTGACAGGATTTAGAATCAATATTTGAAATAGAGAGTTATGATCACGATTGTTTGTTTGATTATTTTGCATTTTTACCAGTTTGAACGTATTGGGATAGCCTTCAAGGCCAAAAATAAATAAATAAATAAAAAATACTTGCAGTCAATGTATGCTTTTTCTGAATGCCATAAAGCAGTATGACGTGCTTTCACAGAGAAGATCATGGATTTTTCCACTCACAGGTATGCTAGCATCCCACTCAGTTTTAAAGTCCCAGGCCAAGTAAGAAAGAAGAAATCTTATTCTATGCAAGTTCAAGTTGCCCTCAATGAGACAATTCCATGAGCCAGATTAACACATAGCCCAGGAAATAATTGTTTCTCAGAGCTAATCCAGATCAAACTCAGCATTTGATTTCACTTAAGACTGAAGGAAATATTTCACTAAGTTGATATAGATTAGTACATCTGTATAGGGACTTCTTACAGACTGACAGTAGACTTCCTTGACTGTGAGCAAATGACCAAATCTTCACATTTCATTATCCGTTAATCTGTCTAACCTGTCTATTGCAAATGTTCCTGGCATTGTTTAGATCCCCAGGTAAAGTCTGTAGGTATTAAACTAAGGGTATTGCTCAGAAATCCATTGTGTTCTGTTCCAAAATAAATAAATCTTCAACCTTCTCCGTTCTTTTTGTACCCTTGTATTTCTTAGGTATCAGGCCTGCAACTCCAGAGGTGCTATCAGCAAGTCTCTCCCAGAGCCGCATTTTACAGACATGCAGCATGCCACATCCCAACATAGTCAATGGTGTCAGCACATTGCAAAGCAAGTCTTTTTTTTTTTTTTTTTTTTTTTTTTTTT
>CM021765.1:96689961-96784143 GCA_011076525.1 Nettapus auritus
TTTTTTTTTTTTTTTTTTTTTTTTTTTTCTTGTCTTTTCCTTATTCTTTGGGATTTTGTGTGTGTGCGTGTGTGTTTGTGTGGTTTTCCTATCTGAAATCTATAATGATATGTCACATTTTGACTATGCAATATGTATGGCTATGGGTTGTGAAAGTGGTTGCTATTCTGCTTTTGTATATGGAAACAAGACAAAGACTGGGTCTCTTGGGAGATCCTCACTCTTGTTCCTGGGTAGCTTTTCATATAAATTACATTAAAAAAATATTACAGATTTGGTTATGAGATGACAAAGGCATCTTTTCATAGTTTAGCAGAATGACTGTACATAATTTTCTTCTGGGTTTTGCTCAGGCAGCCTGACTCCTTGCCTTTATAAATTCCCTGAGCACGCCCTGAGTGCCAGCTCCTGTGCTCTGGGCCACGGCTTCACACCCATGCACCAGTCCCTTCTCGGTGACGATCCCACAGCTGCAGACTTCAAGCAGGAATTCCGCAGGAAAAGCAAGTCTGTTGAAGAGCCTATTGACATGGATTCCCCTGAAATCAGGGAGCTGGAGAAATTTGCTAATGAATTCAAACTGCGGAGAATTAAGCTAGGTATGTGCTTTTTGTCAGCCAACAAAAGGCAGAAAATTTCCAAAGACAGCTCAATTATGTCTGAGTATTTTATGGTCTGGTCCATGCTGTTGTCTAAACATAACTTTAATCCTTGCCTTGTATGGCCATTTTTTTTTTCCATTCCTAGACTTGCACAGAATTAATAAACTTCAGCTTTTCGCAGCTTAATATGCAGAAAGTAACTGTAAAAGTTCCTGGTTTTTGAATTATTTGTCTTACAACAGCAGATACATTTTGTTGTTGTTGTTGTTCACTAACTTGCATTCAGTAGCAGGTGCGTTAGTTTTTGAATAGCTCAAAATTTTCTGCAACTGAGGGCAGCACACTCTCTAACCTCTTGTACTCATTCTCTTCCCCATGAAGTGCTCCATCTCACGAGATGGTGCAATGCCACTTCAGTATACAAGATGGATGATATCCATAGCAAATTTTTCACACCAGTAGGAAGATTTTCTTCCTGTTTTATTTTCTGGTAGCATGACAGAGGTACAGCAGCAATTGATTTCTTTGTTCCTATCTGATAAATAGTGGGGATGGTGTGAGATGAATTGTATCAGCGGGTCTCTGGTGAGCTGAATATTGGGTACTCCAAAGAGCTGCAATTTTGACATTATTGCTTATTATTATTGCTTAGAATTATATTGTATCATTACAGTCAAAGGCTATCTTTCTATATAAAAATCACCTTTATAAATGTAAGAAAAAATACAAGATTGTTAGATGTGTCTATGCATTATCTCAATAGCTAGAAGGCTCTTGTGTTCCATTTGCAGTACAAAAATAAGGACTAAAGCAGAAATTTATGGTTTGTAATAATATTTGGGTACTTAGGTGTTTTTGCTGTATATCATGTATTCAATGTCAACCACAGCAGATGAGAGATTATCGGGGCGCCAGTCTATTAATCAGTGTAATTATTGCTGCATCTTGATGCAGTAATTTGTGAGGGAGTGAAACTTCCTCTGATGTAAACAAATGGCAGAGAGACTGTGAGACTGAGCTTAATGCTCTGATGAGAAAAATGCAATTTGCAGAGGAAAACTAATCTGAGGCTGAGCTTTACAAGAGAAGACAGAGTTAATATGGGCTTTGGGTCTGGGACTGAGAGACACAGTGCAGTCAAAAGGGAAGCAAAAGGCTGCCTTGTGAGACATTTGGCATCTAAAGAGATTGTGCCCATCCTGGCGCAGAGGTAGAGAGGGAGGAAGACAAGCCAAATTATTCAATGCACTCAATGGAGAGTTGCTGTTTACCAAGTCAGTGCCTGCATGTAAAGTGCAGAACTTCTCTGATCGCTTCAATTTAGGCATCACAACAAATAATAGGAGGCCAGCAGTGCTGCTAGGGATTAGCTTATTGCCATGGCATCCTCTAAAGAAAGGTTACAGGGTCTGGACCTTTCTCAGATCCCTAATCTCAGAGCCTGTAAAACTCTTCTGAAATCAACAGAAGCTTCCACACAGCTCTGAGGTGAGCTGAAAGTCAGCCTCAGAGACCTCTGCAGAAAGACCATCCTGAAGACACCACAGGCACACAAGATTCATAAGAGTCAGCAATGAAGGCTTAAGTGTATCAAGGACAGTAACACTTTTTAGAAAGCTTTAGAGTGACTTTTCCCTTTTGATTTTTGACAGGATATACGCAAACCAATGTTGGGGAAGCACTGGCTGCTGTGCATGGCTCTGAATTCAGCCAAACTACAATTTGCCGGTTTGAAAACTTGCAGCTGAGTTTCAAGAACGCATGCAAACTGAAATCAATACTGTCCAAGTGGCTGGAGGAAGCAGAGCAAGTGGGAGGTAGAGAGCTGAAATCCTCTGAATATTGACTGCAATTAGACCACGATCTTATAAATACTTTGAAGGACTAATATGCATCTTCTGTAAACTAAGGTTTTTGTTTTACTAGCTTTAAATACTAAGCTGTGCTGATGGCATGTAATTAATTTTAGTATCTTTTTTTGGGTGAGCGAGGAGGGGCAAACTGAAAGGAATAGAAGGTACAGAACAGCAGAAATATCACTTTGCCTTCTGGAAGTCATTTCCTTCAGTCCCACTGTACTGAGCTAGTCCCAGTCCTGTAGCATCGGTCAGAGTCATTACCACTTCTTTAGGATCTGCAGGTCAGTGCGTGCAGCGCTGAACTGTGATTCTTCACTAGCAGAAGACTCTTCCTTCAGCTTTCTGGCATGAAGGATGTGGCCATGGGATAAAGAATTTGAGTTCAGTCAGCTAAGGCAGTCCTCTTTGAACCCCTGAAAAAGAATAGCACGACATAGAGGTTTTTGATGTGACGTTTTTGCTGTGACCTTTTTGCTGCTGGAGGGTTACCTTCCTTTTGCCCTGTTAATTTCCACTTGTAGAAAGAATTCTGAGGTTCACTGGGCTAAGATGACTTTAGAACAGGTTGGTCAATGCAAAGCAAAAGGGTTGTTTTAAGGAAGCACCTATTCAACAGGATGAATGGCAGAGATGTGAAGCAGTATGCCTGGAGGTGATTGAAAGTCAGGACTTACCACTGTGCGGCACTCACCTAACATAGGAAGAAAGAGATTAACTTAATACTACTTTTTGCATTTGCTATTATATTCAACAGTAGGAAACATTGTTAAGGAGCTGCTTCTGCCACACAGTTCATTTTCCTTTGAACCAAATGGAACCAAAACCTCTTAATGTGGTCAGCACATTATAAGGATCACTTCTAAGGGGTTTATGGTGGGTAGCAGCTGCTGACTGTGAGCATTGGCACAGGCTTGAGCTGCAGGGTAAGATCATGCCTGCAGACAGTGGCCTCTGAAAAACAAGGGGAGACTTGTCCACCAAAAGGTGGGGCAGATGAATAAATGCGATAGGTGCCAGGGCCTTATTTCTGAAGAAAGAGGGTGAGGTAGCTGATGAGTATGGAGATGGGCTGCATCTCTCCAGACTGTACCCTGCCCATAAGGAGGAAGAAGATATGTAAAAGGAGGGGGCTGATGTATGGTTCCTCAGGTACAGTGGCAGAGAGGCAGAGACAGCGCTACCTGCAGCATTACCACTGGCACACCATTTTTGCTTATAAACATTTGTAACTGTATTTAAAACAATGATGAAAGGTCTTAAAGAAAGATGTGTAACTATGTGTGGTGCCCTTCTTGTGGTGCTGCCAGCAACAGTATTTGTTACACTTGCTTCTGTCTTCAAACAAAAGGATGATTTTTTTCTAGAGATGATTGTGCTCAGTTTCCATTCCCTGTATAAGTTAACAGTTTTGTTTTTAATACAAATAAACTTAAATACAAATACTTAAACTTAAAACAAATACTTAAACTTAAAACAAATACTTAATAAAGTTAAGTTTTGTTTTTAATACAGCTTTATACAATGAAAAAGTTGGAGTGAATGAGCGGAAGAGGAAGCGCAGAACCACCATAAGGTAATACATATTTATGGGGTTACATGTTAGAAAACACTTTGGCTAAGATGCTTATTTTTGGGGGGGGAGGAGAGGGAGGAGTGAGGTTGAAATTGAGATGCTTTTTTCCTACTAATGAATAGTTAATGAAAGATAAATTATTTTAAAACATTCTAGTGAGAAACAACAGCATACCCCTCCAAGCCCCCAATTTTCTCCAAAGGTACTAAACTTCTCAATTAAAGACTTTTTTTTTCAAAATATGACAACATACTTTAGTATGAAAAACAAACAAACAAACAAAAACAAAATAAAAAAAAAAAAACACTTTATTACAATTCTGCCCCAATCTTATAATCTTTATATAGTAAGATAGCAGAACACCCTTGTTTTCATTTATAGGAAGTTTTACATTATACCAAATGAAATTGCCATATTATTTTGCCACAGAATTGTGGTCTGAGAAGTTTGAGGATATCTTTTGCAGGTCTCTGTCCCTATCTTCTGTCACTGGGTGAACATTCATGACCTAAATAGAAAAAAAACAAAAAAAAAAAAAAAGAAAAAAAAAAAAAAAAAAGTTGCTCTGGGAACTTCCTTCTCCTGATTTTTTTTGTTTGTTTTTATTTTTTTTTTCATCTCAGGGAACCAAAATCTAACATCTGTCTAGCCTCAAATCTAGAAAGAAATGAAGTAGGCTGGTAAAAACATGTTATATAAACAATTACTAAATAGCTAAAGCCAAGAACATAATGAAAGCAACGGTGTGGGGTATGTTCTTCTCCTTTAGATAACCCAAACTCTTCTTATTGTCAATGAAGAAAATTCACTCGGGGGCCTCCAAGGAGCTGTAGTACTCTTCCACAGAACAGGAATTTGGCTGCCTTTGGGCACAAACCTGGTGCTGTCAGGCCCTACCTCTTAGAGTACTGCACCTGTTCTTTGAATAGGGATCATATCCTATGTGCAATGTCATCTCCCAGAGATGTAGGCTGCTCCATGGCCCTGCAATCTCAGAGTCCCAAGTGATAGCTCATAGTTTCTCCTCTCCCATTCAACCTGGGCTTTCCTTTCTGAATCATATTGCTTTTTATAAAAGAAATAAAATGAAAATGTGACTTCTTTGACTTTTAAAGTATTCTTCTAAGGGGATGCTTCTCAGCTAGGAGTGAATTGGGGATAGGAGATGCTTCATTGCTCATTTGCTAATCACAGCACCTTAGAAGGGATTAAATTTTACTCTTGGGATGCCAGTTTCTTCTCACTGCTTTTCTCCAAGTGAGTAAGGTCTTCAGGGACAGTGCCATGTCCTTTCACAGTTTGTGCATTAGTGACTGACTGAGAGCAGTGAATTCAGAGCATCTCTGTTCTAGGCATTTTCCCCTGGCTGGAGGAACCCCCTGAAGACCACTCCTCTAATGTTATGTGTTTTGCTGTTGTTGCTTTTTAACAGCTGCTGAGGAAATCAGTCTTCACATTAAGCTTATTATTCTTCTTCTTGCTTTTATATCTAATCTCATCACACTGAGACCATCAAATGTGGCAAGTTTTCAAGGGCACAGATAATTGAGGGGAAGTCCAGGACCATATCAAATATAGTAAGAAAATATTAATTACTTCTTTGAAGGCATGTAGGATCTCTGTTTGAAGACCTCAAACTAATAAAGGAGATAGACTTATTAGAACTGTAGCTTTACTCTTAGCAATACTTAATTATGTTTGAAGTCTAACTAAAGGTAAAACAGAAGTCCCACTAACTACATTAGTTTAGTTATACCCTGAGCAAAAGCTCCTTAATTTGAAGTTGTGGAAGCTATTTTATTTTCTATTTTCATTAGGAAACCTAAAAAACTCTAGTCAAAAAATTAACTATACATCACTGTGTGTGAAGAACATTATGCTGTTAATTAGGTAGGCTTGGTAATGTTACTAAATTTTTCAAAATAAACATATAAATGAAAGACCAACAACATATGACAGATGAAATAACTGGAACTCCAGCAGCTATTTTGTACATTTGTATAACGGAAATACCTGCACCTCATTTCCAGAATAAAGTATGAAGTGCCCTCTTGTGTCCAAACAAATTACAGCTACTGCTGAAGCTAGTTTTGCATGCACCCTGTTGCTCACAAGCAAGCATGTTGCAAATACCCTTAAATTTTTGAGAATACATTAACACAAATAGGAAATGAATTAAGGACAGTACTTTTATCTTACTTTTTTTTGTTGAACTACTCGACTTTGTCATTGCTGACTGTGAAGAACAGGTTAAGGCTGATTTTTATTTTTAGATTTACATTTAGATTATTTTAGATTTAGATAGGCTGATTCTTTTATTTTTAGAAAATGCAACAAAACAGACTGCTGTAATCTCTGATTTCTAAAAGTAATATTGTGTCCGCTCCATAACAAGGTGAGATACAGAACTTGACACAGCACATCCCAGATAATAACTGATGAAGCTCTTCCCCCTTTTAAAGGTGAATGATATGACACAGCCAGGTGACCCCAGCAATGTGCATTTGCTGGACACCAATGACACTGCTGTGGCTGGGGCAGAATGGGTGGTCAGGTTTGTTCTCATTCCCAGGGTCTCATTCATGTCTAGTCAGTAGCTGTATGTTCTAGAGAACATCAAGGAGCACAAATATTTCATGATTACCACTAAAATTGCAGTGAACTTGTTGGTATTTTTGTCTTTAAATGACTCTGTGCTAAAATTCTGCATTCCTTTTTCCTAATTCCTAATTTCATGCATTCTGCATGCTATGCCGTCCACATCAGCAACATACTACAGCTGTAAGTTCTGTGGGTTTTTATTCACTCAGCAAAAGAGGAAACAAGCCAAGTCATTGCCTTCAATGCTCTGACTCAACCCTTCTCCTGAACTAGTGGCAAAAGCCTGAATGTGTCAGAAAAGTGTCTAAAGGTAAAATTCTGTCCCTTTATCCAGTATTGCTGCAAAAGAAGCCCTAGAGAGGCACTTTGGAGAACAAAGTAAGCCTTCTTCTCAGGAAATTATGAGGATGGCTGAGGGGCTCAATCTTGAGAAAGAAGTTGTGAGAGTTTGGTTTTGCAACAGAAGACAAAGGGAAAAAAGAGTGAAGACAAGTTTGCATCAGAACGCTTTTAATTCTATTATCAAGGAGCATCATGAGTGCCGGTAAACCTTTTTCATGCATAGTTGTGGATTTCTGTTTTGCTTTTTGTAAATATTTCAAGTACTTTGTTGTTTAAAAAAAATATAAAAATTAGTAAATCACTTGATTCCCTTACAAACTAGCCAGCTTCAGCTGCAATGTAGTGTGGAAGACCTGATTTTAATGTAAAAGGTTGGGAACAAATTAAATGTTACAGCATATATTTAAAGACTGGGAGGCCTCTGCTTAACTGCAAGCAACCTGTTATGCATTACACAACTGGAAATGCCTTACAGGTTGCCCAGGTAGTTGCAGTTTCCCTGTACTGTGCCTTCCTTGCATCTGTGCTACATTTAATGATTAACAGAAAGCCCTGTGTAGGTAAGCTAAGCATGAGGAAACAAATCCTTTTGTGTTACACATGAAGAAAGGTTACAAAGCCTGGTATCAGCCACTGTTGTTTTGAAATAATTTTGCCTCTGCACATCAATGTAATTGCTATTCCATTCACCCCATGGTAACTAGCTAAATGAGCTAAATCTGTGAGACTGTGAGCCATTAGGCACATGCAGGGTCCTGTCTCCAGCAGTGAACATTGAGTTCACTGAATTGAACATGAAAAATAAGTTAGAACCTCGAAGAAGAGGAAAAGGTGTATAAGTGACCTTAAACTTGTGGTGGTGATGTTGACTATCTAGTTATGGCCAAAGACAGAAAATACCCACAGGATCTCATGGGACTGCCACTAGTTGTGAGCGAGCCAGGAAGGCAGGCAGAGGAGCACCAGGTGAGGAATGAAGAGCTGCCTTTCCTAAACTGGCTGAAATCCAGGTACCAACTCACAGAAGCTGCACACCTCTGAACCATCTCAGGTAACTTCCTTGTGTCTGTTCAGAGTGAAGACATGAAAAATGTGCCATAACTGCTGTCTTTATTCATGATACAATAAGCTTACCAGTACCAAGGTGTCAGCATAGCCCCTAACACTTAATGTACCACTTGACTGCCTTAAGCAGATACCAACTATAAATGATCTTTTTCTTTATGCTAGTTTTCAAAGGTATTTCTTGCTATTTGATTGCATGCCTTAAACTTTGATTTGGATAGGTTTAGCTATAAAAATTGCAAAACAATTTACCTTACATTATGACTTTGTGGCTTGAGGGAAAAAATAGAGGATTTTTTTTTTTCCCCCTTTTCTTTTTTTATTAGTTTGGGCTTTCTCTGCATTGTATTTTTTTTTTTTTTCCTGATTAAATCTTTTGTGGGCATACTTACACCAGAGAGAATGTATTAAGCTAAAAAACAAGTGTTTTTTTTTTCTCTGAAATAAGTATCCACACAAAGCATTTATTGCACTGTACATTCCCACTCTCTTATACTCCACTAATTGAAAACAATCCCTTGTCCTCCCCTAGCCTAGGGAAATAATCATGGGGAGGGAAAAAAAAAAAAAAAAAAAAAAGGAAAGAAAAAAACCCCTACTAACATAAAACAAACAACCAAAGACAAAACAAAACAAAAAAAATCATAACCATGCCAGAGGTCCACCGTCCACCTATCAGAAAGCCAGACACTAAGAAACTAAATTAAGGACTTTAGTACTCACCAGGGATAGATTATTAAGCCATCTCATCAGACCTGCTCATTGTTATTAAATAGTCCATTACCATATATGTATTTTAGTCTTTTCCCAGGACTGAAATTAAGTGAGTATGTGCAAGTAGTAATGGCCAGATAAATTTTATTTTTCCATAAAACAGACCTGATGATTTAGAAAATGTCTAGATAATAGGCTCATGGAAAGCAGAGGGCTTTAATGTTCAAGATCACTTAAAAGCAGGGTGTACAAGTTGTGTTCTCACACTGCTGTATATTAAATGGTCTCTTATACCTATTAGAGTGACCAAAAGCACATTCAGATATGGAAATTAGGCCTCTGGATTAAGAAAATATATTTTTATGGGTGAATTGCACTGCTATAACCCCTTAATTTAGAAGTAGCCTCTAGTCTAATAATTCAAATTGGAAAAATTATGCTATGTTCTCTCTTCAGATAATCCTCATCATTAGCATAGCTCACCCACAACAGCAAAGACTGAGCCTTAGTCTTTATCAGCCACGAGTATTGACAGATCATGAGCTTTCCAAAAGGATGAAAGATAAATGCATTTGAGAAGATTGGCACTCAATAAAGGTGGTGACATGCATTTGTGTAACCTTTGACGTTATGTAATCTAGTGTTATGTATGTTGAAACTACAGAAAAATATGAATTTTATTTATATTGTAAGTTATTTTGTTGATTATAAAAGGCTTCTTGAAAATGATATAAGCCTGTATGTTCCCCTCTTCCCCAAATAAAGTAATCCTATATATTTGGTATTCCACATAATGGTTTGTAGTTTTTTAGCTGTGTATTGTGCTGATGCACTTCTTTGTTTTAGCAAGCTGTAAATTAATTCAAGAACAGACTTACCATAAAATTATGATTTCTAGTTTTCCATAAAGTCTCACAAGTTAAGACTAATAGCAGAAGCATAGCAAAATAAAATGAAAGGTGACATATAATGACATTTTCTTGCAAAAGAAAGACAAAAAGACTAAATGGAAGAAGCAGCCACCATCTAACGATATCTAGCTGTTTCCATGGAAATACTAACAAATTAGAGCAGAATTGTTTAAAAAAAAAATCAATTTAATGTGCTGCAGCTGCAGCTTTTAGACTTAGAGAAAGTAGCAATTCCGTGTTTTCTCTAGGAACAACTTACTCACTGGATAATTGCCATCATCACTCTTGACTGGGAGAAAAGAAAAAAACTAGTAAGACTTCTGAGGGTTAGCTTTACAAGCCTGCAAGTAAGTTTAGGTGGCTGTTTGACAAACATGAGCTGTACTATTTTTCTTTTCTTTTTTTCCTGCTCTTACTTTTCCTGTGGTAACTTTAAGTAGCATTAAAACTAGAACAGAGGACAAAACAAGGCATTATACTAATATGTAAATATGTGGTTCGTCTGTCTCCTAAGTGCTATGTACTTTGTTACCCTCGTCTGAAGGATACAACAGACCTAGAAAGGGTCCCAGTACAGGAAAGGCTGATGACCAAAGGTAAGTGGAATAACTAATTAAGCTAGGACTTTCGCTCTTCTAGATGTAATATGTTTGCATTTAATGTTGTAGAGGTTTATTGAATTACGACCTGTTCTGAAAGGGTGGACGGAGACAGGTTATTCATCATCCTTTGTAATGTAAAAATTGAGAATCAATGATGAAACTAGAAGGAAACTGAAGGGAGGAAAAAAAAAAAAAAAGTGGTGGTTCTTAATGTTGTGGGGACTATATTGTGGAAATCCTCTACCACAAAGTGTGGGTGCCCGCAGTTTATTTATATGGCCAAGTTCACAGAAGAGAAAGCCAGTCAAAGCTGTCATATACAGTGAAACTATGCATGGTTCTAGAAGTAACCTAAATAAAAATAAAAGTTAGAGGCTAAAAGAGATATAAGGGTCATCTGTGTTTATCTTATTCTCATATTTTCTTGGGCACTACCTGTAGGCAGTAGTGGAGTAGGATTCTGGGTGACGTGGTCTTCGGTCTGCCTCATTATAGACATTCTTAGGTGCATCAAGCAATCATGGTGTTCTTCTTGTATAGATGACTTTCAGTTGCTGTTAAAGTGTCAGCAAAGATAAAGGAGTTTGAGGACTTTTCATTGTTGTTTTTTAGCCCACTAAGAATAATTTGAAAGGAATGTGTTTAATTGTAGGGCGTGTAATTTGGTTATAGAGAGCTACAAAATACTTACCTGTATTTCAGATAAATATAACCAAGCCTCTAAACTTACAATACCCAATCTGATACTGAAAGATAGCAGAAAGACATAGAGTAGGACTGCAGAATTTAAGAAAACTCTTTCCAGAAACACTGGATAGATCTTATAATGATTCTACATAAGCAATCTTACTGATACCAAATAGTAATACCTTTATTCTTCTTCTTCAGAGACCCTACAGATAGAGGAAAGAGCTCATCACAGACTTAAGCCCAGTTTTAACAGCCACTGAAAGTATAAAGTACAAACGTAGAAAGGACACAAGCCTTGATGTTCAACCAAAATACAATCAGTAACATTTTATACCTAACTAATTTCACTTTATGGTTTCTTCTTCACTGCCTAAGAATAGTCACTCCTTTTCAAGTGAAAAGAATTGCAAACTTCATCAAAAGCCATGCTTAATGTTGAGTCAAAGGCCCACAGGCAACTTCAGCAAATATGGTCCTTTATAGCTTGGGTCAAAGGCCAGCTTATATTTAGGAAATGGAACTATTTGGACAAAAAATGTCACAGTATAATAATTAAGAATCCAAGTTGGTCAAATGCTCTGAACCTAGCTGCTGTCTTTGTGGCTTTAAGCTTGGATTTTAACACTGAAAGGCAAGAAAAGGAGCAATACTGAATAAGGATGCAGAGCTGATACAGCATCAAAATTTTTCCTCTTGTAGCTGTACAGCCTGAAGAGCAGAACTATTTCAAACTCCCCACAACCAAAAGTAGCAATGGTATCAAAATTCTTATGGAAGCTAAGAGCTCATCAGCAAGACCCATAACAGAAGTCCAAAGAAAGCCCATTGAGACTAACCTTACAGAGGACAGAATCACTGTGGAATAAAAAGCCTTTTATTAGATTTTTACAAAATAAATTGAAAAAAAAATTCACCTCATATCAGAGATATATGCAATATATAAACTTACACATTCCTACCCACTACCTCACAGATTAATAGTATGTCCCTTACTTCCTCCAAAGAGAAAGAACACCTTAATTTCTATGTCAAAAAAACAGATGAAGGTTCACCTGGTTTTTTTTCCTCTGCTGATTTTAACCCTGAAGCAGATGTTGTGACAACAGTAGATTCATAGAGGTTATAGTTTCTTGCTACACTTTTCCTAGCAGCAAAGTCTTTTTATGAAATTTGTACCCCAAAGTTATTCTGGTTTTAATCTTAGGACGTATTTTACTTTTTCTTTATAACCACTATGATTTTGTTGTTTCTTTTCAATGAACAGCCCCAGTAAATCAGCACAACTTCGGACAAATAATCTACATCAGAGTAAGGGCTGAGGAACTTTATGCAATCTGGGAAGTCATTAACTGTGAACTACATTCTCAGACTTTGTTATCTGTTCAAAATGTCAACAGTTCTTATTTTGGTAGCCAAATGTATTCCACCAAATGCTGGAATCGTGTTGATGCAGCTCATAGACCATAGAAAAGCCTTCATGGAATCAGAACACTTTGATTATAGTGTTTAGACAAGTAATTATAATGTATCATCCAAAATTGTTCTTCTAACTAAAATTTAGATTAAGCTTATCAATGTGTTCAACTGCATCTTAGTAAAAAATTCCGTTATGCACAGTTATCTCCCATTATCAAATACTGTAAAATATATACAAATGTTTCAGGCAAATGTCCTTTTTGCAAGTGCGCAAGTAGCATTTCTGAACAAGTGCATTTCTAAACTTCACTGAGTCTTATCAAGTGTACAGAGAGCTCACACCATAGTGTTTTGTGGAAACCATCTTTCTTACAGTTTACTCTCCTTTCAAAGACTCATTTGGAAAAAAAAATCACAAGAGTACAAGATTTATATACATAAAGGCACAGCAATTCTGTTGAAACTAGCTATGTTACAGTACAATTGAGTTCAATCAGTGCCTTTCATGCAATGAAGTTCACTAACATAAATCCTTTTCCAGTAAAATTAATGGCACAAGGACTGTATCCTTCCCCTTCGGTAAAAAGAACAATCAGATATTTTTAATCAACTCAAAGTTACTACACAAACTTGAAAGAAATGCATAAACTGCTTTTTCTTTCTTCCTAAATGTTCTGGATGTCCAAGGCTGTTTCTCATCAAAACAAAACAGTTTTCAGCTAAGAGCAAAGGTGAAGTTTCATTTTTGCCAAGATGTCAGACTAATTTTTTCTTCTATAGCGACAGTTTTATAAAAAGGATATATATATTATACAGGTGCTGTCCTAGGAGACACCACCACCAGCCACAGAATTGCCAATTCTAAAGATAGAAAAGGAACTGAGATAGAAGAAAACTTGGAATTCAACAGAGGTCAGATTCAGATCAGGTATAAATTTATCCTTAGAACTACATCCCTATTCAGTCCAGTGCTCAAAAAGATGGCATGCACTGGTCACAAGTGTACTTCTCCCTATCAATTGATTCAAAGTATTCTCCCTTTCTCCCTCCCTAGTACCAACTTCAAGTTGTCGTTTCTGAAGCTTCAGAGTTTTCCTAGGCATCAGTTGCATTGAAAGAGTATTTGCACTTTTTACATCTGTCTGCAGCTGAATAGTTAGAAGGCAGACTATTGCCATCAAGCTAATCAACTCCCAACGCTTTGAGCTGCCTTTCAATCTCTTCATCTGATATGGTAGAAGCCTTTGATGTTGATGCAGACGGTAAGCCTCTGGCAGCTGATGGAGCTTTGGCCATCTAGAAGGAGACAGAACTTTTCTTTAGTCAAAAGAATACATTTTATGACAACCTGACTTCCAGAACAGGAAAAAGGAATGAAGGGGAAAAAATACATGAGCCGAGTAAAACCATCCATACCTTTCCAGAGATTTCAATTCCGATCTCATCAAGCACCTGGTTAACAATATCCTGGCTTTCTTCCTCTTCATCAGAAGCATCAAAGATATCATCCAGAGTATCGTTAACTTGAAAGAAAAAAAAACAAAAAAAACACATTGCATTATGCAAAGATGAGATTACAAAAATAACCTAGTGTCATCTTTCAACTTCCCCAAAATGCAGTAATAATACCACTGGATAAGATACCAGCAGAAAGCACCTGTATATTGGAGAGGTTTTCTTACCTCTGCTGCACAAAGCCTGTGAGTACAACTGGAGGGACAACGGGGTAAGGTATGACTGCTTTTATAAAAATGTTTGGTTTCTCCAAAATAGTTCAGTTGTGCTATTTTCCCTCCACTAGATTTTAACATTTCTCAGAAATATCATCTACAGTTCCATTAAAAAAACCTTTCTTCTTCAAAACAAATTGCAGAATTGTTACTGGCCTATTTTCTGAATTGCAACAATACAATTCTGAGCAGTAGAGATGTTGACACCCAGCTCAATGATCCTGTTTTGAGTCCATGCTACCTACTAGGGTCAATACAGTGGCAGGGGTTAGGATAGGATGCAGGCTGCGCTTGCAACACTGGGAAGTTCTGTACTATTTAGTTGGCAGTGGATTGACACTGAAAGAACTCCTTTTCCATATCACACCCCAAATATAAGTTTGTGGTTTAAAATCAAAAAGGAGACAAACGCATCCCATACCACCATGTATATAAAGCTGAGATGATCAATAACCTCTGTTAAACTCAACTTTAAGTGTCCATTCCCAGAACAAAGAGGCACATACAGAACCATCAGATATGGAAAGGGCAATTTTTCATGGTCTTTTGTTAACTATGCCAACAAGGTTTTGAAGTGGTCTCAAACCCTGTTCCTAGACTGGTTCTACCCCTTCAAGAATGCTATGGCATGCTGCTAGCTGTTCCCAGAACTTACTCATTTCTTCAGTCATTTCCATCTTCATATTTTCCTTTTGAAAATTCTGCATAGTTTGTAGTGTCTTCTGTGGGTCCATTTTCTTATTAACTGCTTGCATTGTCTAATAAAATTGAAAAAAAAAATCCCCTCAATTATACAGTGAGACATTAATAATGGCCAGTACATGCATTAAGAAGGAGTAAGACTTCTCTACTAGAAAATACCCTTCAGTCCAATTTCACTTTCCTAGTCTTTTTACATCCTGATAGAACTACAGATACACAGAAGATCAAAAGTACAGTCTGTACTCAGTATGAAATACTGTTGTCTGCTAACCTACCACACACCCTTTCCTAGCTGTGTATTACAAAAAATCTGCCTGATCTTAATGAAAAGAATGGGAGAATATTTCCTTAGTTGCGGGCTATACGTTTTACAGTGGTAAATGGCTACAGGTTTTTTATTCAGTATGGAACGTTTGTTTCAACCACCACTAGAGGACAGACGTTAAATTGCAATTGTTTCTCTATGTTACTTCTTCATGGAAAAAAATTACTTTTACCTGAAAAGTGAATATTGAAATGCTCAGAAAGTATGCAGCCTATGGTAAGCCTTTGCACTGGGTAGACAACTTTCTGTGACGGGGTAATGAACTTCACCGGTTTTACTATAAGTATACAGCACTGCCTTTGCAGCTTTCTTCCCTTCTAAGAAGGAAGCTACTACATCTCATGGGATGTCTAAATATACATACAGATGTGAGCAGTTTAAATGGAAAGTCTAGCTATATTTAAGAAGATAAAAGAGTTGATAGCAACTCTTTTGATTAACCTATACAGCTACTACTGGCTTCATACAAGCACTTCTGCCTTCATTTCTGATTTTGTTTAAAGTGATAATGTACTATGCTTCACATGTTATATGAACTTCAAAGGTTGTGTTCATATTCGTATTATATGAATTGAAAAATTTGTTCTGGACTTTGAGGGTGTTAGTTTGTTAGAATTCTTCGACTCCAGTTATAGATGAGTATCAAAAATACTTGCACTAAATTGAAATATTTATGCATTTTCAGCAAATATAGGTCAGATGCATGACTAAACAGTAAATAGATGAATATCAAAAATATTTGCACTAAATTGAAATATCATTTATGTATCTTCAGCAAATATAGGTCAGATGCATGATTAAAGTCCAGTGAGTAGTCATCTATGTCCAGAATTTGTGCCATACATGCTAAAAAGTATTGGCAGAATATTTTGAAAGCTTCACATTCCATGTATTTGTCTTGCATGTTAAGGCAACTAATTGCATTCACTGATGGTTATGAGATTGAGGACAGTTTATAAGCTTCAAAATGAACTACTAAATACTTTCTTTTTAACCTTCCTGGGTGGATGAAGCAAAGATGTTCACTTTAAAAGTGACTACAATAATTTAATACCTTCTTCTGATAATGTTACACAAATTTGTCCATAAAAGTATCTGCTGTATAAAAAACCATCACCTTTCTAGATGCTGCTTAGAATATTTTTTTCAAATATTTTAACTGACTACATCCTAATAATTAGCTTAGTGATACCTTGGTTTTGAGAAACTTAATCCAAGATATCTCATGGATAAAGAGCAAGTCAACAATGTAATAATTAAAAAGCAAGATCAAATTATTCATACGTAAGCCTGTTACAGACTGTTGAGTAAACAGTTTAACTTGATTGGTTGTGTAGTCAGACAAGCCACCCGTTTGTGGGTTAGTCCTGGTAAACAGAAAGCTTGTTGCAGAGCTACAACTCCGTCTCACTAAAAGGTTGATATCTGCCAAAATAATGCTTCTAAATACCATTTTTAGAAAGCTGTAATAACTTTCTGCATTAAGTTGCACTGTTTTTTTAGGTTTAACTGCCACGTAACTGGATTTATCTTGGACTCCATAAAAGTAGTATTTGTCTACAATTATGTGTGCTAATTCTGTTTCCTGCACCTTGAGCTGAACAATCCTGATTACCAAAAGGAAGCTCCCTATTTGACAGTTTCCAGAAACTGGAAAAAGTTCACGACTAAGATCACGACTGAGATTTTTCAGGACCTTTTATGAACCAAGATTTGCAGAAGAGCTTAATGTAATACTGGATCTTTAGAGCATGGAGAATGAGAATGACAGGGAATTCCAGATTAAATTTCTGCAGAAATGTAAGATCCGAAGTAATAACCTACTCGTCACATAAACTACACAGCTACTGTGACATGCTGCTTTGATTTCCATCTGAAGCATGCCCCACTTTTTTCCCAATAAAAACTGCTTGCAACGTGACATACAAGCAAGATACTGTAATGGCATGGTTTGTTTGTTGATTTTTTTAAATCTATTAACAAAGTTCTTCCACAGGTATAGAGTTGATTTTTATCATGTAAACATTTGACAGATGTCTAGCCCAAGAAAATATGCTTAGTTAGACACTAACTGGCAGAATTGACTATACAAAAAATTGGTAATACGCATCAGATTACACTTTCCTATTATAGCCTCAATACTGGTCAGATTATTAAGCAATACACTTTATTCAATTGCTTTCCTTCAATTGCTGTAAGCAAAATAACACAAGTTAAATTTTTGCAAGCATATGCTGCATTTTAATGTAAAGGAATGTCTTGTAGCACCTTACTTTTGCTGTAGTTGACATAGCTCCTGCCATCTTCATCTGAGAATTCATGACCTTTGTTTGAGTTGACATAGAAGTGACTTTAGAGCTAACAGCATATGTTCGATTTTTCTGCTTCCTCAATTGTACGAGCTGTTTTGCTAGCACTTTACAGGCTTCCTTGTTACCAGTCTTAGCCATCTTCTTTATTTCCAGTTCCTATTAAAAATAAATAAATAATAACTTCTACTGAATTTTCATTCAAAGACTCTATAATATATTCAAGCCTTAACTTGAATAAAATTCCAGAAGTTAACTATCTTCTTGACTTTTTTTCAGGACATTAGAAGTTACATAAATAGCCTTACTTGCTTTTCTTCCAAGGTTACTTAGTAGAGTAAGTGCAAAGCTGTTCAGCTTTGACAGAGGGAAAAAAAGAAAAAAGAAAACAACAGAAAATAATAGCACAGTAGCACACAGTTTCCCCAAAAGGCCTCACATCAACTTTTGCATAAAGTCATATTAATTTATATGTGAACATTCAATTCCATACCTGGGCATGGAGTAACACTTCAAAAAAAGTGAAGAAATTGCTATGGCCAAACAGTTGTTAGTGCAATTTCTAATCTTTACTTTCTTAAATTCACTAGTAAGCCATATTGACAATGGAAGAAATGGCAAGTTCACATGCTCTTATATAAGCTTTTTAAGCTTAAAGAGAATCTCATAACCTTTTTGTGGATTAATGGCAGATAGTCAACAACCATAGGCTCTGTTTGCTGACAACATTTACTTGGACTTAGCTTAGCACATAATAAAAGAGGTTTATTTTGTCCATCTGTCAGTACATGTTGTTTAAGACAGCACTGACTTACAAGAAACAAACCTATATATCAACCCAGGCAGAATTATTTACCCCAGCGGTACCAAGGAAAAGTTTGTCAAAAAAATCTCTGCTAAAAGAGTTATTTAAAACTATGTCTTTTGATTTGTGACTTGGTAATGTAAACTTTCCAAACATTTTTCCTTTTTAGCCTTTTTAAAGAGAGTTTGCTATAGTAACTAAGTTCTTATGATGCCAGTTATACATTTTGATTTTTACCATTAAGTAAAAGTAGCCTTTAAGACCAGCACTGTAACTCTTCAGGAGAATGTACCTGCTATGAGAATACAGATGTTTCCCTTTATGTACACTGGAGTCCAGAAAAATGCACTTATAAGAAGATATGTAGCTCCAAAAGAGTAAACACTGGTCACTAGAATATCCAAACAGTCATGTTTAAAGGCAAATGTAAACCGACCCTTTGTGTTAGGTCTACTAATAAGAAAGGTCATGGTTAAGTTTACTATAGAGATGGCACCAGCACAAGGTGTTCTCCAAAAGTCAGTAATTTCTGGAGGGCTGTGTCATAAATATTATTTTTAACCCTAGAAAGTATAGATCAGCAAGTAAGGAACATAAGACTGCTCAAATATTAGAGGCCAGAAATATATGCAAAGATGTCCTCTTTGTAGGTAGCTCGTGAAGACCACAAAAACAGAATTCTATAGTGAGCCCAGACTTTTCATTTTTTTAAACACCTCAATAATTGCAAAGGATAGATTAGTTTGTTCACCAGCAAATTCTAGTTTGCACACTAGTTTTAATGGCAAGCATTTGATTTTCTCACTGAGCTCAGTACCTAAGTAGCATATATAACTTGATTTTCAAAGTGAAATATAAACCAACACCAACCATTGCTATAATACTGCAGACAGGTGCAGAAATCAAACCCTATATATTGATTATTTTATTCTTAACAAAGAAGAATTTGGATAGCAAGCTGCAATACGCTATTTGCTTTTGAGAGTTCTGGGGTTAGTTTATCCAAGTCAGTTATGTTCTTCTGAAAAAAAAATCAAAATTCATATAGTTATATGAGGTTAAAGAACTGAAATAGAACTGTCTGTACAATATTAGGTATTCAGAATAGTATCTCATAGTTCAGGAGAAAAATTCTTTCTGGGGAAAGAACATAACAAAATGTTCTGGGATTGACTGACAAGCCCTTGGTCCTTTTTCACCTGATTTAACTCAGAAAAAAAATAGTATTTATCATCTATTGACTCTCTCACACCAACAGTAGTATATTTTTAACTTTTTTGAAGACCTGATTCACTTCTCTTTTCTTCTCCTTAGAAATTCATTATTTCTGAAACAATTAAATGTCACAAATAATCAGAACTTCACCATGAGTATTCATGAAAATTAAGGTCTTTCCAGTCAGAACATTTGATACTGAAAAATGCCTTATTTATGAGTAACCTATTAGATCTTACCTGTTCAAGGCTTCAAGAAACACTTTTCGTGACCTCTTTTAGTTTCTTATACCCAGCTCTCAATATTCATGTGACCTGCTGCCATGAAACGCCTTAGTATCTACTGAAACCGTAACTGACTTTACATAGCTTTTCCCATAGTTGGAGGGTATCGTCATGCATCAAACCACACCATCTGTCACATCCATTTAAACGATTATACTGCCACACAGGTGCAGCATCCATTCATTGAATACTTGATAGACCCTATTCACTAAATTTTAAAGAAATCTTAGTTTAGGCAGCTACTTTTATTAGCTAGCTTTAGGGAAGTTCTAGATGAATGAAAGAATAACCCCATGGGGGTATTCATGACATTCTGCGCTTTTTCAAGCACTTTCTCCCACTGGAGAGTCATGGTAATGCATGGTAGCACTGACAATTTTTAGTTTTCCCACTACAAGACCATTGATTCAAAAGCCTGTTAGAAAAAAAACCTTCTGAAGGATAGAAAATACTAAGGATGGAGGGGAAAAAAGTTAATGTAGTTATTTAATCCAAGTATGTTGTTTCTGGCTCTACCTATGTTAAACACTGAGAGTCACTTTTAGGTAGTAAATTGTTTTCCAAAAAAATTTTAACAGCAGAAGTCAAAAATCCAATTTTTCAGTGTTCAGTTGTTATGTACTGAGTAGTATCTTCAGCACTTTGCATATTTTCTGTTACATTGGGCAGGTGTTTGTCTTTAAAGAGCAAAATAAAATTCCCTGTTGTACTTACCAGTTGCTTTTCCTGTTTTTCAAGTGCTGCTCTATCTCTGGTTATTGTCCTCTGCGTACCTCTTAACTCTCGATTTTGCTCCTTTATTATATCTGGAAAGAAAATATAGATAGAAAAAGGTTTTCAATATTATATATACATCTTGTTTGCTGAGTGCTCTGCAGACAGGTATGTCAGTTTCTTCTCATTCAGAACGAACAGCCAGGTATCAAAAGAACTGTTGGTATCTCAAATACCTAACATTGTATTTTGCCCATATTTAATGTATACAACACAATTATGTTTCAACAGAATAGGCCATATGCAGTAACAAAAAGGCTATTTTACTTGGCATATTTCTTTGCACCACAGCAAGAGCCTTAACCCCACGGTATGGGTTAGGTATGCACGCTTTTTTGCAAGTTTCAAGCATAACTCAGGATTAATGTTGTCACTGTGAGCTCAGACCTTTTCAACATGCCAGACCCAACTGCAAGAAGGAGGTCAGCTGAAGAAACCTAATATATGAGATCTCAGAGAAGTTAGAGTTCTTAGGTCCATGAAAACAGTGAAGTTACTTTGAGATGTGAATCTAGTATCTTGCTCTTCTCTGTCCTCATTCTGGTTTAATGGAGATTATTTTTCTCCATAAATGTACATCTACATCTGTACAGTTCAATTTCAAGTTAGACTATGAAGCAATAATTTACAAAGTTTTTCAATTAGTAGATACCTAAGAATATTTAGGTACAAAAGTGGAGGCCTTTATAGCAAATTTAAGTTTTCTGACAGCTGACAAAGCATGCAGAAGCTTGAATGCTATCACACGAAATATATCATCTTTCATAAATGTTTTGCCCACTCTGCTACTTAAAAGTTTTTTACTGGTAACATCCACTTATCCACTTACTAAAAGTATTACTCCTAATATTGGCGTCAGTTGCACTAGTTGCAATTAACTTTTGTTAGAATTTACAGTGAGTGCTTAGGTGTGATTCACCTGGGCAAAGGTAGAGAGGTCTGCATGTGACTCAGCATCCTCTGACCTATATAGAGGAAACAATTTAACACTGTTAGGAAGATTCATTTATTCCTAATGTATGCATCTACTATTAGATAAACTTTGGATGAAAGGTTAATAGGAGTGTACTGTCATGTACGTTTTGCGTCTAATCCACAGTACTGACATCAGTGGGGTTCTGCCATTGTATTAAAAAAGTCTGAGGCATGTGAAAAATCATTGCAAACAGGCACAGTTAATAACAGAAATGATAGCATGAAGGATAAATTGTTGATACACAGCCACCCTTTTCAGTTAAGGCTTGCAACTATTTTTCTAGAAACAAAGAGGCATTCAGTTTCCGTTTTCTCACACTAAGAGATACTGTAAAACATCCATGGCTGAAATAACTTCAAACTTGACAGGTTCCAATTAAAAAAAAAATAAAGAAAAAAAGAAAAAAAGAAAAAAAACACAAAACCTTCAGTAGTATTTTGACGAGGACATGCATTACCCCCTCCCACCAATTGTTTTCAAGTAAATAAGCACATATTGCAAACAAACTCTGTAAGGAGACTTCTTTTTATAGTATTAGCTACCACTGCTTTCAGAAATACATAAAAATCATCTTTGGGAAATGCAGACTTTTCAATGCACATTAACAAAGAGCAGAAGGATGATACAGAACATAACGTTCTTCACATGAGCAAAGCGTCGAGAATTATTCTGAAAAAAAAATGCTACAGGCAAGTAATTTTGAAGGTAGACAATTGTATATTACTTGCACAGCTGCACTTGCGAAAATGAACGAAAAGGCTTAATAGCTACATACAAGACTGCCTTCTCTAACTGAAGTAACTATTAAAAAAATCCCCTTAGCGCAGAAAACTTGAGAAGTAGGAACTTCAAGATGATAAGAAACTAGGAATATAATTGTCAGGAGACAATAAGGGCTAGCACAATGCTTATTTCTGTAGTTTTTCTTTTTTTTTTTCTTTTTTTTTTTTTTTTTTCTTCCCTCTCCCTGATCTCACGTCGTGGCTTAACCTAAGGATAGCAATAAACTAAATAGAACAGTTGCCTTCAATTACCTGCAAGCCCTTCCATTTATTTTTGCAAGTGAGGAGCAAGATGAGCACTCTGAACAAGAACCCAAGCCCTAGCACTGCTCCAGCAGCAAGAAGACAACGGGGTATTCCTGAGGCAGCCTTCTGCTGACGGCCATATCCTGTGGCACCTGCTCTTGCACACCAGGTTAAGGAGGATGCGCCTCCATTCCTGAGAACTGGTTGGACCAGAGATGCCCTGACCTGGCTGCCGTCACCTGCCTTGGCCATGGGAGCGCAGTCATCTCCTCCTTCTCCCCCCTTGCAGGCTGTGCGCCAGAAATGGGAAGGAACAAGTGGGAAGTACGTATTCTTCCTCGGTGAACTACAATTGGCTGACGTGCAGCGTCATTTTTGGTGAGCACTTCTCAAGCCATGCCTCACATGATTTGACAGGGGACACCCAACACACCACACAGCCACTTTCAGGGCTCCTGCCAACGCCTGGCCTCTGCCCCAGGTGTTGCATGAGGCAGCAACACCTCCTCAGGGGGCTGCCTAGTGTGTCCTGGAGTTACTCGGGAGGCAAGCAATCCTTCCTGGCTTCACTTTCCAGAAGACTTCTACACACAGATCTGTCAACAGCCCGGCCACGGAGACGAGGAGACCAACTTGTCCCAAGACCCTCACCCACCACCTTCTCCCCACCCACCAAAGCGCTCGGCCCCCTCCCCGTTTGCTCCAGCAAGCTCCCCGCAGGCATTTTTGGACCGTCCCCCCCCCCCCCCCCCGGCAGCGGCATGCGTGTGTCCCCCTTTACCCCCGACACCCCCAGATGGGGCCCGGGGCCCTGTGCTCGGAGAGCCCCCGAGCTCCAGCTCCACCAGGACGCAGGGCCCGAGGCCGCCCCGCCCGGTCCCAGCTCCCCCGGGGCCCCTACAAGGGCCGGGGACAGCCGCCCCCTCACCGTCCACGGTCTTCTTCTTGAAAAGCGAGGCCATGGCCTCGGCGGGCTCCCTCAGCCTCCTCCTGCTGCGGTGACCAGGAAGCGGCCGGGCCCCGCAAGCTCTCCCGGCTCCGCCTCACCGGCGGCGAGGGGCGGGACGGGGACGGGGACGGGCCGCGCTTCTTCCACGCCTCCCCGGACGGGAATGGGACCGGGAGTGGGAATGAGGCAGTCCCGGCTCGGGGCTGGCGCTGGGGCTGAGTTGGCTCCGGCCTGGGGAGATCCGGGGCGGCCGCGGACACCTCTCCGCCAGGGGCCGCAGCTGCCCTGGGGCGCGACAGTGGGGGGAAAAGTGAAAATTCTCGTGGGTTTCGGTGTCTGATTGCAAGCCTTAATTTTTAATGAGGTGGCTCGTACCTAGCTGTGCTTTTATTGTTAGCGATTAGCTATGTACGCTCCAACTATTTAGGAAAAAACAGCACGCTGGAGCTAACACTGCATTGAAGAAAACAGAGCTGGCGGTTTGAACACTAGCTGTGCGTGCCTTCCCTCCCCTGAAACTGTTCGTCATTTTAAAAATGTAATTTGTAAGGAGAAACAGGCAGCTGTAATCTACTTTGATAGCCAGATATAAATCTAACCTGGGGAAGAACTGTAAGTTTATGGTGGCAGTACCCTCATCAACCACATTTTTATAACCCTGTGTGGATCTACTGGAATATTATAATAACAGTGTAAAGATTTATGTGGGCATATGTAGCTATAAACTACGTATTTTGCGACAGTGCTACTTAATTTTCTGGAAGTACAATTTTAATTCCAAATAGTGAGTTTTCACTTTTCTCTGCATGGCATTTTAGTGGTAGTTGGTCTTCTAATCTAGTTGCGCTAGCCTCAAATTCAGGTCATGCTTGGTCACATAAATACTTTGGGAATTTAACAATTCACTGTAAAGTAGGTAAAATACACTTTGCAAGTTTATTCCTTTGCATCTGTTACTGTCTGTTCAGTCAAATCAGTCAGGGATGAGTTAGTAAGCAAAACTGAAATTCTGGCTTTAAAAACGCACAGATGAAGGGGAGGAGAGACCTTGTAATTGATGCTCAGTTCCCCACTTTCCTGAGAGAAAGTCTGGGCAGCTTAACTACAAGCCACTCTTAAAATGAGCTAATTAGCTACGAGACCAGAAAAGCACTTTTCCATAATATTTCTTCATGAATGTTTTCTTGTGATGAGAGAAACAAAGCTGTCCATAATAGACTTCATGACTGCTATAAATAAAGTACATCTAAGCCTAGTGTTGTTTTTCTGCGTCTTCTAAACCTGATTGCTGTTATGGTACCATACACCGAGAATTCCTTGAATTTATCTCTAAAAAAGACTAATGCTTAAACATCATGTGTTGCCTGTAGATTCTCAATGTCCTGTTTCAATGTCTGTTTGAAATATATATATATATATAAAAACAGACTTAGTCTTTTATGCTATAATCAAACTTTAAAAATCAATCAGATGGAATAAATAACCCTTCCTTAGTGACCATATGCAAATATCAGTAGCAAATGGAAGAAGGGGCTGCCTATTTTCTCTTTGTTGAAGACAGAGTAAAGCAGGTCAACGACACTGGTTCAGAAGAATGGTATGATATCCTGTATTAAGTTGAAACCAAACACCTTCAAAGTGCAAAAAATGTTTTGTTATGTTTTGTTTTGTTTTTTTTTTAATCTATGTGTGTATAAGCTATTCTGGCTGTGGGTCATTAGAATATTTAAGCATATTGTTAATTTAAAACAGATGACTTAGGTTCAGTCTACTTAAAGCAGGTGCTCAGAAAAAAGTGACTGATATGAAGACACCCAAGGAAACACTTCTACGTACTGTTCTCCAGGATAGTCCATTTAGCAGCTGATCTGGAAAAATTCTTTTCTTATACACTTGGAGGAAAGTGGGGGGGGGGGGGGGGGGGGGAGGGGAGTGAGCTTCCATGTGTATGAGTCTTGAAGTAGCTCTCAAGGTTATGCCTGAAATCTTTTCAAGCTTTCTATCAGTTGGTCTAATGCAAGTTGTTAGTCTTCTTTACCTCCCTTGCTAGGGTGGGGGAAACCTTGCAAGCTGGCAATCTAAGGCAGGCCGTCTTGGGATACTTTGTGGATAATGACCCAAATTCTGTACCGTTTGATCTCTTCTGGGCCTAATTTCTCATCTGCAGATATAAGAAAATTAAATGAGGCCATGTGTAGTAAAGAATGAAGTGGGTAAGCTGAAAATTGTAGGAGCCTGACTAAGATAAATGATCAAAGAACTGTATAAATGTATTGTTATATGAAATGCTTATAGCATAAAACAAGGTTGTAAAGAGAAGCATCTTTGGTGCTTCAGCAGCTGGCTGTGTTTCAAGTACCACAAAGACTTGCATGTGCTTTATCACAGAGAAGCTCCACTGAAAACAGACGCAGAACCTTCATGTTTAAGAGTTTGTGAGATGATTGTGTAAAGGCTAATGTGACTTACACCTTGTAATATGAAGGCAGATTGAGTTAGGAGGAGGACGGCATGGAAAAATCAGACTGAATGTTAAGGTTGCATTTAGGTGTATGAATCCCTTGAAGCCTGTATGTGTGTGTCATGATGCAATCTCTAATTGCACTCATTAGTAACACTTGGAAATCACAGTGTCATCAGAGCAGGGAGGTGGTGGCAATGCATGCAGTGGGAGTAAGTGTGAGGCCCTGGGAAGAAGCTGAGCTGGAAAGGTGCAAGGAAAGATAGGTTACCATCATAAAAGGTTTTTGTGGAAATGTGTGAAGAAAATTAAAGTCAGAAACAATAGGGATAAATGGGAAGGACCTAGAGGAGAGGATAAAGACTGAGAGAAGCAGTGGAGATGCTGGAAGTTCTGTCTGCTATCATGGTTATGAAATTCATTCCCTCTGCTTTGTTCAAAATGAAATCACTTACTTATGTATGCAAGTATAAAAAAAAAAAAAAAAAAAACACAAAAAAACACAGTGTGTTATACAGTGCATCTCACCCTTACCTTACAGGTTAGAGAACTTTCCTGCAAAGCTCACAGGAACTGAAAAATACTTCATTCATAGGAGGAGAAGGGGAGTTGCATCTAGCAAATGCACAGGTATGAAATAATTTAGCAACACTGAAACTAAATTTATAAGACAGATTTTATAACAAAAAATATTTAACTATCTATGAATAAATAAAGAGTTGCTGTTTGTAAGAATAATGAAGAATAATTTAAGAATAAGCCAGGTTATGATTAGAACATCAGGGAGCTACAGATCAATCAGTGGATTATCTATTTGGAAATAGTTTATATCCATAAATGTTTTTATTGCCACCCCCCCCCACTCAAAAAAAAAAAATCATTAGTTTTAAAAATATTGATGAGTGTAGTGAATCTAAAAGTCTTGCTTTCTGTCTTAGTAATTTAAGATGAATTGGGCATGTATATGAAGCAGAGTGTACTGTTGGTCTTACAAATAAATGAATTGATTCTTCCTTTCACTGTTCAAAATGAATCAATTGCCAAAGAGCTGCTATTCATCTGTGCCCTATAGCATGCAAGATGTGCAGGACAGAGGGGAAATGCACATGGAGGTATGGAAGCATGTTTTGATTTAGTTTGTTCTTGTGAGGACTGTGTGACATCTGTAGAGACTGAATTTGTCTGTTTATGTGAGAAGGGGTTTGTGATGTCAATATTTTGCCTGATAATCCACTAAATTCACTTAACAAGCTTCTGGGTAAAAAAAAAAAAAAAAAAAAAAGGTGAGAATGAGTTAAACCGCAGTATCTTAACTGTGAGATGTTACTGCTGAGTTTGCTGAAGATCTTTTGATGAACTGGAACTCTGAATGTTTAAAGGATGTTGTCTTCATCTTATTTTTTAACTCCTGGATGTGTTTTGTTTGCAAAAAAAAATGGGTGGGGTTGAGGAGTAGTGATGGTGATGAGATTAAAAATAATAATAATAATCCTTAATGCATGTAACTTAAGCAAATAAGGTTTTGTGTTGTATGGAGACAGGATATCAAAGTATATAGAGACACTTATGTATAAAAGATTACATGTCAGTTTGAGACTTTCAGTATCTTCTTAATATAGCACGAGTACTTTGCACCATTTAGCATGTGCACAAAGTGTGATACTTTGTAAAACCCTTTAAATGTCTAGCTCTGCCTTATAGAAATCTGGTTTTAATTATTACCTTGATTGGTGATGATAAGATTCTTTCGAGTTGCAGGCTGCATACTTTATAACCTTCACATCTGATTGCAAGGTTCTTCCTTGCTGGAAGAGGAAACACTTCATTATAAAATAGTGGCATTACTTTGTACAAGCAGATTTAGTTTTGCTTCAGTAATCAAGTACAGTAGGACATCATGTTTCTGTAGGGCATTCATGAAATCAAGGGTTATACTTTTAAAAGCATTTACTTGCAAATACCATATCTTTAAATGACTTTGCCCAAGGAGAAGCAGATATCCATGCTATCAACAAAATAGGTAACTACTGTTAGTATTTTATCTCAGGCTTCAAGAACTCCTCAAGGCATCAAGTTCAGGGGAAAAAAAGTGAGAGATTACGGGGAGGATATTTATTATTACAAACTGCAAAGTCAACAGGGACCGCTAAATGTTCTTACAGTCATAATAGCCTATCTCATGTTAATTCTAGCCTCAAGCTGTGTGACTCTTTATGTGCAGAGATAATGGGGGGTAAAACTGTATTTTTAGTTTAGCAACGGATTCCTTCCAACCATGGAAAATAAATTAGAGAGCTTTGCAAACTAAAAATGATTTGGGCTTTGAAGGAATTCCCAGCAATAATATACAAGACTTATTACCCTGGGTACTTAGAGGGTCCCGTATGTTTATGGCTGAGAGTAGTCATTTTGATTGAATATTGCTTCAGTAACTTATTTTCAAATAATCTGCTTTTAACACAAATCTGTTGATCTTAAAAAGAAGCCCTTTTTGTTAATGTTCTTATTATTTTTACTTCCTATCTGTACCTTAGATAAAAATTAGCATGTTACTCAGGAATAATGCTGCGTTAATAGTGAAGTTGTTATATTTAACTTATCTGGAATTCATCACACATAGACACTTAGTGCATAAAGACTTGTGTTAAATAGGTTCAGATCTGAGAATGTGTGTACATCTGCTCAAGTATATAGTGTTTAGAACAGTAAAAGTAGTTGCTCTAGAATCATGCATTACACATGTAGAAAATGCAGTTTAAGGTTATTACTGTTTATTATCTAAGAACGTGGCTGCTTTGGGTTAGGAATTCAATACATGTGAAACAAAAACACACCCTGCACCAGAGAATGTTGCCCCAGTATAAAGAGAAATAATATGTGGATGTCAACATATTGGACAGTGGAAGGAAACCAGAAGTTATCTTACATAACCTCACATCCTGTCTGTTCATAGGTGTCAATGCAAAAAGATCTTAAGGTATTTGAAAGATCTTTGTAGCAGCTTGTGAAGAAGTCTTTCCAACTGTCCTAAGTAGCAAAGAAGACAAAAGATGCTTGTTTTGTCAGAAGCAATCTTAAGAACTGGTTGTGAAGAGGTAGCATTAATGAAAGAGTCTGAAGGATTCTGTGGGCTGTGAATGTGGGATTGTACAGAGATGATTCACATAGGCCAGGGAGGCCTTGAATGCATCTGAGGTGGGTAACAAAGGAACTAAATGGAAGTAGTCAATGGAAATGGCATTGTAATCAAAGCAATGAATTAAGAAGGCTATCTTCTGCAAATCATTTTGAAGGAGTCAGGTTAGCTACATCAGGGACATAAAGATGTTGCCGTCACCTGGCATCACAATAACAAGTGTCTGGACTAAACTTCAGCTTGGTGACTAGATAGGAAAGGCTGGTTTAGCTGGGTTGCTCTGCAGGAGTGAGTGGTAAGATTTGTATACATGCTGAATCAAAGAGCATCTATAAACAGAATAGAGAGAAAGGGAATCAAAAGAGAGGTCTTTCTGTAAATGGAAACGTGCATCCTTAATAGATGCTCTTTGATTCAGCATTTTTATGGGGGAGATATCTTTTGAGAAGTTAGTAGATAAAGTAGAAGTACTTTAATATTTCTTTTATTCTAAGTGCATGATATTCTTCATGCCTTAAGGCAACAATTCTTTTCACTTCTGATGATTCAGCTATATTTTAAGACATTTTTTATCTTTTGAAAGCAGTGGGAAGAAACAAATATTTATTTAATAGAGTAGTGCTGGTATTATTGCATACATATGAAGACAAATTTATTAAAAAAAAGATAAAAAAAAATGTTTCTGTTAAGTAGAAAAGGAATACAAAAATATCTCTCAATACTGGAAATGTTATATCAAGAATTTCTCATCTTTTTTAGTGATTTATATTTTTGCTGGGGTTTAGAAGGCTTGTCACTTATCTTGTCCTTTGAGAATAGCTATAGCTACCTAATGGTCTAATCCAACAAAAAATATGTTCAGGTCCTGTATTGCAAAAGCACATATAAAACTAAAATTCACTGGTATCTACTCCCAAAACATGTATTACCAGAAAGCCAGCTATAGTTTGTATTGCATTGGGCCCTTAAGTGTTATAAAAAATGGCATATTCCTTTTTTTCATAGCTTTATGACCAGCAAGACAACATCAAGCAGTTTATTGCAGACTCTATTTATGCCTTGCAAGAGTACAGCCTAGTACGCCCATGTGCATGCTTTGTTTTCAGCACCAACTCTGGAAAGTGATTTTGAATCTCATTTCATTTTAGTTGAATCTATGTTTTCTTTGTTGTCTGTCTGTGAATCTGTACTGAAAAAAGTTAAATTTGGACCTATGTTATCTTCCCTCTTTAAAAAGGCATTGGATTTATTTTAGATTAGTTCAAATGTTTTTACGTCACACTTAGCAGTTTCTTTCTTAGACCTTTAATGCCAACATCAGTTCATACTGTTAAGGTAAAGCATGCCATTTCAAGGGAAGGCAGGGGAAAAAAACCTCAGATACATGAAAATTAAGATTCAGCTCTTCAAAGACAGAAAAGATATTTGGCCATATTGACTTCAGTGTGAATTCAATTGATAATTCCTTTATGTGATAACTGAGGTGTTTCATTGGTAAATCACAGAATCACAGAATAGTCTAGGTTGGAAGAGACCTGCAAGATCACCGAGTCCAGTCTCTGGTCTAACACTAACAAGTCCTCCACTAAACCATATCCCTAAGCTCTACATCTAAACATCTTTTAAGGACCTCCAGGGATGGTGACTCAACCACTTCCCTGGGCAGCCTATTCCAGTGACTAACAACCTTTTCAGTAAAGAAGTGCTTCCTAATATCCAACCTAAACTTCCCCAGGCGCAACTTTAGCCCGTTCCCCCTGGTCCTGTCACCAGGCACGTGGGAGAATAAACCAACCCCCACCTCGCTACAGCCTCCTTTAAGGTACCTGTCAAGTGCAATAAGGTCGCCCCTGAGCCTCCTCTTCTCCAGGCTAAATAGTCCCAGCTCCCTCAGCCGCTCCTCGTAAGACTTGTTCTCCAGACCCTTCACCAGCTTCGTAGCCCTTCTCTGGACTCGCTCAAGCACCTCCATGTCCTTCTTGTAGTGAGGGGCCCAAAACTGAACACAGTACTCCAGGTGCGGCCTCACCAGAGCCGAGTCAGGGGGACAATCACTTCCCTGGACCTGCTGGCCACGCTGTTTCTAAAGCAAGCCAGGATGCTGTTGGCCTTCTTGGCTGCCTGAGCACACTGCTGGCTCATCTTCAGCCGACTATCAACCAATACTCCCAGGTCCTTCTCTGACAGGCAGCTTTCTAACCACACATCTCTCAGACTGTAGCTCTGTTTCAGGTTGTTGTGCCCCAGGTGCAGGACCCAGCACTTGGCCTTGTTGAACTTCATACCGTTGACCTCAGTCCATCGGTCCAGCCTATCCAGATCTTCCTGCAGAGCCTTCCTACCTTCGAGCAGATCGACATACACACCTAACCTGATGTCGTCTGCAAACTTAATGAGTGTGAACTCGATCCCCTCAACCAGATCGTCGATGAAGATGTTAAAGAGGACTGGCCCCAGTACTGAGTCCTGGGGGACTCCACTAAGTGACCGGCCTCCAACTGGATTTGACTCCATTCACCACAACTCTCTGGGCTTGGCCATCCAGCCAGCTCTTAACCCAACGAAGCGTGCGCCAGTCCAGGCCATGAGCAGCCAGTTTCCTGAGGAGAATGCTGTGGGGAACGGTGTCAAATGCCTTACTGAAGTCAAGGTAGACCACATCCACAGCCTTTCCCTCATCCACTAAGCGTGTCACCTTGTCATAGAAGGAGATCAGGTTCGTCAAGCAGGACCTGCCCTTCATAAACCCATGCTGACTAGGCCTGATTGCCTGCTTGCCCTGCAAGTGCCACATGACAAAACCCAAGATAATCTGCTCCATGAGCTTCCCTGGCACTGATGTCAAACTAACAGGCCTGTAGTTCCCCGGGTCTACCCTCCGGCCCTTCTTGTAGATGGGCGTCACATTTGCTATCCGCCAGTCAAGTGGGACCTCCCCCAATAACCAGGACTGCTGATAAATGATGGAAAGCGGCTTGGCCAGCTCCTCTGCCAGTTCTCTCAGTACCCTCTGGTGGATCCCATCTGGCCCCATTGATTTGCATACATCCAAATGCTGTAGCAGGTCGCCAACCATTTCCTCGTGGATTGTGGGGGCCACATTCTGCTCCTCATCCCCTTCCACCAGCTCAGGGTACTGGGCGTCCAGAGAGCAACTGGTTTTGCTGCTAAAGACTGAGGCAAAGAAGGCGCCTCAGCTTTTTCCTCATCTCTGGTAACTAAGGTTTCCCCCTGCATCCAGTAAAGGGTGGAGATTCTCCTTAGTCCTCCTTCTTGTATTGATGTATTTATAAAAACATTTTTTGTTGTCTTTAACGGCAGTAGCCAGATTGAGCTCCAGACGAGCTTTGGCCTTTCTAACTTTGTCCCTGCACCACCTCGCAACATCCTTGTAGTCCCCTTGAGTGGCCTGCCCTCTTTTCCAAAGATTATAAACCCTCTTTTTTCTCCTAAGCTCGACCCACAACTCCCTGTTCAGCCAGGCTGGTCTTCTGCGCTGGCTCATCTTTGGGCACGTGGGGACAGACCACTCCTGAGCCATTAGGATTTCTTTCTTGAGGAGTGCCCAGCCTTCTTGGACTCCTCTGTCCTTCAGAACCGCCTCCCGAGGGACTCTGCCAACCAGTGTCCTGAACAGCTCAAAGTCAGCTCTCTGGAAGTCCAAGGCAGCGGTTTTACTGGTCCACTTCCTGACTTCGCCAAGTATCAAGAACTCTACCATTTCGTGGTCGCTCTGCCCAAGACAGCCCCCAACCACCACATCTCCCACCAGTCCTTCTCTGTTAGTGAACAGAAGGTCTAGCGGGGCGCCTCTCCTGGTAGGCTCACCAACCAGCTGTGTCAGGAAGTTATCTTCCACGCTCTCCAGAAACCTCCTGGACTGCTTTCTCTGGGCTGTGTTGTGTTTCCAGGATATGTCTGGGAAGTTAAAGTCCCCCACAAGAACAAGTGTGACGATTTCGCAACTTCTGCCAGCTGCCTGTAGAACTCCTCGTCCACCCCCTCATCCTGGTTCAGCGGTCTATAACAGACCCCCATCAGGATGCTCGTCTTGTTGGCCTCTCCGCTGATCCTAACCCATAGCGACTCCACCTTGTCATTGCCAGCCTCAAGTTCAACGACATCAAAACACTCTCTAAGCCACTCCACCACCCCTTCCGTGCTGCCTGTCCCTTCTGAAGAGCCTATAGCCAGTCATTGCAGCACTCCAGTCGTGAGAGTGGTCCCACCACATTTCCGTGATGGCAACCGAGTCATAGCCTGCGTACTGCACAATGGCTTCCAGCTCTTACTGCTTGTTGCCCATGCTGCGTGCATTAGTGTAGATGCACTTCAGCTGAGCCTTTGCCTTCTCCCCCAGCCTTGCCACTGTTCCCCTTGGCACACCTCCAGCAAGCTTTGTTTAATCCCCGTCCCCCTTCTTACCTAGTTTAAAGCCCTCTCAATGAGCCCTGCCAGCTCCTGGGCCAGTATCTGTTTTCCCCTTGGAGACAGTTGGGACCCATCTGCGGCCATCAGGCCGGGTGCCGAGTAAAGCGCCCCGTGGTCGAAGAACCCAAATGAGGTCACCAGGATGCACATGCAGGTATCTGCAGCAGTCTGGAAAACTCATCTGTCACTGATAGAAGCAGTGTTGAGCAGTCTCTCCTTTCTTTCTCTGCCTGTACAATGTCACATCTCTTGAGCTGAGCCTTTTGATCTAATTAGATCCCTATTCAGAGGGCTTGTCTGGTTTAACCTTTAAATGATATCTGAGAAAACACGTGTCTGTAGTGGCTCTTTTTTTCTGAACTTGTATGCTCTTGATGGAAGGAACTAGCTTAACAAGCGTTTGCTTGTAAAATATTACCATTAGATACTGCTTTTTCCTTCTAATTTACTCCTTGATCCTGATATAGCTGTAGTTGCTAAAAATATTTGGAAATTATGAAACTTAGTACCATTTTACATGTAGGGTATGAACCACAGGTAGGTTTGATGTCCCAGTTTAGCTGAGTTCTTCTGAGCCTCTCGCCTGTCTTTATTATGTGCATGATCATTCTTTCATCAGAAAAGTCCTTCTATCAGGTCTTGCTCATTTTGGAAATGAATCAGAGAAAGGGCTATTCTGCTGAGAGAGAGTTGGTGGCTACAACTATTTTTACTGTTTTTTATAGTGTGCATCAAAGACTGTAGGCTGAAATCCTAGACCATGGAACACAGGGGAGAGAAGATTAATGGTATTTTCTCTCTGATGTCCAGGACGGCTAAAGCCTCTAAGTAGGACGGGTCTTGTGGTCCTGGGAAGTACAGCTGGCTGGGAGGTCAGGGAACAGCAGCTCTGTATGACAGGCCTTTTTCACAATGGCAGTTCCTGATTGTATCTACTCCTGGGAGTTACTGAGGTTTGGCTTTTAGGAACAGTCATTGAACAACCAGGTATTTTGCGTGATGCCGACAGAATTCTGAAATTGGCTGTTTTGTTCTAATGTCTGCTAACATCGCTTAATAAATCAGAACTACTGAAATTTGTGATGTTAGCCAAATCCACCAATATGCAATTTAGCTTTCACTGCAGTATCAATTACAGCTGCTGCTTGTGTTCATTGTTGCCATTCGTGTTCATGGAATGCTTTTATAAAGGGAATAAAAAAGGGGTTTATCATGTGCTTTCCTGTTGTATACAAAAATAGATGATACAAGTTCACCAGTTTTGTCTCACTTTAAAATAGCTTCTGGAAATAGTGGTCTTTGAGGGAATAGGGCTGATTGACTCATTCGTTGTGCATAATTTATCTTGAAAAATTTGCATTTTTGTACATGTATTATCCATGGAGAAAATAATTTACATTCATCTATTTGTTATTCATAATCTCACATTTAATAGTTTATGAATTGCTGTCTGAATTTTTTAAGAAGTGCTTGTTTCACTGTTTTCTTGCATGTGATGTATGGTTGTCATCAAAGTCATCTTGACAGTTTCTGGATCCTCACTGGAAGACTAAATCTTAGAGAACAGATACTGCTTTCTGTGGTTCTTTTTGGCCATATGAGACTGTGCTTCCTCTCTATGAAGAGAACTCATTTGCCAGCATTTGTTAGGAAATGGACCTGGTCAAGGGGGGCAGCTGTTTAGACTTGCAGTATTTGTGAATTCATGTTCAAGACTGTGAAATCTGGTTTTCTTGTCAGACCAAACTTTTTTTTCTTTTGTGAGAAGGCAGTGTAGCATGGAGGCAGTGTAGGACTGGGAAACATGATGTCTGTAGCTCCCAAGCATGAAGCAGTGCATGCAGAGCTGATGGAAACCCACTGAGCAAAGTAGTGCAGGTGCTAGAAACAGTGTGTGTACATTAGCATGATATTCCACCCATAAAAATATCCGTGTCAGGCTTGTAGTTCAAGAGCTTCTTGGTTATATTTTATATCTCTATTGAATTAGGTTTTTGTATGTGTTCGTGTATGTACATACATGTATGTCCATTGTATATGCACATACAATGTTTCTACACACCTCAGTTTTACTCTTCTATTCAGTTCTGCTCTGTGTGCAAATGGCCTTGCACAGGTCTGTTTCTTTTTTTGTCTGCAAAGAGGAAAAACAAACACTTCCCATTTCCTTTGCAGGATTGTGGTATTTTATTAGCCAGTGTTTTCAAGCTGTTGTGAGAATGTTGACCATTTGCATGGAAAAACCAATAGTGGTGGATTGCCAGGGTCCATTAATGAGTGCCAGGAGGAATTAATGATATAATCACACGTGCAAATGTACAAAATCCCTGAATGTTAGTTTTATGCATGGTTACCACTGATGTCAAAACTATAGGATGTTGTATAATCAAATAATTTATTAGGCACAGCTGGTTAACTGCTTACAGCAAAACAACCTGTAGCTTAATTGCTCCTTCTACTGTGCTGGTTTTATGCATGTCTTTCTGGCCCCAATACCCAAAGTAGAAAACCCTGCCTTAGGCATCCTGAGGGTTGTGCAGGAAACAGTGGGTCATAACTCATCCATGTCAAATTAATGTTGTTTTCATGGGACATCAATGGCATAATGAAGGTAGAATAAGGGCATTAAGGAGAGTTAGTCCTTCAGTAGGACTTCCCATCTGATTTCATTGGTATGCTAAATGGAATCACATATATATATATATATATATATATATATATTTTTTTTTTTCCTCCCAAGGAATCGTAATGTCTTCAAATAATTTCTTTGGGGAAGAAATATAAACACTGTTGTTTTCAAGTATCAATAATATGTTTCAATTCAAATGGAATTATTTCATACACTTAGGAATACAATAAGGGAAGTTGCCACATGATGTCAACTCTAAAATATCTCTTCCTCTGAGGTAATTTTTCACTAGTTCAACTATTTTACTCTATAGAATACAAAATTAAATGTCTTGCTTTGACCCATGTTCTAGAATAGTGTGGTGGTTTTTCTCGGATGGGCAGCTGAACTCCACCAAAACTGCTCTCTCACTCCCCGCCTCCTCAAAGAGGAAGGGGGAGAAAAGTCAACACAAAGAGCTCGAGGTTTGAGATGAGAATTATTTAATTAAAGGGAAAGGGAATGGGGAGAAAAAGTAACAAAAGCAGCAACAAGGCTGTGTGGAAGCACAGAGAGAAAGGAAAAAAAAATATTATCTACTTCCCATCAACGAGCGATGTTCGGCCAGGTCCTGGGAAGCAGGGCCTCAAAACATGTACCTGTTGTTCAGGAGGACTGCCCTCCCCACCAGAGCCCCCCTTTATTGCTGAGTGTGACATCAGGTGTTATGGAATATCCCTTTGGTCGGTTTAGGTCAGCTGCCCTGGTGATGTCCCCTCCCCATCAATTGCCCACCCCCAGCCTGCTGGCTCCTGGGGGCTTGGAGGGAGTCCTGATGCTGTGCCAGCACTATGCAGCAATAGACACAACACTGGAGTGATACCAGTGCTGTTCCAGCTATGAGTGCAGAGAACAGCACTGTGTGGGCTGCTGCAGGGAAAGGTGACTCCATCCCAAACAGACCCAACACAAATAGCAATTCAGTATTTTGATTTTATTTTTGATTTTATTTTCAGGATGCTCACTTCTATAGCCAGGTAGGTGAAGGATGCTGATTCTTAATTTCTTGCAGGTCAGTTTAAACAAAACCAAGAAGGTTCTGTAGGTCATTAATTGTAAACAAAAGTTTGAGAAATACTGCTTCATTTAATCACTGAAGCTTTTTACATGATGTGTTGGGTTTTCAAAATCTTGATTTAAGGGCATGAGTCTGTTGGTGATAGTCATGCAAGACATGTGTGTGTTCAAGTTGTTCATTTATCAACACAGATAGCTGTTAAATCCCATAGAGTAATGACAGACATTTGTTTTGAAAGGAAAACATACGCTTTTTGCAGTTTTAATTATGTCCATGTTAGAAAATTGCAGCAGTTAACTGGGGCTTTCACTATTAAATACTTCAGAATTTTGTTAATAGCTCTGGTGGTTGATACTGTTGAAAATGTAATCTTATGCCTTCAGACTTTGTGTTTGTAAGCAGCGATTTCTTAAGTAAACACATTGGGACGGAAATAAAAATTAATAAAGCTCAGTAGTGGCATGAATTAGTGTATCAGGTAAAGCACCATGGTTTCCATGCCTTCTTTTTGCAGTGCTCAATCCAATGAGTCCATAGTAATTCACTGGAATTGCAAGGTCTTACTCCTTAACAAAGAAGGAATCACACAAATTGGCGTAGGAATTTTTTTTGCTGCTGAAAATTGCAATTGGGCATGAGCAGGTCTCCACCTTTCTTGCATGTTCTGTATTTCCTATCCCTCCTTGCTTATTATTTGAAGGCATCTTAACAATACAGAAATCTACCCTCTCTGCAGGCCATTTAACACTTTCTTCTCATGTACCTTAGATAGCATGTGTCATGGCAGGTGCTCCAGTTTCATTTTTAAATCATATAAAGTATCACCATCTGCTTTTCTCTGTAGATCTTGAGGTGACAAGCTGTGAACTCCACTGTATCTCAGCACTTATGCCAAAAAAAACCAAACCAAAACAAACAAAAAAACGCTAAAATTCCATTTCATACCTACTGCTGTGTGAAAGAGGTGTCTGCCTTGGCAGAACCTAGCAGTCTTCTTAAACATTTGTGAGATTTCTAGATTTAACATACGAATTTTAATGGAAGAAAGAGCAACTTGAATTTTTATTTTTATTTATTTATTTTTTTTTTCCATGAGGTCTTGTTTAAGACATGGAATGTAGCTTGCTGTCTATTTCTCTCTGCTAATTTCTGCCAAGACAAGTAGCCAGGTTCACTTCTTTTATTCCTGGCAATTTATTTTTGTATTTAATTAAACTTAAAATGACTTTATTTTAGTCAAGGATCTTAAGTGGCTGGCAGAAAATCTTCTTTGCTTACTGGAACGATGAATTCTCACTAGAGTGATCTTGTCAGAAAAATCTAGATATTCCTATGTAACAGTTTCCAACTTGTTCTACTCTCAGTGAATGTAAGGTCTGTCTCTTAACAAGTCCATGAAAAGTCAGTTAGTAAAATAAATTATACAGTAGGCTTTTTTTTTCTTCTTCAGGTATTCACTCTTTCACTGTAAGAATTTTAAGGTGACTTCCAATCAAAAAAAAAAAAAAAAAGGTTTTAAATCAGTGTTATAGGGTGGTATTGTAAACACACACACAAGATGTATGTGTAGTATTTATATGACACTTAATGACACTATCAAACAGGAAACATTTCCTTCTATACTGGTTTTACTTTATTCTTGAACATTCCTTAAAACTGTAGGCTTTTTCTATTTATATTTGTATGAGGTGTAAATGAAATGTTAATAAAATGTAACCAATCAGGGTGTTCCAGAGTGTATTGTGGTGGCTGGTATCTGATACTTTCTTCAGTTCTTGACATTCATAGATAGTCCTTGTAATTGTTCTATCTTCAGTGGTTATTCTTTGAATGAAGATCATGTCTGGATATAATCTCTGGATTATAATTGGATATTGCCTTTTTCTACCTTCATTTTATGACTTTTTTTTTTTTTTTTTTTTTTTCTGTTATAGTGATATTGTGAAAGACTTTGTCTTTCTCTGAAAGGATAAAATCAATCACTAATTGCTGCAAATCCCTGGTCAGCTTTCTCTGGTGTTAGGTTTTTGCTCATACCGTTCCTTATTGAAATACATTGTAATTTATTTGGCCTTGAAGGATTTTGATATTTCCCTAATGATGTTACCTGTAATTACTTTGTGTGTTGTTTCCTTGTCTTTGCTTTTACTTTCATGAATTCCATGTGTACTTGTTACTTAGACTTCAGGTTTATTTTCCCTTAAAATAAATAAATAAATAAAACTCAGTAGATGGTTAGAGCATTTGTTGCCCCGTGAAGAGACCCAGAATCTATTAGTGCTGATTGTTGTTAGAAACATACATTATAATGCATGAAATCTACCCAGCTTGTAGTTGCTTTCCTGTGTTGCATTGGTTTATTTTTCACAGACCGTTTTATTAATGCTTTAAGGATTCCTGCTTTTCTTGAGATAATTTATAGATATAGCTATTGTAATAACAATGCAAATAATCAGAGCTGTGAGAAACAGTTAAAATGACAATCATCTAGTGCTGGTGTTGGGAGGTTTCCCCTGCTTCATACTTCTTTTAGTTTTTTTCTCATGTCACATTTCTCACTGTGAATATTTTTTTACAGACATCGAGTCTTAACTCTTGAAGTATTTATGGAAATATGTATCACAGGAACAGATGATGCTTTGCATTGTATATGCCTTGGAAGGGTCAGAGCTGAATGTTTAGGGGTGTGCCTCTTATCCGATGTACTCCTATAAAATGGACCAGCTTCACTGGGCATGTTCACTACATACGTCAACATGTTCCATGCTGAAAAGGAGATACAAGGCTAACAAATGTTATAACCACTCCTAAACAACAATCTCTGTGTTTAGTGACACCAAGAACTAGATTAGCTCGTTTACTTTCTAGTCTCCTTTCTACAGGGAGCTGCTGCTGCCGGGGGGGATGGGGCCACATGATTGTTTCCCTCTCTCCTATGAATGAGTATAGAAACAGTGCCATATATTCAGTGCGCTAACATTTGCATTACAAATGCCTGTGCTGGGTTTAGAAAAGAGCTAACAGATTGTCATTGCCCAGAGCACTGGCATTACAATGATTGCTCCAATATAACATGGCTGTTAAACTTTTTCTTAACCCTTGTGCTACCTTAACCCAGTTTGAAAGAATTATTTGCCTAGAGTAAACCTTCCCAGACATATACATTTCAATAACCATGGTGATCTGGACAAAACAGTTACCTGTTTTAATAACCACTTTCTGAAATACTGTATTTTCTAAAGTGCCAGAGTAATAGATAATGCACAGTTTACTCCCCAGAGCACTGCTGAGATTAAACCCTCAGCTGGTAGAAAAATGAAGGATTATGCAAGGCTTTTCACACTGGTCTTCTGTATCCTCTACAGTTTTCTGAGGACTGGTGATAAAATTAACATCCTTTGTCATTTATGCCATTGTTATAATGCTCATCTAGCTTAACTTCAGTTGTCCTAATTTGATTGGTGGAAGACAGAAGGGCGTCTGTTTACTTAGTGAATCCTCTGTAAGAGAGTAGATCTAGAAAGTGGTGCGGGCTCATTTTGTAAAAAAAAATTATTAAAATAAATATTTATGCAAACAAGGAAAATCCTAAATTTCTTCTGTATTGAAGTCCCACAGCGAACTGAAAAAACTGAGAGTCTTACAAATTTTTGAACTTTTTTTTTTTGACCTAGGTTTTGTTATCAAAATTATTGGTACCACCCTAGAAGAGTATTAACAGTAGGGTGGGAATAATGGGAAGTCTTGCAGGCAAAAAAAAAAAAAAAAAAAAAAAAGAGCATTATTGAAAATGTTGCTAAATATAGTCTCAAAAAATATTTGTATGACATTTGAGGTTTATCATATTTTTGTCTGCTTACTCTTCCTTGGTTATGGTCATCTATTTTTATCCCCCAAATGCTTCAAAGCTTTTTATAGGTCGATTCTTAGTGTTTCCCATCTCACTAAAGAAAAGCAGATCTGTGTACACATCCATGAGATCCAAGTGTGATTACAAAATTTATTCATCTTCTTTGCAAAGCATAGCTGCCAAATGCCAAAGTGTTCTTGTTCATTGCTACAAAAAATGTATATCCAAAAGAATGCTATCACTGAAGTATGGTGCTTTTTTTTCCCTTTTTGTTGTTGTTGTGTGTGTATTTGTTTGTTTCAAGACCACCACACTATAATCTGTAGAATTATATCAAGGGTAATTAAATCTGCTAATGAATTAGTATAGGAATGTCTATTTTAGCATTAGTGAATCCACTTCCCTCTCTCAGTAATAGAATCCATCTATTGGAAAAGGTGGTGGTCTTAATTACAGCCTGCAAACCTAACAAAAGTATTTAAACTTGGTTGCTTAAAAACAGCTCCTCAGAGTCTCATAGTCAAACAAGCAAACAATTGGCATTAATGCATTTGGATTCAAATTCAGTTCTGTTGTATTTTGCCTTTTAACATGGTCACTTCACATCTATCTCTCAGGAAGGCATAGTCTGAACAATCTGGTCATTGCTGGGACATGTTAGCATTTTAAGTTTTAACAGAACTTCAATTTGCTTAAAATAGTTCTTTTTAAAAAAATAAAAAAATAAAAAATAAAAATAAAAAATCACCACTGGTAAATGTCTTATGCTTTTGAAACTTCATCTCACAGTTGTCTCTGAATTAGTAATGTTTCAGGAATGTCCATGTTCACTGGAAAGTATACTCTTCAGTTTCCAAAGATTTTGCAGGATATGGAAGACCATTTCTTTCAAACCTGATTCAGTTCAAACACCACTGTCATCAATTTCTTTCACTCAAATGTGTCGTCATAGGATGGTTTTATTGGTGGCTGCAATTCCAAGAACATGTTGGGAATTCACAATTCTTCAACATCCTCATTCCTTCACTTTAGTCTTTTGTCAGGGAAGAAGTGAAAACATCTTTAGGGTTTTACCTTGCCTGAGACGTTAATTCAGCTCCAGAAAAGTTTTAATGTGATGAATCAAAAAAAAAAAAAAAAAAGTTTTTCTGTTTTTCTATGTTCATTCAATTAAATTAAAACTTTGTTTGAACATATATTAGCCTTTAAACTTTGTATAGTTTTATATTTAGCTAGTTAATATTAGTATTTTGTGTCGTGATGTCATCTTCCATTCTCAACTGATATTACCAAAAAAATCCCCTCTCAATAGCATACAAAGTATCCTTAATGTTGATGTAAGTTGCAACTAGTAATGCTTTCTTGCACTATTATCTGAAAGAAGAATGTGTGCTTATGTGCATATACATACACACACACACACACACCCCTATAAATATATATCACCTACCATCTAGTAGGCAACAGCAATGTGTACTTTGAAGGAGAGACTTAAAAGTAACCAGTACTGTCTGGAAAGTATTACCATTATATTAAGGATCTGTATGACATTTGAAGAATGAGAACTTCAGAAAATATATGAAATAAAACTATTTCAGTGCAGTTATATGACTCTGAAATGAAAATTCCTGCTAAAAAGAGAGGCATGATGCCCGCTTATGTGACTGGGAAACACATCCAAATTAATGCTTTTTTTATTTTTTTTTTTATTTTTTTTTTATTTTTTCTCATTCAGATATGCTATATGGAACACGAAGCTCAATGTATAAGAACAAACAGGTATTTTAAGTAGTCTCTTATTTGGGATAAAAATATAATATCTGGTGGGCTGGTGTCATGTACAAAAGGCATATCATTCAGTTTTTTGAGAAGATGGTATTTTGTGGGGGCTGTTTTTTTTGGACTCTTGGTGCTACGGTATACCATTATTAATTCATTTATGATTGGCAGTTAAAATCTTCCATAAATATTCTATGTAGAGCACAAAATTGTCTAACATGCACATGTTTTGAAACTGTGAAAAAAGATAAAATGTCATGGTCAACAAAATTAGAAATTGTAAAACTCTGTTCCAAAAAAAAAAAAAAAATTGTGCAAACGTCATCAGAAATAATAAATAGTATTCTGTTGCTGTGGGATAGATGTTGCATCTTCCTGTTTGCGAGAGAAAAGAGCTATTTCTGCAATTATTTTAACTATTTCATCAATCTAAAACTATGTATCATTCTGAATTTCAGTAATGGATTTTGGCTGAAAGAAAAGGGCAGACCTGTGATTATTGAAATTTTAGATATAATATTTTATCAGCAGTCTTGGCTCGAGTACTATAGCACAGCCTATGGTATTGGTTGCATAAAATCTAATTAAAATTTAGGCTAAACTGATGGCAGTGGAAATGCAGAGGGAGGATTGCATCCTATGGGTCTCTTCTTTTTTCCTCCCTTTCATACATGTACCTTTGCGATTTTGTTCATTTGTAGCCAAGCAGCCCCCTTATGAGCTCAAAATGAGTTAGAATCTGCTGTTTTTTGGTGTGCCACTGTTGGAAAGCAAATACATAGGTGTGTGTGTGTGTTTTTTTTTTTTTTTTTTTTTGTGTGTGTGTGTGTGTATGTGATCCAGGCATTTTCAGCCATTAAACACTGGAGTTCTGTTTGGTCTGCAAGTTTACTCCACGTCATTGCAACAAAGATTTAGATGAGCAAACTGGGTTTTACATTAGTTTATTAGGTAACAAGTCAAAACAGCTAACCACCCACCAGAGTGATTACTATTTTACTTAGTTTGGTGGTAGCAAATCTTGCTTCATTTTTTGAACAGAGATTGACAGCTGAGTACAATGTTTTACTGACTGTTTCACGCTGGCATATAAATGTGCTATTTTCTTGATGTGTACCAAAGGCTTGAGACAGGATTACAAAAGCTGAATAAAGAGCCAAATGTGTCATGGCTTTCTTTTACTGATGAATGTGGCTTGGGCTAGCTGTCAGCAGGGCTTAGAGAAAACTACCTTTTAAATTGGGACTGTGCCACATACCTAGTGAGCTGCTTGCTCTTCTGGAAAGGAGCAGTTCTTTCACACAAGAGACTGCATTGCTGAATTCCTGGATCGAACTCCTACTGTTGGAGCTGGATGTGATCAGCAAATTATTCATTTCCCTGTTGTTTTTTTTTTTTTTACTTTTTTATTTTTGTTTTGTTTTGTTTTGTTTTCTATAGTACTTGTTTTGGAAAACGTACTGCTAATGGTGGAAGGTGTGTTTCTTTGTGGTGTTTATTTCTTTTCTTCAGAACTTAGCAAGGGGAGACTAATCCAAAAATCAGCTGGTGAATTCTAAATGTTAAATGGAAACAAATTGTGTGAAAAAAAAAAAAAAAAAAAAGCAGCAGATCTGTAAAGGATCCGTTCCTCAAATGTTTTAGGTAGGTGCATAAGAGAAGTTCCTAAAGCTTCCAGGATTTGTAGTCAGCACAAAATACTGCAATAATATTTGTAACATTATTTGAGTCTTGTATCCCTCTTTCCACATATCTGCATTTAATGAAAAAAGTTAGGGTGGTTTGACAGTCGGTGGCAATTTTTTGAATCTCTAGTACTTGATTTTGAGCTTATGGACTTTTCATGTCTCAAATGGAGAAAAACAGACAAAAAATAAAAAATAAATATTGGTCATGTTCCTCTGCACTCTTCTCAAGACCTAATCTTCTTGAACTGGTAGCCTCATATGGATTTTGTGAGTGTCCTGTAGGAACTGTAGAAGTGAATATCAAAGCTCTGAGTTCATCTGCCACTGCAGATCTTAGAGGAGATATGTAAAGAAACAATGAAATAATAGAGGCATTTCTTACTACTGTTTGTTTTTGTTTGACTGCTATGTTTTTTTGTCTCTTACTCAGGAAAGTTTTCACACTATAAAATGTTTAAAGTGCTTTCTTTCAGAGGGGTTTTGTGTTTAATGTATAACATTCCTGCATAACAGAAGAAAAAAAGCTTGTTCTGTAATAATTAGCTGATATAGTAGAATAATTGGAAGAAGACAAGGAGTATTAATGAAGTTATGGCATAGTCTGAAATTTCTTTCCAATGAAAATTCCTTATCAAATACAGTGAATCTTTTTCCTGCTGTCACTCAGGAGTGTCTCCGTTTCTCTAGAAGTATATGAATTTTTTGCATCTATTAAGGTGATTGGCAGTGTTTTCAATACACTTTCCAATTATCTCTGCAAACACTTTGGCAAATCCAGTTATCCAGCCTACAGTTTTTTTTATTTTATTTTATTATTTTTTATTTTTTTCTTAGTTATACTACTCACTATCTAAATAAGTTAAAGGAAATAAATACTTTTGGCAGAGCATGCCTTTTTTATGGCAAGTGTGAAAAGTTGGATCATTACTGATGGTGAACTGGATTCAGTGAAACCATGCAAATACTTGTACAGTCAATTATTTCCCTAGAGCTGACCTAAAACAGTTATAGGGTGTAATGTGCTGCCCTACTGTCTGGAATTAGTGCTTTATCACAATACAGTCCACTAACGATTTCATGTGCAAGAGCTCACATATCTCAAGATTATATGCTCCATATTTGGCAGTGTTTTTAATTCTCAATATAAAATATTTTCAGTGAAGAGAAAGTTTTATAGATTGTTCCCCCATCTCTGCCCCCAGCCCCTTCAAGGACTTCATTATACATGCTATATCAAGCCTGCTAATAGCAGCTGAGATGTTATTGTTCATGGAATTTTAAGAAGCAGAGTCAGGATTGTCAGGCATTAAGATTATTTATTTTATTTTATTTTATTTTTTTAAGTATAAAACTGTTTATTTGTGGGTGAATATGAAATTCATAATCTGTAATGTCTGGTTCATTCCCCTCTCACCCCATACCCCTTGGTCAATGCCTTAGCTTGAAAAAAAAAACAAAAAGGGGGGAGGGGGCAGTGAATGGAAAAAGCAGATACCAAAGTAAATTTAAATATGTAAAAGCATTTCAAAAGTGATATTCTTGACATTAAATCTTTAAAGGCCTTTCACTCTGTCTTCATATCATGTTGTTACCCAGCATGATGTCTAAGCCTATTACTGCTCCTACTTGCTGCCAGCATATTCATTAGCTATCTGATCTTTTAATTCATATGCGAGGATTCATAGGTAAAACAAGTTTAATTTCTGCTCCTTCTTGTGTCCTTGCCTTACTTCTGTCCTTGCATGTTTACAAATGGTACCATGGTACCATGGTACTCAACCACCTTCTGATGCCAAGTCTTGTAAATGGGCAAACAGAAATGTTGTCTGCTATGTTCAGATAGTATGAGGGGACTTTCCTGACCTTTATTCCTCTTGGTTTTCACTGTTGTGTAGGATCTTTTGATGAACAGAGATGAATGAACAAAGATGGAGCACAGGAGGTTATGGGGTGAATTGAAAGACAGTAAAATGTGTGAAGCAAACAGTCAAAAGACAAACTTTTCCATATGTGCTACCATAGCCCGTCAGAGGACAGCATGGCTTAACAGGATGGAAGCATACCCTATCACAAATTGTTTGGAGGATGAGGGACGTGTTCAGAACCAGCTATCATACCATATGCTTCCAGGCTGAAATGGGAGACATGGTTCCTGATGGGAGCATGGATAAGAAGGAGAGTGAAATCAAAGAAAAAGCTGCAGAATACATGAGGAGCTTAGCAAGTAGAAAAAAAAAATGCTTTAAAGAGTAGAGATAAGCATGTTAAAAGGAAGGGACATTGAAACCATAAAAGAAAACAACTGGGAAAAAATGCTGAAGGTAGGAGTGGTGTTGCAAAGACTTGATCGAAGGCTAGCAGTCAACATAACTGTTAAGACATAGGTGCCACCTTGCATAGCCTGAGAAGTACTTTGACCAAGAACTTATATGATTTTCCGATTAAGAGCTGTCCTTTGCATCATGCAAGCTAGGAACACGTTGAGGGACTTCATGGTTGTTGTTCAGCCTGCTCATTTGTTCAGACTTTCTACCTCCTTAGCCACTGGAGTGTGTATTGCGTGCATCTAGAGCAGATTGCCAACACTAACCTAGTTCTTGTGGACCATTCAACTGTCTGAACTTGTGTGTAGTTAGCAGGGATGATCAAGGGGCTTTGCTTCAAGTGTTTTTATGCTCTGCGCTAAAACAGTAATGAAGCCCCACTCTGCACAAGTGTCTTCCAGTATGCACTACACATGATGTATCAATCAAATAAACAAGTCATTCAAAATCTCTTAAATAAGTCACTTGTCTGCATTTGTGTGCATTTCAGTAGAACTAGCAGAACTTCAATTCCCCAGCTCTGTGATAAGGTGTTATGCATCACTCACTCACTACTCTGAATTAAATACAGTGTGGTCCACTGTTAAGACCACTATTCAGATGGGTAACAAGTGTAACACCTTGCAGATATTACAGCAAGCATTGCAGGTAATTAGACCATAAACCTCCACTAAATGATGTCCATTTTAAATTGACCAACAGATGGCACCATCAGTCTCCTTTTCTCTAGTGGCTTAAAAAGAGATCTTAACTGTTGTATGGATCTCTGCTGCTAAAATCAGTAATGTCTTTCTAATTAATATTTCATTTAAATTCCTAATGTCTCATAATAACACTTAAAATCTGTGCACACCTACATGTGCAGTGAAACAAATCATAAGGATACATATTCATAAATGTAACCTGTAATGTTCCTTCTAGTATGTTAAATGGCTCTTGTTTTCCAGGGGGTTTATAATTCAAGTCTGAATTTGAATAATTTAAGTAGAAAAGGCATTGAATGTGATTCTCTCAGTGGAAGCAAACAATAGTGGAGAGCTGAAAAGCTGTTTGAAAACTGATGGAACAAGCTGAATTGCATAAAAAGCATACTGCACTAATGTCTGGAAACCCAAATTTTCTTTTTAGTGAAAGTTATAGTAAGTTTTGATAATATTCTGTAACTTTCAGATGGCTTTTCAGGATCCACAGAAAACACCATCAGCTGGTACAAATTATGATTTATAGTAGCTACAGTTCTATTAACTTATCTGAATTGCTATTGAGATTTTTGGAATGAGACATTAGTGACAAATTTTCAGGAATGAGACTTTCCTGGACACAAAAGACAAAGAAGATTAAGTCAAAAGGAAAGAGAGTGCAAAGTAGAGTTTAAAGGAATTGTATGGTTTTGAAGAGATAAATTCAATACAGTGCAGGCATCTATCTTTGATTAGCTACTTACTGTGGAAGAGAGAGACTGCTGAGGCTATACAGTGTGCTGCCACCCTTCCAATAAATAAGTTTTGTGGTGTTTTTTATATTTCTTTCTTATGTTTACATGGAATTTACTCTATTTTAATTTGTGCCCAATGTCTCTTGTCCTTTCACCAGGCACAACTGATAACAGTCTAGCTCTATCACCTTCCTGCACCCCCTATTTGATAAGATCCCACTTGAAACTTCTCCAGGCTGAATAGTCTTTTTCTCCTCATAGGAGAGATGCTCCTGTTCCTTCAACATCTTTCTGGCCCTTTGCTGGGCTTGCTCTTGTATGGCCCTATCTGGTAATGGGAAGCTATTGCACTTGTGATGTGTTCTCACTAGGGCTGAGGGCGAGAACCATCTCCCTGTGTTCATAGCTAGCATGCCACTTGTCCCAGCTACCTTGACAAGATAATTTCACTTTAGCAAGTTATAAAGGTTGTTTTTGAATTTTACCACTATATAATTTATTATTTTATCTTAAAAGGTGTTAACTGTTCGTACTATATACGTACTATGTGGCCTGTTTTCTGCAAGGGCAGCCATGGCAGAAAAAAATGTTTATCAATCTGAGTATTACAAACAGCTCTAGGCCAGCTTCTCTACAGTTGTCCTCGTTGGATGGTTAGTATCTCCTTTGTGCAAAGCATCTCTAAAGTATAACTGTTCTGAATCACTTGCTTTTACCAGCTGTTGATTGATTTTGCACAAATGTATGTGATTGAAGAAAACATCAGCAAGGTTTGAAAACAGGTTTTATTTCAGTAAGAAAATAGCAGTATTATTCCAAATTACTTGTGGTGACTGAATACAAATAAAATACAAACTCTTCTGTGAGGGTTTAAGAAGGTAGACATAGAGCCTAGTAGCAAATGTAAAGTCAGCTTCCTTTAACTCAAAGCTTTCTTTCTTCCTTTCTTCCTTTCTTCCTTCCTTTCTTCCTTCCTTCCTTTCTTTCTTTCTTTCTTTCTTTCTTTCTTTCTTTCTTTCTTTCTTTCTTTCTTTCTTTCTTTCTTTCTCTCTTTCTCTCTTTCTCTCTTTCTCTCTTTCTCTCTTTCTCTCTTTCTCTCTTTCTCTCTTTCTCTCTTTCTTTCTTTCTTTCTTTCTTTCTTTTTCCTAGAGGTATTTTTAGCACCATAGGTGTTTCAATTATGTTTTAATTAAGCTGTATGATTATAAGTGCTTGTCAACAGAGGACATCTATCTGCATAATTAGAATGATAGTATAAGGAATAATTACAGAATATAAGAAGTAGCTAAAAATGAGTCAATTGCAGCATGGTTGAATCCTGAGCAGCCACCCTGCATTACTTGCTTCACCTGACTTTGTGCTTAAGTCACTGGTTTGCAGTTCATTCATGCTACATAACTATAAACTGGCTTAGGAAAGCATGTAAAGCAAAACCTTAGATTGATTTGGAGGGAAACTAATCAACACACCATCCGTAGCCTCTCCTGTATCACAATACAATGTGTTCCAAAACAGACGGAGATCCTTCTTCAGCAGATGCTAAATAAATGCATGTCCCCCAATAAATTCTGTTTAGACTTCCCCACGGCCCATATTAGCATGGTATTTAAGCACATGCTCAAATCCATTTGGATTTCATGAAGTACTTAAACTCTATTCAGGCTATGTTATGTAAAATGAAAGGTTGCAAAATCAAAATATATTAATAAATATCTACGTTATTAAGCTAAGATTTCTTATCCTTTTTGCATCTGTGCTTTGATTAGTAGTATTTAATTTATAGGTGTATATATATTATTTTTGATTGGCTTTAAGCTGCTGGAAATCAGCAGTAACATGTGAATAAATATTCTTCATTTTTTATCTAATTTCAAAGACACAGTGAAATTTAATGGATTTTTTTGTTGTTGTCCATAAAGTCCAAAGGGAACAGGATCAGGCCTTTACATTCTTAAAAGGTGCTTTCCAGGAAGCCTTAGATTTCATTCAGTACGTACATGTTTATATTTTACAGTCCCCGAGAACACCTATGGAGAAGTCCAAAATGAATGAACGTGAATCCAAATTTTTATGCAGAATTCTAAAATCTAACATCTCTTAATTGTTACCCATAGAATAAATACCTATGAGTTGGAGTGAAAGCTTCATAAAAGGACATGCCATTTCTAAATTCTAAAATAATAATAATAATAAAGCCTACAACCCTATGCAGCTTTCAGCATGGTTGCATAGATTATATATATATATATTTTATATATATATATATATATATATATAGGTGTCCTTGACTTTCATGTCATAATTATCTTCTATAGCCTGGCTTTTTAAAAACAGAAGAAACCAACAGTTTTCTCTTTTGAAAAGAGTTTATTCCAGAATACAAGAATACAGCAGGTGAAAAAAAAAAAAAAAAAAAAAAAAAAAAAAAAAAAAAATTGTTTTTTTATTTCTTTTCCTGCAAATATAAGGGAAAAGTTATGTGTTAAGAATTTGGTTCGTGGCCTCAGGAAGGCAGTGGTAGTTTTCATTTAGCTTTGCTGCACTTTGCATGAGGTTCGTGTTCTGTTGATTTATAGTGAGCAAGGATAATTCAATAAGATACAAAGTACTGTATCTTAATTTGTATGTTGGAACCTCACTGTAAATTTATTGTCTAAGACATTTCCCTTTCATAATTAAATTGCGCTAGCTAGTTTTATTGCCATTCCCAGGGATAAATCGTTGATCTGAGAGCTTTCATGAACTGTATCTCTATTGCTCACCTTTTTATTACAGGTAAGGGATTATTTTTTTACTGTCGTCCTGGGGGTCTTGACAGAAACTTAGCTTCTATAGGTCTCTGCCTTCTAATTTATATGTTGACTGGAGAAACCTTGTACTAATAAGGTTTTTACATATTGCCCATACTGTTATGTTCTCTTTAGTGAGATGCAGGCACACTTCAATTTCCTATGGAATTTTTTAACCTCATTGGTTTCTATTCTTTAGGACATCTATCACATCCTCAGGCAGCATGCATAAATTCTACTACTATTAAAAGAATTTGTATGACGTACAATAACAAAAACACAAATTCAGGAAAGCAAAGCATCAAGTTTGTATTTGGTTGTAGCAATAAAACAGGAAAAACCCTAGTGGAATTGTGAAGTTCATTTGGAGTTTTCCTGGGAGACAAAGAAAAATAATAAATTCATAATTACTTTTTGGAATAGGTCTTTTCTAGAAAATAGTTTGAATGGCCGAAGCATTAATGAAAATGTAACTAATAGTTGCATCTGTCTGTCAAAATGAAATGAAGCTCCATGCATGAGAGCTAGAACACGAATCTAAAGCAATGCACAAGAATTGTAAACAGTGTAAAATGTGATTGCAGCATTTAACATTTATGCTGTAATGTCATAAACATTAGCCGATATCACATTTAGTAGAAATTAAGCTGCCTTGCTTCCCCAGCAGGATGGGCAAATGTAGTAATCATTCTAGTTCTTCTTGTGCACATCTGTCCCAAGATTTCTCTTGGCAAAGAGCAGACTCGTTGCAGGTCTTTTCTCCTTTTTGGGAATTTGTCGGAATTTTACCCAATGTTTATGTTGATTGGAGAGCCAATGCATTGCCACTTCATTCTCAAAATTTTAGCTTTTTGATACATATACATCATTCATTGTAGCTCTGCTTCTTAAAATTCTGTGAGGTGTGCTAGTGATGTTTAAAAATGCAATGTGATCTGTTCTCTTCCTGTTTTTGCAGGAAAGAAAAAAGGAAATTAAATCTGACTTTTGCCTCTCACCTTAGATTATGTATCCAAAGGTTAGAGTGAAACCTGGATAGCACTTTGAACCCTGAAGTTTTCTGCATTAAAATATGTTAATGTTCAAGTCTATTTTTCTTAGTCTGTGTTGGGTTTGACTAAATTCCTGAAATTGCAGATGCTCCCTCTGGTGGCTAGTTTATCACTTAACATCTTTTACATTTTTAAAAGCGGGTCTCCATAGTCTATGGAATAAAATACTAGCAAGGATAAATTGTTGGTTCGAATGATGTTGGAAATGCAACAACGTTTTTCAATTTACATTCAGCATTATCATTAGTGGGGACCAATAAGACTGTCAAGGAACTTACTTATTACAAATTTACCTGCACATCTCAAACACAACCTTTTGTTTAAAAAATTAGTTCATCCCTCTGTTGACAGAGGTTGCTAACACTGCTGAAGTTTAGGAAAGCTGTAGTATGCTAAATTCAAAGACTATCTTGCCGAACCTAACTACAGTGTATTTATATAAATTTAATGATCTCTTAGCAAAAGAAAGCACTAGCTTTATTTTATGTTGTGAAAGAAAGGAACGAGTTTGAACAGCTCTTTAATTAGAATATAATTTCTTGTCCCATATTGTTTTGGGGAGAGGGGGTGGAATAACTTTTCTAGGAAAAAAAAAAAAAAAAAAAAAAAAAAAAAGACACCTAGATTTCAGCGCTAAATGCTCTTAACATTATCTTTGGGTTAGAGTTCTTTTCTAACTGTCTGCCTAAAACACTGACTGGGAACTTAGCAGCACATAGGACATCTTTTCAAGTGACAATCACAGAATCACAGAATCACAGAGTAGTCTAGGTTGGAAGAGACCTGCAAGATCACCGAGTCCAGTCTCTGGTCTAACACTAACAAGTCCTCCACTAAACCATATCCCTAAGCTCTACATCTAAACATCTTTTAAGGACCTCCAGGGATGGTGACTCAACCACTTCCCTGGGCAGCCTATTCCAGTGACTAACAACCCTTTCAGTAAAGAAGTTCTTCCTAATATCCAACCTAAACTTCCCCTGGCACAACTTTAGCCCATTCCCCCTCGTCCTGTCACCAGGCACGTGGGAGAACAGACCAACCGCCACCTCGCTACAGCCTCTTTTAAGGTACCTGTCAAGTGCAATAAGGTCGCCCCTGAGCCTCCTCTTCTCCAGGCTAAATAGCCCAGCTCCCTCAGCCTCTCCTCGTAAGACTTGCCCTCCAGACCCTTCACCAGCTTCGTAGCCCTTCTCTGGACTCGCTCAAGCACCTCCATGTCCTTCTTGTAGTGAGGGGCCCAAAACTGAACACAGTACTCCAGGTGCGGCCTCACCAGAGCCGAGTCAGGGGGACAATCACTTCCCTGGACCTGCTGGCCACTTTCCTTTCATCATTCCAAATAGTTGGATTAAAACTAGGTAAGATACTAGCTTTATGAAGTGTAACTTTTAAAACAAAAGCATAACAACTTAATAGGACTCATTTAATATCAAGGATATTCTTGAGGAAGTTTGATTTACTTTGAAAGAAGCCTTAATTTTATGTGCAAAAAATCAAGTGTTTTTAAAGTAGTTTCAAGGACTTTGTTTCTCTATTAAGTGATATAAACACAATATATAAACACTGTCCAGCTTTTGGGATAGCTTTTGTAATCAGTTCGTTCTGCTACTTCTGATTTGAATGCAATCCTGTTTAAACTTTGATACTTCACTCACTCATTCATCGCTGAAGCATTTGTAAAGCCGAGGATTAAAGAGCAACCAAGCAAACAAACAAAATCCCTATGAATATTCTTTTCAGTTTTGATGACAGCTTTAATAAATTTTGTGATTTGGGTGTTTTCCTTAAAAGGCTTAAATACTGGATTCAATAAATTGAACTGAGAACATGGGCTTTCGTTAGAATGAAATACTATAAGAAGGTTTGTAGTCTGCCTCTGCAGAAAAATTCTTTAAAATATTGAAATGATTGCAGTCTGTTGATTCACAAGTGAAAAGGCAAAGTTAAATAATTGCAGATTTCATGACATTGAAACTCATCTCAAGTGTTTTGGAAGCCAGGTTGCTGCTTTTCCTTGAATTTCAGAATACTGAGATTTGGAACAACCAAAAAACATCTGCTGAAAATAAAAACGTGTTACAATTATACTGAGCAAAAAAAGAACTGGTCCAAGTTCAGAAACTCTTATTGACCAAAGAATTCATTTCTTTCCTGTTTTCCATCCCATTCCATTCCTTTGCTTTCAGTTTTAACAAATGTGTATTTTTTCTTTTATCTGTCACGCAATTGATGGCATCCCAAATTTAGGATTTTCATGTACTCAGTATTGCTAAGTACAGCTATTCAAAAATGAGATCTTTCTCCTGCCTTCTCTCCTCAGGATAACCAGTCCCTTGGTCATAATATCAGGATTTGAGAAAATAAAGAAATTTTATACTCTTTAAAAGTTTATTTTCTATGTGTTTCTCAGTGATAGAAACTTTTTTGGTGGGAAAGCAAATGTTCTTTTTCAGATTTTTTAATTTGTACAGTTAAGTATTAAGGAAAAAAAAAAATCCAGCATTGCTATGATGATTTAAAAAAATCTTGCCAGCTAGAAGTGATATGCAATTTCAGTTTGTACTCAGCTTTCCTCATTGATCCTGATGAAGCAGAATAAACTTCTATTTTCTCTATTTTCTCTTTTTTTTTTTTTTTTTTTTTTTTTTTTTTTTTTTGCACATAACACTGTCAGTCTGATGCAACCTCTGCAATTCAAATGTGTATGTGCACCTGATCTGGGTGAAAATGAATTGTTGCTAGTTCAGGCCAACTTCCATGTAGATAAGCAATATGACTGCATAGTCGCAAGGTTGCTACCACTGTCCAAATGGAGATAGTAAGAAAATAATTGTGGGTTGTGGGGGAGAGTGGCAAGGAAGAGAACAGTGAGTTTGGGGTACCTTAATTAGCAGCCTGTTGTTTGATTGGGACACAAATCTAGAGAATTAGGCCTCTTCAGTTCTGATTTACAAACAGATCTGCTTGGTTTTCGAAACTTTACGCACCATAGTAGAAGCAAAGATTAAGAGAAGGCCAGGGCAGCAACTCTGAGTGCAAACTTCCCCCTTGTGGATTATAATAAAGAGATTCATTGTTATTGTTTTTTTTTTTTTTTTTTTCCATTATCTTCAGATTCTCACGTGGGACCATCTCAGTGAGGCTCATATAGCAAAAGAATAAATCACTCTGAACTGTGGTCTGTTGTTTCAAGAAGAATGGACAAGAGCAATGAGGTATGAGGAAGGGAGAGCTATAAAAAAACTTATGCCTCTGACATATCTGAAGTTCCTTTTAACCTTGCTGTAGGCAGAATAGGAAGGACCACATTTCAATTTCAATCAGTATTTAGATGAGAGCATGAAAGCAATCTAATTTAATTATACATATTAACAAATTTATTGTCACACTTAGTGGTTTAAGCTTTTAGTTCACTTTTCCAGAAGATTTGGAACACTTCTGGAAATAGAATAGTCTCTGTAGTCTCAAAGATTTTGGGGATACTTGATTTTAGAGATATTTATTTATTTTTAATTTTTCATCAAAAAAATAGTAGGGTATCAGAAGGGTAGCCTTACAAAGTATAGTGGCATGCCTGGTCTTGAGGTTTTTTCAGTTACTTGAATTTCCTTGTCCTATAAAGAATTTCAGATCTGCAGCCTACATAGGAATGAACATGTACCTGCACTGACTGAGTCCTCCTGTTAAGAGAGTCTTAAGGGAAATAAATTGTTTCCTCTTCCTTATGTTTAGGCACCCACTAGCCATCTCAAAGCATTACTAGATGCTTTCAAGGAAAAAAATAAGTTCAAACTGATCAACTGTAGAAAATCCCAGCCTAAAAGAACATATCTGCTGAGGGGAAAGTTGTATTTTTTATTTATTTATTTTTAATAATAGTTTATATTCCTTTTAAATTTGCTGTGTTTTTTGTTTTGTTTTAAGAAAACAAAATATTGAAATGTTAGCTTATGTATATTAAAAGAATCCTGCTGAGCCACTGATATTTGTTGTCTTTTGAATTTGATGCTTTAATAGTTATGTTGGGAAGTTTAAATATATTTTCATGAAGGTCTTCAAGCAAAGATCTACTAGCCTCGTGTACATTTGTGTTTTTTTAACTAACATTGAGCCTGCTGACAGCAGCTGCCTGAAGGTGCAGAGCATCTCCCCAAAAGTCCAAGAGTCCTTCAATTCTATTGATTTGTTGTAGTAGAAGTTGAGTTTGATAAATTCAGCTTAGTAAGGAAACTTCAGCTCTGTACTTGTTAGCAGTGTTGCTGATAACTGTTCAGACAAAGCTGCTTCATTGTAGAGAAATATTTCTTTGGACATTGATTTATATTAACAAGTGCCACATACAGTTCCTCCTGTAACTTTTAATCTCCGTCACAATCACCTGTGCTCTCTTATTCCCACAGTGCTTAGTGATGTTCAAAACTTTCATTGTGATCCTGGGTATTTGTGTGTAGCTTTTAAAACTATTTGTGTCTATGCAGTGCTCTTAAGGTATTTGGAATTAATATCTGCTGTTTGTTAAATATTGACTAACCCCCAAAACATTTTTACTGTTGCACATCTAAGTGTGTATGTGTCTGATTAGCAAAGCAAATGAGACAAAGTTTACATATGTTGCCTAAAAAAGGGAATTTCAAAAATTCTTTTCTACTACTACAGATGAGTAACACATGTTCTGTGTTTTCTGAGATGCAAACCCCGAGCACTGTAGAAAAATAAGAGATCCCTGTGTCCTAGAAGACACATGCTCTGATTTAATGACTAAATAGAATACACGGCACAAATTGGTGAAAACCTGAGTGCTGAGAGAGTGTACAAGGAGATGAAATAATGTCTATATAAGACTTGGACATTTCGTAACAATCATGTGCTGCATCAAGTAATTTATTGAGACTCTTCTTGCATACCTAATGTCTGAAAAAAAAGCAGACTGAGCTGGATCCCTATGTAAAAGATGGAAGTGTGCGTTTGTGAAGTTGGAGAGCCTTTTTTTGGGGGGGGGCGGGGGCAGATGTAGACATGCAGTTATGTGCTTTACTGGATTTGGATTTTGTCTTGTGAAGGTTCAGAAGTGAGTGATTGTGTCTTTAATAAGCTGAATGAGGACACTCACAATGAAGTTTAAAAGAATAACATGATGGCAAATGTCTCAAGAATTTTAATACTTTGGAATATAGGCTTAAACTGTGCTTCCGCTTCTTCCAAGGCTTGTTCATTGCTCTTAAAGAGAAATTTCTGGAGATGTCTGTTACAGTAAACATTCTTATTTGGCTTTGGCTAGCCTTGTTGTCTGAAAGGACAGACAGTGCTCAAGTGCTGCTAGGGGGCAGGATTGTTTTGCCAGTGCTTAAGAAACTGGTCTCTCTCGTCTTTCCAAGCTACTCTGTTATTCTCAGTGGGACTAGAAAATGAATGTTGTTTCCAACATTAATTTATCTATAACAAGGGAATAGATAAGGCAAGTTGTTTGCTGTTAAAATGGGAGGTAGCTGAAGGATGCCTGTAGGATTTGCCACCTCTGAGTGACAAACTGGAATTAAAATGGTCCACAGAAGGTTGTAAACTATGAACCCAACCAAATAAATAGGAAGCAGACATGACAGTAAAGATAATTCACTCTCTGGATTTTACCATTTGCTATTCGGAGACTCTTTTGAAAGCCTAACTCTCTCTAACGTTGTTCATTGAAAATTAGCATCAGAAATTGCTTAGTATTCCTTAAACAAAATCAGAATTACTTTATTATTATTATTATTATTTAATCATATTTCCTAGTCCATGTACCTTTTTTCAGTATGAGAGAGAGAGACAGAGCTACTGGAGGGAGGTCCAGTGAAGGTCCACAGAGATGATTAAGGGACAAGAGCATCTTCTACCAGGAGAGGCTGAAAGAGCTGGGACTGCTCAGCCTGGGGAAGAGGCAGATCAGGGATGGAGGGGGGGAATTTCATCAATGTTTATAAATACCTGAAGGGAGAGGAGAGAGAAGACAGAGCCAAGCTCTTTTCAGTTGTGCCCATTGCCAGGACAAGAGGCAATGGGCACAAACTGAAACACTGAAGGATCCATCTGAATATCAGGAAACACTTCATTGTGTTACACACTTCTTTATCGTGTTTAATGTTTAATACCCCAACTAGTCTGTGATACTTTTTCTGTACCTGTATTTTTATGCCCTATTTATGCTTGGAATTAAAAGCTAATCATGAAAAAACAAACAAGCAAACAAAACAAAACAAAAAAACACCATAATTCTCTTTGTGGCATCTCCTGCACATTCATGGCATACCCTTGAAGATATTATTAAGCTAGGTAATAACAGGGTTGGGGACAGACCTCTGAAGCTTTGTCATCTAGATCTAGGTATTTGATAGCAAATGCAAAAGATAATAGAACAAATAATTAGTTCAAAATGGGCCTCAAAGTTGTTGCCAAGTAGATATGTGAATATGTGAGAATCCACTGGTCAAGTTTCATTGGGTTTGGATCTTAGCATTTTTTTTAAGTGCAAATTTATAGTATTAAGCAATACTTTTTTTTTTTTTTTTTTTTTTTTTTTTTTTGATGTAATCTGAAAACTGTAACATTGTACGGTAAACATTGCCTTTTGCTTTATATCCTATGGGGATTAATATGTTACTTTAATTTTGTCTAAGCATTTAGTATGCATCCATTTTTTCTATAAATAATTGAGAAGAAAATATGTGGAGGAATGATTAATGAAGATAAAAAATCTAGTAAAATTGAATCAGAGAACGGTTTGGGCTGGGAGGGACCTTAAGGATCATCTAGTTTAACACTTACCATGGGCAGGGACACCTCCCACTTCACCCATCCAGATCAGGTTGTCCAGGGCCCCATCCAACCTGGTCTTGATCATCTCCAGGGATGGGACATCCACAACCCCTCTGGACAACCTGTTCCAATGCCTCACCACCCTCTGAATGAAGATTTTTCTCCTTATATCTGATCTGAATCTCCCCTCTTTGAGCTTAAAATCATTCCCCTTTGTCCTATCACCATCCGTCTATGTAAAAAGTCTCTCTCCATCTTTTTTGCAAGCTCTCCTAAGTACTAAAAGGCCACAATGAGGTCACCTGGGAACCTTCTCTTCTCCAGCATGAACATCCCCAGCTTTCTCAGCCTTCCTTCATAGGAGAAATGCTCCAGCCCTCTGACCATCCTTGTGGCCCTCCTCTGGACATGCTCTAACAGATCTTCATCCTTCTAGTGCTGGGGGCCCCAGACTTGGATGCACCACTCCAAATGGGGCCTCACAAGGGCAAAGCAGAGGGGTAGAACCCCCTCTCTTGACCTGCTGGCCACTCCTCTGTTGATGCAGCCCAGGATGCAGTTGGTCTTCTAGACAGCAAGCACTCACTGCTGGCTCATGTCAAGCTTTTTGTCCACTAGAACCTTCAAGTCCTTCTCTACAGGGCTGCTCTCAATGAGTTCTCCTTCCCTTCTGTATTCATGTCTGGGATTGTCCCAACCCAGATGCAGCACCTTACTTTTTGCTTTGTTGAACCTCGTTAATTCCCTTTGGACTGCAGCCCTTCCTTCTGTTTTATCACCTACACCACTCAGCTTGGTGTCATCTGCAAACTTGCTGTGGGTGCACTCAATCCTATTATGTCATTGATAAGGATATTAAACAATACTGGTCCCAAGTTGGGCCCCTGAGGGACACCACTCATCAACAGCCTCCACCTGGACATAGAGCCATTGACCACAACTCTCCGGCTGCAGTCATCCAGCCAATTCCTTATCCACTGAATAGTCCATCCTTCAAATCCATCTCTACAATTTAGAGATAAGGACGTTGTGTGGGACTGCAGAAGTCCAGGTAGATGACATTAGTCAATCTTCCCTTCTTGACTGATGCAGTTGGTCCATCACAGAAAGCCACCAGACTGAATCAGGCATGATTTAGCATTGGTGAAGACATGGCTGGTGTACTGGATTACCTCCTTCTCTTGCAAATACTTCAGCATTGCTTCCAAGAGGGTCTGTTCCATGATCTTCCCAGGCACAGAGGTGAGATTCACCAGTCTGTAGTTCCCCAGGTCTTCCTTTCTAGCCCTCAGAAATTTCAGATGGAAGTGTGTGTGTATGGGTGAGAAACCAGGGCAGGGGGGAGCTTAGAATTTCAATGATTTTTCTTGAATGAATAAATTTGAGGCATCAAGGCTGTTATTGATTTATTGCAGCATGTAGGCCTATGTAGCCCCTACAAGACTTCACTATACATTATGGAAATATTTTCTTGTTAGAAATAACAGCTGAAAAACTGTAGTGCTCTTCTTTGTACTTAATATCTCCAATTCACTGGCATCATTTAGTAAGTCCAATGTAATGATTATTTTGCTAACATCTTGACACTCTGTAAGTCACATCACTACTTCTAGTTTTCAGATGTCAGTCTCATCATGATGACAGCTGTCTCAAACTATTCAGGTATTGTACATACTAAAACCAATTGTCTGTGCTGACAATTGTTCTCTCACAGATGGACAAAAACCATGCTGTGATAGCTACCTACACCTGCTAGATGAATAAGGTGAAAGAAATATACTCAAAATATTTTTCTTGCCCTCTGCTGCAGGTAAAAGGTTTACCTTGTCATTAGGCATATCAAGCTGTCAACAATATGAATGCAATTCAGCCATTTTCACTTCTCAGAATTCAGTTGAATGGGGTGCACACAACCAAATGTCCATGCATTCTACAATTCAGTATGGCTCAATAAAGATGAGATTAAGATCACAATTTTTCAAGTGGCATCAGGCACCCGTGCCTTTGCTTTAGTCATCTCCCTGTCAAAAAGAATAAAAGTAAAAATAAAACCATCTTATGCACATCAATTTTAGTTCTGTCTACTGGGCTTCAAAGTCACATCTCTATCTTTTTTTTTTGCTGATGTTGCTTTGCAGGTGTAAAATAAGATTAAATTTAAAAAGAAAAAAAAAAAAAAAAAAAAAAAGAGCAGAGAGTATAGCAGTTTACTTTGTCCAGGTTGTAAAAGAAAGGTGAAAAATAAAGAATGCATGTCCTCATGTGAGGATTGTCTACTTGTGTGGAAAAGCTGTTATTAAAATACTAGTACTATAGAAAAATTCATGGTTCAGATGAGCTAATAAGAGATTTCCAAGCAGTCAAAAAAATTGTAATTACTTTACACTAACTGTTAGCTTGCCATTCCATTTCTTAACAGTCATAGCTATTAACAAGCAAAATCTTCCTAGGAACTTTTTCCCCAGTGTGTCATATCACTGCCTTAGTTATACAGAAGCACTCAGGACTGCCAGTGTCAGCTATCTACCACTCTGCATTTATAGAGGGGTCAAAGGGACCAGTACCTGGTCCCTTCCACTTTGATTTCTTGGTCCTGGCTGCAATTCAGTGCTTGAAGCTTTAGATCCTTGGAGATAAAAAGGAAAGGAGTTGTGCCAAAAAATTGAACATCGCATTGAATTTCCTCATTAGCGTGAAATTTCTTGACAGAATCCAATACAAACAGAAATACCAACCCCAGTTTGGTCTCTAATCCCAAATCACACAGTTGGTCTAAGCCCTATTTGGCCATCAGTTAGCCTCTCTAATGCCAGTAGGAATATTTTGAGCCATCCAAAATGATCCGTTTCGCTTAGCCGCCTACTCTTTGCCATGGTTATGTGAAATAGCTTCATGACACATGGCTGACATTTATTGCATTTGTTTGTTTGTTCAAGCTCCAGGAGGCTATCAGTGATATACATCTGAGAGCGGAGGCTTGAGTTGACATCCCTCTAGCCCCCAGACTTTTAATTTTAACAATATGAGTAAACTCACCAGAGTTTCTCCATTGAGTGTGTTTGGGGCATGCCAGAGAGAAGGTGGTGCAGAGGGGGCCTGCAAAACAGCAGATGAAGGTGGTTTCATTGCCATGGGAACCAGACCGCCCATGGGGAAGGGAGCAGATCTGATATGCTGGGGAAGGGGTACAGAAGAAACACGTCATTATCTAGCTGGATTTATTTTTAAAATTGTTTTTGACATGGAAATGTCACTCATGCATACTCGAGTTTGGAGAGGACTAGGAACAACCTTGGTTTAAAGTGTACAGCTCTGTATCTGCTATGATTATCCTTACAAAGGTCTGGGCCACAGTGCTCTTCTCTGATATGTTTGTGTATTAAAATTGGTGACGTCCTGGATATATTTTCTTATAACTGGCAGTAGTATGGCCTGTTGGGCATTCATTGTGTGGATCCTGTCTGAAAAAGCAAGCCAAATCATTTTGGTCCTCGTGAAAATTAAGATTACATCAAGTGCTGAACATCTTTAATATCTTCAGATGCTGCTTATGTCATCTGTGTAGCTCCAAAATCAAAATGTCCTTCTGTCCATCGCTGTTATGACCCTTTGAGTTTCTGGAGCATTCAGATTTGGGTTAGATAAGTTACTATTATGACATCTTCAACAGTGCAGAATCTCCCTTGTGACTCAATCAACAATGCTTTCATTACAATGAAACCAACAAAGATGAAACAATTCAGGTAACTAAATCATCAATATTATTTATGATTCTAATCAACAAGCAGGAAGATTGAAATCAATTAGTAGATCTCCACTTGCTTTGCATTTACACTGTTTTAGTTAATTCTCTAAAAGGGAGTTGATTCCCTCTCTCTTGTAGCCATTACAGATGCCAATTGCAACTGAATAAAAATTTCACTTGATGCTTCTCTGTCATAATGGAAACGTGCTGTGGGAAACATTCTGAACATTTATTTAAGAAATTATATTCTGTAACTGAAACTGTATTTGGCTCTTTTTTTTTTTTTTTTTCCTTTTTCATTTCTTTTTAAACCTTTAATTTTATTAGACAATCACAAAAAAACCACCACCACCACCAAAAAAAAACCACAAAAACATAAAAAGTTCATTTATCATTGAAAGAATATTAACTTAGGATGCATCCCTTCCCGTTATGTTTTGATACAAAGTAATATACAATTAAATTGTACAAAAACATCTAAAAACATCAAATCAATAAAACTTTATAAAAAGTGTTCTTGAATTGTAACTTTTTTTTCCCTATGTGTCTAAACCAAAGCAAACATAACATATCATTAATAAGCAGACATATCTTGGTTAACATGGTTGTCAGTGTTTCAGAATTACAAGGTCTTACTGCAGTTGTTAGGGTGAGAAAGATAAGGTGCTGGTTCCTCATTTTGTAATTAGTTCATACCATTTTATGAAGTATGTATTGAAATACTTTCATTGAATGAATATTCTTTACACCTGCAAGTAGAGCTTACAGCTGCTAAAAACTGACACATTGCTTCAATAAACTTTCAGTTTGCATACTTAATGACTTGTCCTATTGACCTGTAGTTTGGCCTATTTTAAAACTTCAGCACAAACACAATCTACTTAGTACATTAAATATTAAATTATATTTTGAGGATTTAAATAAGTTGTAAATTTAGAGTTTAATGTACGCTGTCTTGTTTTAAATTTAATTTTAAATAGGCATATGTTATGAGATGTTAGTGAGCATAGGGTATTTTAGAATGAATTTATACACCTTTTGAATACTGATTTATTTGGTTTTGCCCTTGGATACTTCCTCAGATATAAAATAGCACTGGACTGGGTCCTATATATTCTATAAAACAAATTTTTCAGTGAATATTATTGTTTTGATTCTATCTATTTAAATAAAAAGAAAGTCCTTGCTAATAGAAGGAAAATAGTTTAATGATTTCAGCAGGGCTAATAAAATCATGCTATTGCTTTCCAAGTTATACTGAAGAACTTTTCAACCAACGATAAATCTTGAAGCTAAGGAACTATGTCAAAAATACCTGATTTTACTTAGCATCTGTTTAACTGTTATGTATGTTGCTGAAGCCCATTTACTCTGACAAGAAATGTAACATGAACAAATAGTAAATTAAAACAGGAGATGTGATACATTTTTCCTATCCTTTTTGGATATCCTCCTTGGCAAGGAATGTTTTGTAGACTACTGAAATTCAAAGGATTGGTCACATATTAAAAAATAGTTTTCTTTAGGAAAATTATGTAAATTTAAGATTCTGTATGTGTTATGAAGGTTTTTCATAATTGCAGCTTTTTATGGTAAATAGCTAGTATTATTATAATAAGCAATAATTATATATTGCTTATATCCAGCACTAACTCTTTCTTTTCAGATGAATTTTTTTTACCCCCCTTCTCTAGTTCTATAATAGAGTGAAGCATTTGATATTAGGATATATATTACCACCTTGGATTTTTATAAGTAATCCCTGTTTACCAAAATAGTTGTGTGACTGGATAATCTACTAGTTTCACAGTAATTTTTGCAAAAATAACAACTCTCATGTCAACATAGAAAAGATGAAGGAAAACATATGCCATAGTTATCACAGCTGCTTAAAAATCATCAGAATTTTAAATCTGAAATACTGAAATATTTAATAACAAGATTGGAAGGATTAACACCACTGGAATACTTCAAACAGACATAAAAAGTTTTGTGGTGTGAAAAGTCATCCCAATATCTAAGCAGAACAAAACAAAATTATTTAAAATGTAAGTCTAAAGAAGATTCTTTAAAAATATATTTTGACAAAACAAATCTCTATGGGAGCTTGGACTCGTGTGTGTGCATTTTAGTGGTGGTTCTTCTTTATTTATTTTGGTAGGGGCAAAAAAAGAGAAATACACAGTAGTTAAAATTGGTGTCTGAATGTTGGAAGAAATAGAAAAATGAAGTATTATTTAGCTGAATATAGAATAATAGACTCTACACATATCAATTGACAATATCAGTTCAATTTTGATATTATGGCTTTTTGACACTTATTATTTGCTAAGAAAATCATACCTTTTTACCTCAGCTACATTATTGATTTTCATGTGCATTATTTCATATTGTCATCTGAATGATTTTAAAATTAAATCATTTTCATTTAAAATTGCTGATAAATAATGCAAATTGGGATTTAAAATATATATATATATTTCTGAAGAGCCAGTTCTCTTAATATGTTGTTTTCCTCATATCTTTCCATTTGTTTTTAATTACTAGCTCCATTTCCATGGAGAATGCAATCTTTTGTTGTTTAAGGGTTCCTCTGCCCATGCTGCTTATTTCTTTCATGCAGACTTAACCTGGTTGCCAGAAACAACAAATTATCTTTAAAGACACATAGTAATGTTGCAAACAGTGAATACTGACTTCAAGAGAGAAATAAGTAAACTTTTCAGCAATGCAAAACATGGATCAAATCTTGAGGTGCTGTGCATTGATAGAGTTTTGACTTGAGCCAGACTTATTTTTCCATTACCTGAGTATTCATCTGCTCGTGCTTCCATGTAAAAATTTTCAGTATATATCAAGAGAGGTGAAAACTGAAATTGTATCATGACTGAACTTCTGAAAAAAAAAAAAAGAAAAAAAAAAATCAGGCACACTATACAGCATTCCTTTGGCTCTTGTGGTTGACTTTGTACATGTAATATAAATATAATGATTGTATGAAATGGGTTTCAAGGAGACCAATAACTGTATTGCATGAATTAATGGTAGTTGTATCGGGGCAGGATAAAGTCTTAATGTAAATGGGAATGCTGCTCAGCTGCACAACTCTGACCACTTCACATGTGAAGGGAAAACTGCATTTTACTTAATGGTGCTAGTAAAGCTGGAATGGAAAGTTAAAGGATCTCTTACTTTATTCATTAATAAGCAGTGTTTTCTACATAGCTTTTTCATGGTTTTTCCTCTATTTTGTACGTTGATTTAAGACAGCAATCTTGCAGACCAAGCTTTTCCTTCCAAAGTAAAAAAGAAAATAAAAAAAATAAGTAAAAATCAGCAGAAGATATTGCCCTCCAAACCTATCTTATTGAATGTGTTCCTTTCTTAGGAACAGTACAAATTATATAGCCATCATTTTTCATTACAACATACTAGGCAGCAGTAGGAAATGTTAAGCAGCTGGCAATCCCAGATCATTCCCACTTCTGTGGCACAGGTCTTGTCCCTGTCTTCCAAGCTGTCCAGGCACAGCTGTTTATGGAACAATCCTATGAATTAGATCAGGGGACTGTCTACTCTAAATAATTTGAAAAAGTACGATTTGAAATTGTCACCTCGCCAAATACTATCAGTACCGCAGACTGAACATACCTTGACAGATCTGGGAATCTCACTTAGCAAAATATTCTTAGTTAGAACAATTCGGGTGAGAGCGATCACATCAAGCTCTTTTATTCTTTATCAGCATCTGATTCATTTGTATTAAAGGCTGGCTAGATAGCTGGGAGTGTTGGGAAGCCAGTATGCTAATTACCTTACTTTAAAAATAAATGCATCAGAGCCACCGGGGCATTTCTGTTGTGTTTTAGATTATTCATTGAAATTATGAGGTTATCAACTGTGAATGTGAAATTGCTGGGCATATGCTCAGATACCATCTTCCTAAGCTATGCAATTATTCAGGATGTCATCTCAGTCTTCCAGCAACCAACAACTTCTGTTTCTACATAAAACATCATCAAGGTATTAGAAAGCTTTTGGCAATAGAATACAATTAAAATACCTCAAGCAGTGAAACCTATTAATACGAAAGAGGCTAAGTTCAAGAGAAATAGTTAAGGCATGTCTACTTGACACAGACAGCAGCACAGATCCCTTAGTGATTAAAACACCCTGCTGAGAATCTCAGGTCTACGTTGTAATGGAGACAATACAGCGCCTGAACTGCTACATTTAAGGCTAATTTGGACATCTCTGTGCTACACTTCAGTGGCTACAGGCACCAACGGTACTTCTTTAAGACCTTCTTTACGGAAAGGGTTGTTAGTCACTGGAACAGGCTGCCCAGGGAAGTGGTTGAGTCACCATCCCTGGAGGTCTTTAAAAGACATTTAGATGTAGAGCTTAGGGATATGGTTTAGTGGAGGACTTGTTAGTGTGAGGTCAGAGGTTGGACTCGGTGATTTTGTAGGTCTTTTCCAACCTAGACTATTCTCTGATTCTGTGATTCTTTTGTAAGGGCAAATCATATAAAGGCGGGAATAGTACAGATGTTTATGTCACCAGCTTCAAGCTCAGTTGCGTTAGATTCAGTTCCCTGTTCTGCTACTGCTTCCCTCTGATGCCATGGCCAAGTTCTTTCAGCTCACCTGTATGGACATGTCTAGCTTGAGCATCTTGGATATAAACCACGGGTTCTGCAGGAGCAATAAAACATTCCCCCAAATTCACAATTAACTATATCCTTTGAGATCAAGAATTCTCTGTCAACATTATATGCGGACTTCTTCTTAGCATTTATGTTACTTCTACTAGCAAGCCTATGGAGATAATGAAGTTTTTATCTTTTAGAATGAAAAGGATGAAATATGCTGCACTGTTCAGAAACATCTTTATCTTTAGATGCTTTTCTAAGCTATCTTCATGGATTATTTTGGAAAACCATACTCAAATGTTCAAAATGGTATCCAGATTCTTAAAATTCAAATGAAAACATTATGTGCAGTAAGCTTTCACTTCACTGTTACTGCATTTACTTTCTAAAGTTACAAAGAAAATGTTTGTATTTTCAAATTATAGAAACTTCTACAAATAGCAGCTTCAAACCATGACTTTCTCTACCCATAGAAGCACAGAATATACCACTGCAACATGGTGCTACATGCTATCTTGCTGATGTTTTTGGGATCTGACCCCAAACAAATATCTCTGTGCAGACGAATGTGGGGTCTGTGTATTCTTAGTTCTTGAACTCTGCTGAAATTGCCACCTGTGATGATTTCTGAAATCCCATCAGTGGAAAGAGAAAAATCTATTCCTTCTAAACTAATTTAAGAGCTTCCATTTAAAGATGGAAATCACTCTCAGCAATTACTTGTATGGCCTGCCCTCAAAAAGATCATCACTTTTCATCTCTTTCTATATAATAAATGAATTACTCATTTCAATTAATGTACTATGACTTAAAAATGGTGGACCCATTCTTTCTCTATCATCTTGCCTCATGAGACTGTGTTTTCCAAGAGGGCAATGTCTCTTCCCATCGCAGTGGTTATGGAAGAGTCAAATTATCAGATGGAAGTCTTCTAGATGGAAGTCTTACAGTTTTGTATGGACAAATTAAAGCTATATATCCTGGTCCAGTGAAATCTTTTAATTTCTTTAATTAAATTAAAGAAATTAAATTAATTTTAATTTCTTTCTTCTAATTAAAAATATCTTTTAATTTAGCATTTTGCCTTTTATTTATTTATTTAATTATTTGTCATAAGGCCTGACTATGGGCAACCAATTTATCATTGAAAATGATCAACCTAGCAATAATAATTTTAACTGCAAAATTTCCTTTCCTTCCTCTCAGCCTTTCTCATTAACTGAACAACAACAACAAAAGAACAAAAGGTTGTGTTCTTTTTTTATTATTTTATTTAATATATAAAATGTTATGAATCAGTGTACCAGGTACTTTAATAACATTTGCATTTAATATGTGCTGTACTTCCATTTCATAAGTTGTTTTTATGATTTGATCAAGTACCTAGTCAGAGCCTCTGACATTATTTATTAACTGGTTAATATTCATAAATATAGTTTCCTGTAAGTACTTACAGACCTTCTTATTAATATCTCTGCAACCATCACAATTGGTATTATATAGCAGATTGCACTTGCCAAAATCATCTTGCCCCCTGCAACATAGCCTGGCATCCTGCAGGTCTCTGCCAGTCTGTCTCTGACAGACCAAAGTCTGCCACTTTGGTTGAAATTTGTTTAAGCTATATAAATTACAATGATAACAATTCTTGGATTTGTGAAATTGAATAGCAAATTGCCAGATATGGTTTAAAGTATATCATCTCAATTTTACATTCAGAGAGTTTTGATTTCATAACAAGACTGATGCTCAGCAAGTACAGAAGGATGTAGAGGCTGGCGGACAAAGCATGGATGTGACATCATTACAACCAGAGACTTAGGATATGGCTCCAGGGACTTTATCTGAGGGTCTTGTTTCATTCTGAGGTTTGTAGTGGAGATTTTGTGATTGGAGTGAAATAAACGTGGGGAATATGAGGCGATTCTGAGGTGGCTTGGCAATGAGGGGTGGCCACGTTGAAAGCACTACGGAGTTGACTTTAAAGCATTTTGGGCCATGAAGCTGGATGCACAGCTGTAGTGAGCAAATGCACCACCTATTAAAGCATTCACACTAAACTCAATGGTCCTTTTTAGGGCTAGAGCAAATCAGAAGGAAAGAGCTATGCTTTGATGGATGCTGACAATGATCAACACTAATGATGAGATTTCAGGTGTGTGGAATGTATAGGGAGGGTAATCAAGATCCCTGAGTTGCAGTTAGCCATTTGGACAGTAACAGTTTGAAAATGTGCTGTTGGTCAAACAGCTAATGTATGGCAGGGCAGCATTAGATGTGTGATGGCAGTCAGGATCATTAGACATACAAGTGTGCATGGGACTCATGCTGCAGAAGGGCTCAGGCTGTCTGGTGTCCATCTCAGGAATGTCTGGTGAAAGTAGCCCCTTCCTGGCCGCTTTTCCAGTGCTCTTCATGTTGGCAGAGAGCAAACAAACAACAGAACTGCTGCGCATATTAAGGAGGTTGTTGCTGCAGCCATTAAGACAGACGTATTCCAGCAGACCAATGGAAGTATTACATTAACTGAATATATATCCACAGTAAACCAGGGGTTGCTATGTCTGCATGGAAGGCCCAGACATAACTCCGGAATGAAGACACCCAAGACCCTAAGTGGCCCTGTGTTTGCAAAAACCTGTCCATAGAGGGCTATATGTGAGAGGCATTGGTTACTTTATATTTCTTCCCATGTATAAAGGCAGCTGTGTTGTTGTGCTCTCATAGGACATCTGAGTTCTTATAGGTTGGAAAAATCAGCTACAAAATAACTAAGAAATGTAGATGAATTTCCCAAAGCCCCAAATACAAGCATACTTATTTAGTAAAGATAAACTGAATCTAGCATGTGTTTCTGCTATAGGTAACTAGCAATAACGTTGTGTTTGGACAGGTAATTCTATTGTCTGACTTCAATGCCCTATTGTGGAGAAACTTTCCTTCATTTAACGGAATGTTTTCTTGTGATTAGGTTGTCATTGTTGAGGTTATGATTAGCTGTATCAAAATACAGCTTGTTATATGGCATAAGTCAAACAAGGCACAGATTCTTGCATTCCCTTCCTCAAAAACAGGCAACCCACAGCGCTGTCATCAAAAAAATATGGCATGCACACACCACAACAAGGAAAGATTCCTCAGTTAATCTTGAATCTGCAGCTGATATTCTGGTTGACTTGTTCAGAAGCTTATTCGCATCTCTTGGATTTTGTAAGACAGAGTGATAACAAAATAGACTTTGATCTCGAGAATTTAAATGCTATTACTTCCTTCAAATCCTTTGGTATCTTCTGTGTCTTCATGAAAAAAAAAAAAAAAAAAAATTATTAGTTAATTTATTTAAAGCCATACCTAACTGGCTAGTTATTTTTCTAACAGTGTTAGTCACTTGTCTGACTTTTAACATGACTTACTGGTCTTCAATTATGTGCCACTTTGCCTGAATTCCTTTTCTGAAATTGCCATTAGTGCTTAGGTAATAAAAGCACAACAGCCTATACATACTTCACATCACCGAAGAATCTAGCTGTCAGGGCTGTTATTTTTCTTAGTAATCTTTGTACAGGTAAAAACAGCAACATCTTAGAGGCTTTTATCAATGGTTAGCCTATTGTAGAGCATATTTCATATACTGGGAAATGTACTGTGTACCATTCTGGGACAGTATTATGGTATTCAGGTTTCATAACATTCCATCAACATGTAGATACTGCAGTAAGAAGCACCTGATTCTGACTTTTCTCTAACTTTGTACTTGCATAACTCCATTGCTTCAGATGAATGGAGAAGTCAGAATCAGGTCCAGCAGAGTTGCATAGATAAGCTGGCTGACTAAGGAGAACCTTTAGGATTTTTTTGGAAGCTATAAACATCCTTAATTCTGCAGATAAGTTTGACATCTTCCAGGGTTTTTTCTTAAGTGTGTTAATATCACAGAATCACGGAATGGTTTGGATCAGAAAGGACCTTAAAGACCATACAAATCCAACCCCTTGCCATAGGCAGGGACATCTCCCACCAGACTAGGTTACTCAAAGCCCCATCCAGCCTGGCCTTAAACGCATACAGGGATGGGGCATCCACAACTTCTCTGTGCAACCTGTTCTAGTGCCTCGCCACCCCTGAGTAAAGAACATATGATCTAAATATACATTTTTTTAATTATTATTATTATTATTTTAGTTTAAGGCCATTCCTCCTTGTCTTATCACTACCCTCCCTGACAGAGGGTCCCTCCCCAGCTTTCCTGTAGGCCCCCTTTAGGTACTGGAAGAGTGCAACAAGGTCTCCCTGAAGCCTTCTCTTATTCAGGCTGAACAATACCAACTCTGCCGGCCTGTCTTTGTAGAAGGTGCTCCAGCCCTTCGGTCATCTTCAGTGTTGCATGTTTAATGCTTGTAGGGCTCAAGTCTTTTGTCCAACAGTTTTATTTAGCTCCATATGCATTTTTCCAAGTGTTGTCTTTTCCAGCACCAAGGGAGTAATGAGTAGAGCAGTAACAAGTATCACTCACAGTGGGACTCTTACTTTCATGATGTTACTGCTGCTCATGTAGCTTTTCCTAAATTAGCTTTAAACTAGCTGCTTGGGTCCTTCTAAGAAAATAGCTGCAATTGGATGGGATATAGTACAGCTTCCAGAGAGACTTCATAAATATCCAGCCCATTAATCTCTGCTGAGATCCATGCTGCTGTACCTACGCAACTGTCAGAACCTGACCTACTTAAAGTCAGTTTGGGTGCAGTCAACCATGTTTGTTCAGGGGAGATAAACTCTCAGGTCCAGTGTCTATCATTGCCATCCAAAGCATAAATTTATCCATATCCCCATACATTTCTGTGTAATTATTTGTATAATTTCTTGTCTATATTACCACTAGTGTAAGTCTTAGTTAATGAGATGACTGTATGTTGGCAGCCATTTGAAAGTATTAATTTTTTAAAAATACAATAGCTTTCTTCACTAAACAAACTTGTTATTGTTCAAAGACTAGTAAAGACTAATGTCATCAATTTTTATATACTGTTCCTCCTCTGTGGTGGCTCAGGCTGTTTACTTTATCCTATATGATTTTGCCCTTTTTATGCTATATGAAGTCTTATAGCCAACCAAAAATTACAATATCCTAAACATTCTCAGAAGATCACAAGTGTGTCTGCTTCCTGCTGTCCATTACCATCCTACTGCCCCAGAGTCATAAATTCTGTATTAGGGATACTTGTGGGCACCTTCCTCTTTGTACCCATTTGTGGACCTCTTGTCCATGAATGTATGCAATTGCTTTTTGAACCTATAAGTACTGACTGCTTCCACTATTCTCTTGGTGAGTCTGGAAGGGAAAAAAATCCTCTTGGAATACCGCAGTTACACAAGATAAAAAAGTTTTCTGAGTATTTGTTTAAAGCCTATTTTTACCATAAATATCATATGTCTATATTTTGACTTTTACTGCAGCAGGTAGCTGCACAAACCAGAATGAATTATTTGGTTTGATTTATTTGTATGGATTTTTAGTAATGTTATTGACATGGCATGCATGGACCTACTGTCTGACTCCTGACTATCATAATAAAAAAAAACACAGAATATGGTGGATGGCTCTAACCATATATGCAAATTATAGCAGTTATACAGCTACAGGGCAGCATAGCTTTATCTGCAGATACATGTAGAATCACAAGTCCTTCTTATAGGCACAGCAGCTTGTTTGGCTGGATCCAAAGGTGGAATAGCAGATTAAGCTTCAGAAAACAATTGACCTGATTCTGCCAGACCCTTGATAATGTGCTGCAATTTAAACGTGGGTTCCTTCCCACTGCAGTCCATGGTAGTATTTATCTGAAAAAGCCAGGCTTGAGCCTGGAGCCCCCTGCTGAACTGGAGCCTGTCGACAAAGATCGGTTAGAGGAGTAGTGTGGGGAAGGTTTGTAAACAGCTGAAGTGGAGCCTTCTGGGTTTAATGTGTTCCATAACCAGTTCAAACAGGGCAGCAACTGAAAACCCCAGATGTCAGAGTTACATAACAGCTCCTTCAGAAAAGCAGCTTTAAGTTTTCAGTGGGCTTTATAATAAAAAGCATGCAACAAAGGACTGAAATGTTCACCCACAGATAGTGAAGTGCTGGCTTTGCTAGCAGCACTCACCCACCATCAGCTCTCAGCTCATCCTTTCATGAGGGGAGAGATGGATCTAATATTCTTCTTCATCCCTAATGCATGTTTTTACATTACCCTTATGTTATTGTACGTGGGCCGTGTATAGCAGACTTAATGCAGCAATTTGTAGACCTGCATCAATTTAGTGCCTTTTTTTGTTTGTTTGTTCTTAAATAAATGCTATATTGAGTGCAAAGTTTTTCTTTTTTTCTTTTTTTTTCTTCTTTTTTTTCAAAACTAACAGAAGTTTAGTGTTTTCTATTCATATCTCTAGCTTCATATCTGAGCAGTACCCAATTCCAACTGATCTGTTCCAGTCACTGACCATGGGATATGGTAAGCTGCAGCCCATGAGCAGCATTTCACCCCCCTCTGAAGGGAGTCATCGGTGAGCAAAAACATCAATCCTAGTTCTGAAACTGTTTAAAAAAATTTCACCCCAGGTAAACAGTTTTTAACTTTCTAACGTCTAAAATTTTGCTATGAAGCTCTGCAAATTTCATCCTTCTAGGGGACCATTAGGTCAGGATTCTTCTACCTGGTACTTGTATTTGGCAAGGTATCCTTTTCTACGATATTATGGAGCTATAACAGTATTGATGCTTGTTTTACAGTCTAGCCATTTAAAATGTCCAGCCTTTTTAAATAGGAGAAGGCTGTTTTGATACTGAAGAATTATTTTAAATGATCTACACCAGTCTGTGATTTTTTATTTTTTATGACTAGCACTTTGGATTGGTTAAGAATCTAAACTGGAGTGAACTTTCATTAACATGGACCCACACAGTCTCCAACATCAGTCTACATAATTATCTTTACTATAATACAGCCTTTTCATACAAAGGAAGAAACAGCCTCCAGCTCTGCCATCCCTTCAAATCCAAGATGCTATCTTCTTCAACCTCACAGTGCTGGGCCTTCTTAAAAGGGAGCTACTTCTGGTTCTGAAGTCTACAGGATGCAAAACCTTCACCTGCACTCATTGCAAAGTTCTGCTGCATCATAAATTGTCTCATCATCACACACAAGACCGTTCAGGTTTGGCACTTCCCATCTACTTAGACCACCTTCAGACTTCCTGGAAGGTTGTGGGATGGTCAGGACTTAGCTGAGCACTGTCATCTTTCACTTTGCATTTTTCTTTGCCTTTTCCCTCCCCCTTTGACTCTTTCTGTCATTTACCACCAGTCCACTGATCTGTACCTATATGTGCTAATGACTTTATTTGAGTGTTTTCGTGTGACTACAGTGAAAAGTCAGAGTGTCACACCTCTCCTTCTCACACCTCAGTATGTCCCTTACCTTACCTTACCTCTTCCTCACTAAAATAAATACTAATGCTAACATCTAGAAAATCCAGCAGGAAAAAAAACTTCTGCTAAGAGCAACTGTTTGTAATTGCGGACTGGTTTCCATTGGAGCACTATAAGTGCATTTTAATAGGTTTCTTTTCCTCTCAAGGCTTAGTCAGTGAGGCTTGACACATTTTTTATTAACAAGGTGTCTTATTGTTCCATGGAATGTTTGCTTTTTTATTGTACTTACTGAACAGTGTAATATTCTGAAAAGCAAGAGGACACATTGGTTGCTGATCTGATTTTATATAAACCAGCAAACATATCATCTTACCTGATTATGCCATTTCCTTCCACAGGTGTGAGGAAACACTTCATTAAATGACAATTTCCTGGGTAGCTTTTCACCCTTCCTATTTGATCAGCTGTACAGCACACTGTTTTCTGCTAAATGCCTTGGACTCAGGAAAGTAAGAATAAGAAGAATCTAACAGCTATCCCTAACTAGCAGCAAACCTTGTGTGGCAGAATATCAGAACAGCAGCTAGCTGGGTTCTGGTTCTGCAGTTAGGCAAGGAAGGTGCTCTCAGTAACTCCCTCAGAGGCATTCTGCATGCAAGATCCTGAACTGCTGTGTTAGCATTTGTTAGTGAGACAACATATGTGGTTCTTCACAGATTACTGGGTCCTACCGTATGCCTGTGCATCAGAAGCAATGCACCAGAGTGAAACCTGCACTTCAGACTTCATGACAAAAAATCAGAATGAGCCTCTGTTTCCCATCAAAACTTCACATTTTTGGTATATGGAAAGAATAATGGGCTCAAAATCTTCTACTGAGTCATCAGTGTAGTATCTACATGATCTTCTCCATTGAATTGAATCTGTCTCATTTGAAGATTGAATTTGGGATCAAATTGAATCTGCCAGTCATCTGGGGATGATACAGAGATTGAGAATTATGAGAACTAAGAGTACAATGCACTTCCACGCATCTATTGTCTCAACATGTTACAACATGTATGCTTAGAACAAAATCCGTGCTTTGAACTAGTGGAGATGGAATGGTGTTAATCAGCATTTAGCAAAAGTTATCCCAAAATCTGAACTTAACCATCCTTGCTACTATGAGACAAACCATAAAATCTATTTTCAACAAACTTTTAGTTATTCCATCATCTCTGGTTCCTACTTAAAATTGGAACTGCAATACCACAGGCACTAATTTAAAAGCAAGCTCATTTTTCTTCATAATAAGACCACATCTTTTTCTGTATGGAGTTTGTTTCAGTGTCCTTGGTGCAGGAGTGTGAAGTGTTTTTTAAAGCAGATGGTTCTAGCTCAGCACTGTAGTATACTGATGGCTGCTGCTTTAGTCAAGTGGCCAGGACCTCCTCTCTAGAGGAGACTGATGACAGCAGGTTATGCCAGTGAAAGCCTAAAAGGATTGAGAAACATGATGAATTGCCTATTCTGCTCCCTCTCATCTTATGCCTTTTTTTCCCCAGACTGTTTTGTTGAGGGAAAAGCTGTAGTGTATGAAGGAATAGGGTAATTCATCACATTTTTTTTTCAATTGATAAGGTCCAAGGAGTCCCTACATTAAAACTAACAAGATATTCTTGCTTTAACTGAACTGGCAGTTTTATTTATTTATTTATTTATTTTCTGGAGTAGAGATGCTTGTAGGGTCAAATTCACTTTCAGTATTTTACAGTGAATGTCTCTTCACACAGGGGCAACACAAACATTCCTGCCTGTTTTGAGGGCATAGTCCTTATACTGTGTGCATCCCCATTAGTCTCCCTTTCAAATGCAAGAACCCCATGCTAGAGCAGATAAACTGACTTTGTTACTTAGCTTTCTAGTGACTACATGATTTATCATTAATTTTCTGTCATAATTTTGCTTTTATGGAGAGAGCAACTTAATATAACTGTAAGAATGACTGGATTGTGGTATGGAACATACTGTCTGAATGCTTGCACTGGATGAAGATGCTGGGAGAGAAATAGAGAGGAATAAACAAGTTTTGCCATTCCTGATGAACACCATATCATTACAGTGATGCTGTTGGTGATACTCAGTTTAAGTAATACAGAAGATAGCTTGGGTATGTTCACACAGCTGTCATTAACTAATTTGATTGCAGTTGTGTATATTAAGTGTGGTAGCTAGTGTATTTTGCTCTGATTTTATTTATTTATTTTTTCAGATCTGGAGACCTCATAAGATGTCACATATACCAGCAAGAGTAACAGTCTTATTTCAAAGTTTGGGCTCTTCCTGTGGACAGATTCAAGCTGGCACTCCAACAAGAAGAAAGCTCTCCAAGGTATTACTGTTTTTCCAAAGCAGATAATCATCCAAGAGAATAATATGAAATATGATTAGCTCTAACTACTCCTCCAGTCTGTGGCTTATTCAGTGCTCTTTGAATTCAAAATATAGTTTCCTTTTGACTTCAAATAATGAAACTCTTGTCTTTGGTAATAATTTTCTAAGAACCTACAGTCTCCTTCACTTAACATGGTAAGTACTCTTATTTTGTGAACTGTGTTTTGTTTTGAATGCTCAACTCTCATCTAAATTATGAGAAATACTTGAAAATAGTACTCTCTTCTTCTCAGCATGTAGATTTTTTTTTCCATAATTCTTGTGAAATAAAATAAATATAAGGTAAAAGATCGGTCAGAATTAATATGGTACATAACTCTGGAGACATTGCTATCTGGCAGAACAAATCCTAATGAAATCATCATTCAAAAGAAACCCTGCTCCCATGTTGCAGAATGAATATGAAAATGATCAATTAATGTGCTTAAACAAAAAGTAGATAAATAGACAGAAGGCATGGTTGAAAAAAAATCAGCTAACTTGGGTAGTTTGTATTTCATTTTGTGCTTATAAATTCGTGTTATAGGTGCCTAGTCGAGACTTGGTATTTTCCCCTGGTTTTCCATCAGTAAGTCATCACTGTACATTTCTCTGATGTATCCCTGATTGATATCATATCACTGACTATCCTGTGGCAAATACTCCCAGCAATTTGGTGCATCCATATTACTCATTTTTAATCAGATAAGCCATTTTCTTCAACAGCTGCTCTCACCCTATGCTGGCTTTCTTTAAACTTAAATAATTGATACTAATAACTGATTTAAGCATAGTGTGGTAATCAAGGTATTCCCATTTAAAAACAAACAAACAAAACAAAAACTACACTATCCTCTTGCAAAGTATAATACAATTTTCTCACAGTTTTGATACTTTAAGGGACTATTTTATTATCACATTTAATGGGTTTTATCCATAAGTTATACCTATTTCACTTGAAGTGGTTTCATCTACTTAGATCCAAGAAGGCACGGCCTTATTCTTGTAGCATGGCTCTTTCTGCAACTCAGACTATTCTATCAAGACTGAAATCGGGCAGTTTTCAAGTGTTTCTCATAGTTGTTCAGACAGGAATACTATGCTAGTTTCCCTTTCAGCAGTGCTTGTAGTTCCTGCGCTCCCAGAAAAATGCAGGTGTGTATGAGAAGACTGCTGAGGTGGTGCCTGAGGAGGAGCTGATATGAGTTACTCCACAGCTCTACCAAACTCCATAGGTTAGGGTCACCCTCTGAATTCCTTCTTCCATGATGAACAACTGCCTCTCACCAAGGATGGAAAGGCATTGTTCAGAATGAGTCCAGAGTACAGTCAGGAGCAGTATTTTTATTTCCCTTGAGGAACAGTGGTAATATTACGTAGTTAAAACAGTCCAGGTTTTGATTTTTCATTTAGGAGACAAAATTTTTTGTGGCTAGCCACAGTTATAAAAGATTTACTTTGAAGAACAATATAAAACTGCTGATGAAATTAAAATGAAAATATTATTCAGAGGTAAAGCTATAGGAAGTAGGATGTATAAAAGCAATTTATTTTCACTGGTTTCAGAATCATTGCCTTTCATCTATTTTAGATCTATTTTTAGTAAAAATTTGCAGCCTGGAGGTTAATTCATATGTTAATGTATGTTTGTCTTTCAGAAGCTTATTGATTTGAACCACTATTTCTATGGAAGTGATCTAGAAATATTAATTTGCATGCACTGTATCTATATTTCCTCTGCAAGCTACACAAAAGGCTTTTTATCAAAGCTTCTTTCATTTACTCACTTTTCTGGAAAGCTGTGCTAAATACAGGTTGGTACAGTAATAAGTTTCTCCATGATCCCTAACGTAATGAAGTTTGCTTATAAGGGTCTGTGCCATGTGTCCTTGACCTTCCCCACTAGGATCTTTCCCTCCCATGTCATGTGCTCAGATCACTTGCCCCACTGTGCTCTTTATTTCCCTCTCTTGTCCCTCAAAACCAACTGGTCATGCCATGGGCCTTGCTTTCCTTCTCTGGCTTTCTGGCTGAACCAGAGGCAAAAATACCTGCCTGCTGTTTGGCTGGCTAGAACTCATCTGGCTTGCTAGACACAATGTCTCTTCACATGAAGTAGTGCTCTGTAGTGTTACTTAACAGGGCATTCATTTAACACTCAGACAGTGACAGCTCCTGCTTTGAGACAGATCTTTGCCTGACAAAATCATGTGTAACTCTAGATAAACCAAGGACTTAAACCTAAATCTAATCCTTGGAATGGAAGTAGTAGGTGTGGAGGAAACTACTCTGTGATCTCCTAAAGTGAATTAATCATGTCTTTGATCCTGTAATTTTCTACAGGTTACTGTACTAGCTCATTATTGCTTCGATCCTGTCCAATATTTGAATGCTGCTATTGCAAAATTATTCTTTCAGAGGTTCGGTATGTTCTAGGATTTCTTGGAGAAATCCAGTGATGACTATTGTTCTGGTTTTGAAGCCTGGAGGTGTCCAGATCAAGAAGAAGCTGTGTTCATTTTGCAGATAATTTTAAAGAGACTTTTATAGCTAAAGTCTTAGTTTTAAAATGTATGTATGGTTTCAAGCATAGCCATGTAAACATCAAAATGCCTGCATGTATAACGCCAACTGTGAGCCTAAAACAGTAAGAAGCAGAAATTTGTTTGTTCCAATTTTGCCAACACTTGTTATTCTCATCGCAAACCATGCAGTATTTGCCATTTTACGTACCTATTCTTTGAGTCATGTATTTTTATTTTTATTTTTACATTTTTTACCTTTCACTTAAAATGCAAAACAAATTTTATTCTCACAGTTATTGAGAAAACAAGAAAACACTATAATGTTTGTTTGTACTTCAAACAAACCAGAACAAAGACTGCAAACCCAAAAGTTCAGAAGCCCCAAGTCTAACAAGAAATGCAGGTGTGCTCATTCTTAAATCCCAGAGTCTTTTTTTAAAGTCAGTTTTGAATTATGATTTTAGGGAAACACTGACTCATGAGTTTTGATTAAAATAGACCAACAACAGTTCCTTATTATAATCAATTATTAAAATTGAGAAAATAACCAACAATTTGTACCTTGTTGTCAGCCTTAAAGAAACAATCAATTCTTGTGTTTTCTAAAACAGTGGCAACATGGATTGAACAAATCACATCATCAGTGGAAATGACTTATATTCAGGTATTGCTACTGAAGTGTCAAGCACTAAATAGAAAAGAATAAGCAATCCATGTGGTTGCAGAAGAAAATGTTGAGAAAATGTATCAATCAGAATGTAAAATCACGTCTGGAAAGTCAGAAGTCCTGGAATTACACCTAATCATTTTGCAGCCCCTGTCTGAGAAATATTGCTGGAAGTGCATTTCTGAAGTGCCGGGATGCAGCCGTTCCCTGCCCTTCTGAACACCAACCTGCTTTCAACTCCACTTGTCCTAGCACCCCAGTACAGAACACAACCTCTCAACTCTTTGAAACTGAGTTCCATCTAGTGGGCACCACTGGATATTACATCAGCAAGACAGCTTCTTAAAAGGTACATTAACATTGTCTATACATATAAATGTGATTATTATTATTATTATTATTTTTAATGAGATAGACTTATTTGAAAATTCTTCAAGTCTGCTAGAGAGCTTCTCTGACAGACTGCATTCCTAAATGAGTCTGTTGTTCTTGACAGAGATGTATTCTCATTTTTCTTTCAGGTTCATACCTACATCCTAATGATGCTGGGGGCTTTTCCTTCATGTTCAAAATCTGGACTTTGGCTGGCCCCCTTCTGATAAATTTGCACCCAGCTGATAAACTTAGTCCCCAGAGAAAAAGGAGAAATTTTGGAGAAGAATGATTGATCATTGCCTGAGAGATATGACCCATATAAATGAATAAAAGATGCAGTTCTGCTATCCCTCTCTGTTTCCTTCAGCAGACATTACACCAGAAAAACTCCTGGGAGACTTAAACGAATCCTCTTGCTTGTGTGCACTAGATCTTGCTGCCTAGGAGATGTACAACTGGCATATCTAATAGGCACAGTGTACTCAAACTGTGTTTAAAAATCAGAACCCTGTGACATACAAAGGTAGAAACTTTAATTAGCATAATTAACAAAGAGAAGAGGAAACATACTGCAAAACCCTTTTGAAAGTATGATGTGATTTTGAGACCATCTTATCAAAATTAATCAAAAGTAAAGCTTTTTCCAGCATCAAACGAAAAGGATGTCCTGTCAGAAGTGGATATGCTGCTGCATTTCACATCTGCTCGTGCCAACATGGAAAGGTAGCACTGCTGTAGCCATCTGCTCTCCATGGAGCTTCTCTTTACCCTTACTTCTGGAATAACTGATGAATCCAACTCTCTGGATCACAGCCAACACACTGATCAACCCTCCTAACTCATCTTGTCTGCTTCAGTGATTTAACAGAAAAGCCATGACCACAGAGAAACTGGAATGTGGCTGCAGGTCTTGCTTTGATGGCCACTGAGCACTGAGTGACCTGCTGTGCCTGCTCTTTTTCTCCTTCATGTACCCGTATCAGGCTAATTAATTGTCCATTGGGCTGTGTTACTACTAGTGCTTTCCATAATGAGTAGGGCAGCGTTCCCCTGATCGTTAATTTCTTTAAATATTCATGTTTGCAGCTTTACAAGACATTTTCTGTTGTTAAGTTTTGAATGCTTGTTACAGCTAAGAAGTCCCATTGAAAAAGAATCCTTGGAGGAAGAAACTTCAGGTTTACCAGCTCAGCAATTCTGTCTGAAAAATGCTCATGTTCTGAACAAGTTTTAATTCTAACACCCTTTTAAGGCTGCTTTAGACAAAGACAGTCAATGAAACCCTACTCAAGTTGTCATCTGGGCAGCTCACAAGCATAATAAATAGTGAAACAAATGGTAAGCGACATGTTAGTGTATGTTGTTGCTTAACTATACACAATGGCTTAACTTTCTGTTTTGGCTCATTTAAATTCAAAATTCACTTTGTGCTTTCTTATTTTTTTTGGGGGGGGGGCATACACTATAGATGAGTTTAACTGCATTATTCTCTTTTGAACATGATGGATGTTAGGTTTTGTTATTAATACTAGTATTCATATAACACCAATTCTATTTGTTGCATATAAACATGTTTAAAACCTTCCAAATGTGCATGCTAATATTTACATTATCTTCAGAGAGGTGCAGGTGTGAATGGAAAGAGTTGGTTTGGTTACTAGGCTAGCTATACACATCACTGTGTGTCTCAGAGAAAGCAATTCCTTACATCTGACAGAAGAAATGTTGAAAATTGCAATTTTTGCATTTTTATCTGCAGAAAGATTTGTCTTCTGCAGAGACTTGTGGCACCTTTGCTCTGGAGCTCCTTACCCTCATTCTAGAGAGGCAGAATCCTCATGCCAAAGAGGCTTTGTTTCCAACTCGTTTTCAGTATGGAGCATTAAGCAATCTTCCCAATGTCCTAGAGTCATCTCCAAACACTGACAGAAAGTAAAGCAGAGAACAAAAGTACTCCTGGCACTTAAGACCTATTTTGTTATTATTTTGCTGTATAGATGCTATTCAGAACAAAGAAAATGCCTTGACCAAGGTTGAATATTCTGAGAAAAGAGCAGTTACCTGTGTAAATATTGCGGTATGCCTATGGGACATTTTTTTCCTACATGGAATTAATTTTAAAAGTAATCAAGTGTGCAGGAGTGCCGTGTCCCATGAAGCAATCTAAAGTGTCAGAAGTGTCAGAATACCAGAAAAGTTAACAGATCCATGTTAACAGATCCATTTTATGTTTACCATTTTCTCAGTTATGCCCATACTTTATAAAATGCAACAAAGCATGTAAGAGATCTGGCGATCTGATGTCTGTCCATACTGAGACACAATGGAGGGAGTCGGGAATGGAGCAGCTGCCTGATTTCTAAACTCTCTTGCTTTTATAGGCTCTTACATAAGCCCTTTTTTCTTCTGACTCCGTATTTACCCACTCAAGGGTCTATCTCATTGTTCTATTAGTGCACTACCTGAATTCACAGCAATGAAATATAGCAATAAAGCTTATTAGATATTGTATGAGGAACACAGCTCAGTCCCAAACACTCTTCTGAAAGAGCCCCATCCCTCTCAAACAGATATCAAAGTGAATAAGATTATATGCAGCAAAACAAAACAACTAACTTCTTCAAAATGGTGGTATCTAAATTGCATGGCGCAAATGCTATTCTTTGGAAAAACAAGATTTTTCAAATGAACTGCATATAAAACCACTGAAGGGATGTGCGAGTAGAGTGGAGGACGTGCTCCTGTCCTTGTTCCTGGCAGGACTCTGAATGGGGCAAGGCCACAGGGTCTGCTGCCGTGCCCTCAGAAACCACAGCTGATGAGATGGCACCATTAGCATGACCTGGGTCCCACTCATTTAAAGGATTCATTTTTGTTCTTTGGTCTGAAGGGAGAAGATACGGGGATTTAAAAAGCATGCTTCTTGCCTTATTATGGTTGCTTGCCATTTTATTATTTGTAATTAGGCTGACTATTTATAACCCATTCAAGAGATGCAGGTAGGCTTTCAGATGCTCCTGTGCACCGGACAAATGTTCCTCACGGCTAAAACCTCTCAGGGAAGAAAGTTGCCTTTAACTCCTGGCTGCTGGCTGGCTTAGCACTGAACTTTCATGAGCCACCTTAGGCACATCAGGAATAAAACGTTCCTTGGCACTTGCAAAAGCTGAATGTTAGGCACCTGGAGAACTTTAAAATTGAAATAGGTACCCACTCAGGTTTAAGAGCCTTCAGAGTTAGGCAGCAGCTGAGCAGAGGTTTTTAATATCACTGTTTGTAATTGCAGCTAAATTCTGCCTGCTTAGGTACCTAAATACCTTTTTGGGATCTGGCCCTAAGGATTTTTTTTAACCTTCTTATGCATTAAATAATAAAGAGCAGGCAATTAAGAAGTCTTACTTAACTGTGTTAGCCTCTTGAAGAGAGCTACAAATCAGCCTCATTTCCTCCTCCTGAGAATCATTAGATCATTTGTTACAAGGGCAAAGGGAGCCTCTGTGGTATGCCTGCAGCATATTTCATTGTAGCAGTGTGTAGAGCTGCTCTGTGGAGTGCTCTGTTCATTTGTTTACAAACCATATGTGCTAGATTGAGCATCCCAGTTGGATGTTTAGTTTGCAAAGTGATATGTCAGTGGCTGCTTAATTAGGGGTATGCAACCTCCCTTTCTCAGATGCTGCTGCTTATTAAAGTGTTCCCTGATTGGGAATAATCTGATGCCATTGGTAGAATAGTTGCCTATGGTCTGAGTGAAAGGACTTCACCGCCTCTAACTTGAAGTTATGGCAGCAGGCTTGGACCCCAGAGGTTAGGGCTAAGGACGGAGGAGACAAACAGCCTTTTATTCTCCTTCCAAGGCAGGTGCTGCCAGTGAGGAGTGTTGTTGCACTCTGTGGCCTAGGAGAGGAAATGTTTCACCGTTGTTGCCTGTGTATCCCACTCAAGGTGCTTCCTGGGGTTTCTCTGAAAGAAGTGCAAGAACAGGTGAGGGACTTCTCTTTGCTGCTTCTCTGTTTGGGCTGGGATGTGAGGACAATAGCAATCACAACAGTTAGTGTTCAGCACCTCTGTGGAAGGCCTGTAAAGAATAAGCTGCTTGTAGTAAATTAATGTGGCTCATTCTCTAGTGGTGTAACCTTCTCTCATTTGGAAGGCAATTAGTACTTCTCAAAATTAAAGGCTTCAAGACTGTTTCTTCAGAGATGCTCCAGTATGCTGTACTGAAACCGTAAAGATACCTCTGAAATAAACTTTTGTGTACTATTTGAGTGCTCTGGCTTAATATTAATTTTGTTAACTACTTCCTGTCTTTCTAATTCATTACTGCAAGCTTTAGGTGGGGAAAAAAAAAAAAAAAAAGGCCTCACCAAAATTGATGGTGCTCATGGGAATTGTGGTACTGATAGACTCAGAGAATTAAGTTGTTTATTCATACTGCTCTGCCTGGGTTCTTAGCCTAGGCAATTTTTCTGCCTCTAATGCACCTTCCCAGAGGCAACAACTCTCTCTCACTTTGGAATAAGACCAGATGAATTTAGAGGAAGATATCTAATATTTTAAGGAAAGCTGGAGTAACTCAAAGAAAATACAAAGTCCTGGTAAGCTGGACTGATCTCCTCCAAGAAACTGAAATACATCAGCTGTTCCCTAGTGCTTAATTCTAGGGCTAGTCCAGTTCCACATTTTTTATCAACAGGAGGCTCAACATGAGCCAGCAGCGTGTCCTGGCAGCCAAGAGGGTGAGCCACCTTTTGGGATGCATTAAACACAGTAGAGCCAGCCAGTCAAAAGAGGTGATTCTCTTGCTATATTTAGTATTGGTGCGGCCTCACTTTGAATATTGTGTGCTGTTCTGATCTCCACAATGTGAAAAGGATTTTAAGGTAGTGGAAAGCATCCAAAGGAGGGCAACAAGGCTGGTAAAAGGCTGGAGGGCACCCTGGTTGTCTGGTCTGGAGGAGGCTGAGAGGTGACCTCTGCTCTCCGTAGCTTCCCAAGGAGGGGAGGCAAAGAGGGAGGTGCTGGTTTCTGCTCCCAAAATGACAGGACACAGGAGAATGGCACAAAGCTGGGCCTGGGGAGGTTCAGAGTGGGCATTGGGAAGAATTATTTTCCATGAGGGTAGTCAAGCATTGGAGCAGGCTTCCTAGTGAGGTTGTTGGTGCCCCGTGCCTGCCAGTGCTCAAGATGCAGTTGAATAATGCCCTCAGTAACATACTTTAACTCTTGATTAGCTCTGAAGTGGTCAGGAAGTTGGGCTTGATCTTTGAAGGTCCCTGTCAGCCGAACTATTCTATCATAAGCTGTATGTACTTTTAAGGCAGAAGCACAGAAAATTTTCTAGATGTTAATGCATGTATGTATATAGAGATAAGGTAAGAAAATCCCACTGTGGGGAAAATGGGGGTGGTGATGGTGGGTGGTGAAGCTTAATCAGCTCTCTTATTCCTGACTCTGGGGATATTATCCCTATTCAGTAGATTACTTTAGCTTGGGAGGAAGCAAAAGCCATTTTACTCTTTTCCCCATCCTCTGGCTCTCTGAATAGTGGAGAATCATCTCTGTAAGCAGTATACTTCCTCTATAGATGGCTTTTTTTCAGGCAATTTCAGGGTGATGGTTTTGCTTGCTTTAAGACATCTTTTTTCATTAGGGCTGTCACATCCTATAGGATAGAGATGCCTATGGAATAAGGAATAGACATAGTAATGAATCTTGTTTCATACAGGAGACTAAACAAGCTGCATGACTTAAGCCCATGCCTAGATGGCAAAAATTCTGACCAGAGCTTGAGCTGATTAAGTCCACAGCCCCTATGTATCCAACTATAGCTCACATAGCCGTTGTGGAAATTAGTAAATTAATACGTTGTATAGTAAAATGTATAGAAAGTATTTTTATGCATAAGTGCTACAATTTGACTACTTGCTTTTCTACTAATACAAATTACTCTGAGAGTAGGGAAAAGTAATGATGCCATAGACAACAGAGAACAGCCAGTTAAGTGTTATTAATACTTGCATTTTATTCACCAAGAGACTAGTAATGCTCTAAAAGTATTTTTCTAGCCATTTCCTTCACCATTTGCACATGTTCTTTTGATGAGCAAAGAAAAGCTGATGAAAAGCCTATGATAATGAGATCATGAACAATATGAAAAGAAATTGGAAAATGCTGACAGTCTTGATTATTAGAGTAATCTAGCATAGCAAATTACATTATTAATGTATACTCAACAAAAGGAGTAAAAAAACAACAAGCAATTGTTAAATTGTTATAGGCGTTTATGAAATTGTGTGTTACAGGAACAAAACTACTTTTCACTTGCATTAATGTACATATTTAGAGTAGGGAAGTGGTGCTTGGTATTAAAAACATGGCAGCATCTCTCTTAGTAAATGCTTTCTGTCATTTAAGCCAAAGAAAGGATTTGCATTTCCATGTCTCTGCAATCAGGAGTGTTCATCAAGTGCTCCTATTGTCACTGATCACATCCAATAAATCATAAAGAGTGGTTCTAGATAAATTGTTATAGAAAACACTAATATCAAGTGGGGGTAGGAGGAGGAAGTAAAGTGAATGCAGCTCAACTGGTTGCAGTATTGCAATTACTCTGTTTCATGACAGAGTAATCCAACACAGACTACCTGAAAAAGATGGATTTGCAACATCTGGTGGCAGAACTGTACAATAGTGATAGAGCTCTGATGGTGAAACAGCTATGTAAAACCATTTCTGGTCTCCTGCAGATTGTGATATCAGAACACAAGGTAGAGGTGGTGTCAGAAGCGCTAGCTGTGCCAGCAGGGGTGGCTGTAAAAAATCCAAGCAAAATCTGAATGTGGAAAAGTCAGATTTTAAGATTACTTTTTTTTTTTTTTTTTTTTTTTTTCATACCAATAATTAATCTCAATTAAAATTGTGTTAGTCCTAGCTTGGACTTGTCCTATTAAACTCACATGTGCCTGTATCTGTGCTGACATGAGTGGAAGTGAAGGCAAGTGAGGAAGGTGGGATGGTTTCTTTTGATAGTAATTTCAATGAAGTGCCATCAAAAGCCTTAGCCCTACCTTAGGGCTTGTTGGACTGGGTCAAAACCTTTGGTGTTAGCTGATGCAAATGTGCTCTGCTGCATATTCACTTTGCTGGTTCAGATTTGTCCTAAACGTCCTGCTGAGCTAATGGCTTGCTGTGGGCTTCATGTCAGGCCAGACATTGCAAGCTTGCCCCCAGCTGCATAAAATTGACAAGCATTCTGTATTGTGTTCTGGCTAATTCATCAAAAATGCATCTGTGCTATTCAGCAGTTACAGGTGTTGTACCAATGACAAGAGGACCACTGTTATATTCTCTGGGTGGATATGCTGAAGACAACAGGAGGCATTTCAGAGCAAAGTGTCAGTGTTCGTGAACAAGTCACCAGTCTCCAGCCCACAGAATAATAAAACCCTGTTGTCCCAGGGTTTTGGACATAAGGAGCTCCTGAGCTGCATCCCCAGTTTCTCCATATTCCCCGCTTTTGCTGCATCCCCAGGGTTTGGCAGGGGGAGCGGGGAGCAAGTCTGTGCTCAATCCTCGGCCAGGTAGGCACAGAACACCCCTCAGGATGTCTGGGAACAGCATTGAAGCTGTCCTGAAATAGGCCAGCTGCTGCTATTGCACCAGCTGGAAGGAAGACCTCAGTGTGCTGCTTGTTGTTGTTGTGAGTGAGCTGAAAGCGAAAGGTATCAGCTGGCATCTGAAAGTTTCAAGCCACTTTATTGACTTTCTCCTTCTCTTTTACAGTTACTGCCCAGCTTCCTTGCACTTCCCTCACAGATGCACTAGGGCCCCCAAATTCAACTGCTGAGTTGGAAACATGTTTAATAATGCATTATGAAAAAGACATGGTGAAAAATTCCAACATAGATGAGGGATTTTAGTGACAGATTGCGCCCTGGGATTCCGGTACATATCTTCCATTAAAGCCATTGAAAATCTTCATGTTTCAAGGAAGAATTTGGGCTGTTGACACAATTCCCTCTCTTTCTTTGTGAGCCAGATATTTTCTGTGGTAACAGAAAATATTATAAGAAGAATAAATATAATGCATTTAGACATTAAAATGAATAACAGTCCTTGATCTATTGCTGAAGATTACGGACATGAGATGTGAAAGCTGTTCTTAAAGTAAGATAGACTTTTGCTCTAATTGGAACTGCAGCTTTCCTTTTATTACAAAATATGAAGGAGATGACTAGAGAGGTGTCCAGATCCTTGCATCACACAGAGAGGTTGCTATGTATCTGATGATCGTAACTTTGGCCAGTAGTTTGCTGTATTTTGTTGCCCTTTGAATCAAGTGATCCTAAATCTCAGGGTAGCATACTTGCTACACGTGAGCTGCTGCCTCCAATTCTAGACAGGGTAAAACCTCGGTGGTGAGTGTATAATTGCTATATTTGTAAGGGAAACATTAAGCCTCCTGTATTCCTAAGGTGCTGTATGAATGAAAATAACATTGAATGAACAGAAAACTACTATCCCCACCCCCCAGAACACAAACAAAAACCCTTCAATTTCCTTTTTTTTTTTTTTTTTTTTTTTTTTTTCTCTCCAGATTGGAGAACTATAAGCCTATATAAGAGAGAAACTTCTTTGTCCTGGGAAAATGAAATAATTCTTATACTTCTGTTCTCCCTCCCCAGATGCCTGGGACAGTCTCAGCATATTTCCATTCTGCTTTTTCAGGAATGAAATGGAGTGTCTGCCTGCCCCGACCTCATGTATCTCCCCTGGGGACCAGGGAGAGCCTGAGCTCAGCCGAGGACTTTGTAGAGCTCGCTGGTGCCTATTGCACTTCTGGGACTTGCACTGTGTCAGCTGGAAGTGTAGGTCATGGTGATGATGGTACTGCAGCTTTACAGGAACATGCCTAGGAGCCCTTGAGTCCTTAGGCCAAAGTAAATTCCCCAGTGGGGCTACCCGTCATCATGTAAACTGGTGTGAAACCAGAAATGTGTGTGGCAAGCTCCATGAGAAACCTAATTTGCTTTAGAGGATATTTGTCAAAATCAAGTTGTCTGTGCAAAACTGCTGCTCCATCGAAAACTTTTTTTTTTTTTTTTTTTTTTTTTTTTTTTTTTTTGCCGTCTTACCAGAGAATTTCTAGCTTGTTGTGGTAAATGTAATTTTCACACTTTCTGTTCCTTTACATACAAGGCATAGATAGCACCTGGTGTTTATTTCCTCAGGATATAGTGTGTATCTTCAGAGATGGGTTCTTCATTTAGGAAAAACAAAACACCCTGCATTTTTGACTGTTGAGTGGACAGTAACAGCAAAGCCAAGGGGCTTTGCCTGTAACTGCTAGCCACAGCTAGCTAGGGTGTGATTTAAGATGATTTAAATACTTATAGGATGCCAGCAGAGGGTGAAACAAGGAAGGGGGAAAATGAAGGAGAAGACTTGTTTATTTTAGTCTCTGTAAAATGGTTAAATTTACAGTTATCCCCCTTTTTTTTTTTTAAAAAAAAAAAAAAAAAGAAAAGGAAATGATTGTGTAGTGGTGAAAAGGGAGGGGGAGGACCTTTTCTTTCTGTTGCTCTTGTTCAAAAGTTTTGAAATGCTTGCAAGTTTCCCAGCATTTATTCAGACCTCTAAATTTTCTGATCAGTGGAAGTGGTGAGCACCCACAACTCCAACAGAATAAGGTCAACTCAAAACACCCTAACACACGAGTTCTTGCTGAACTTGTGCAAACTGCTGCTTCTACCACATCTTTGCACTGTTCCTTTCTGTCAGAATTATAGCACAGCTGGCAAACCATGTTTCCTTGATGTTATAACCCATAGAGCTAAAGTACCTAGCCACATCTGGCTGTGGTGCTTACCTGGTTTTCCATCAGGATTTTCTGGTCTCTATTTCCTAGGTTTGTCCTTGGCATTGCTGAATTTCAGCTGGTCTAAGACATAACGTGGTCCAATGGATTTAAGAAACTAGAATACACAGCAAAGGCAAATGCACTTAACCAATTAGCTGTACCTAAAGTAATATTCCTTGTTAAAGAAACAGATTAGAGCAGGCAGCTGCTGTGTTGCTCTTCTGTAAAGATGATATTGCACCAGTCGTAACTTGGTCTGTTCCCCTCCTCTCCTTTTGTCAATGTGATCCATCAGCAAGCTATGCTCTTTGCTCCTAAGCAGTGAAAGAGGACACCAATAAATTAGTGTCTTATATATTACATATATATGTAAAGACATGTATATATTTTAAATATATACATATAGATTAACCTTGCCAGCTCTTACATTTTGTCTGGGCTGTTCTTTCATGAAATTATTTTACCATCACACTGATTGTCATTGCAATTTTATGGTTTGCTATAGTCTTTGGGCTCCTACTGCTTGAAGTCACTGTTGTGAAATAATATGGAAGCAGAAAGCAGAGTGTCTTTTATTTTATTTTATTTTGTTTTATTTTATAACGTTCCTCTTCCTTGTGAAATCCACAAATTCAAAACTGCCCATGTCTCTGTAAAGTGACCCTCTGTATACCCCGGAGCACTGTTACACTGCTAAAAACAGAAACTTGATGCTTTCTCATGGGGTGGAGGGGAAAGAGTTGAGAAAGGTGGCAGTTTTACCCCGGCTGTCTCATGATGCTTGAATGCTGGGAGGCAGAAAGCAACATAATAAATATCTGAAAATGCAGCCACTTACCACTCTTTTATATAAATTCCAGATTACGGGCCAGATTCACTGTTGACATAAGCAGATGCAAATCTAATGAAGTCACTGCAGTTGCTTCTGCTTATGCCAGAGGTGAATTTGTCCCTATTTTTGGAATGCATTAGTTTTTGTGCTATAGCACTGACACACTGTGTCGTGTCAAAATCATTTTCGACCATGGCTTAGTGCCACTAGCTGACTGACATGATGTATCACGTCAAACATCTGCCTAGTAATGGTCCCGTTCTGCTTCTCGACATGATGTATCGTGCCACTGTGTCATGCCTGAAGGCATCCGATAGGAATTGCAGCAGGATCTGAAATAATGAGGAATGCGCACTAATTGAGTATCTGAGCATTTTTTGGCATCCTGTGGGAAACAGAGCTCTGTATGTCAGACTATCTGCAAGCCTCTTGCAAACTCCTCGTGTACTTGGGTGTAAAGTGATCACTAACATACTCTCACCTCAACACATTGTGTTGGCACAGTAAATGACAAATTTATATTTTGGCCTGGTGCTGGACCGGTACTGGATTTTCTCCACAAAACAATCAATCAGTATGAAAAGAGCTTGCTCCTGCTTGTGATTTTACAGCTTTCTGTTACCGTGCATTAAGTGTAGAAGTGTATTGCTTTGTTTCACTTTTTATTTTTTTTTTTGGTAAAGTAGCATCAGGCCTTCCAACCACTGTGCCTGAAAAGGTTTTCCTTCAGCCAGGGATGGAGCTAAGTGACATTTCCCCTAGACTGGGAAGACCATTCCCTGCCCAAAGCAGCTCTGCTGGGCAGGATTATGCCCAGCACTCAAGCATGGGAGCCAGGGGATGGAGCAGCTGCAGGAGCACCTGAGCATGGGTGCCTTCAGGAGCTGTTCCCGGCACCAGCCTCCACCACCTAACTGTTTTGCTATCAGTCACTTTGTGGCAGTAGGAAATGAGGGGAAAACACTTCTGAAAGTAACAGTGCCTGGGCTGACTGGAGATTGGTGGATAGCAATTGTCTCTGGGATTTTCTGTTTTCCCAGAGAAGCCATTCAGAAGCCCATACATGCAGCACAGCAAAGTCCATGTTGTATGCGTGCTAGCCACGTGTTGAAACCTCTAACTGGCTGCAAAGTTTGATGTAGAGATTGACTCTGTTTAGGCAGATATACAAAATGCAACAACTATCAGGAACAAATTACCAGAGCTTTTTAAAAGGAGTATATAGCTACCTTAAGACCTATATACCCCAAAATAAAATAAATGTACCTGCAGGAAACTGATTTTTTTTTTTTTTTTTCCCTCCAAAGTATTGCAGTTGAATGCTTCAGAGAAATGCTTTCTATAAACAGGGAATCCTAGTGGGGTCAGACAGAGCTATTTTAACCTTGTGTATTCATTTCGCTGTTCTGGCAGAGGAGATGCATGTGTGTTTGTGTGTGTATATATACAGAGAGAGAGAAGGTATAAATTTAGAATATTTGATTGAAGGCTTCAATTTCAGAAACTATTAAGTATAGGCAAACTTCAAAGGATTTTTTTTAAAAAAAAGAAATTCAAAATAATTCATTTTAGGCCAAAGAAGAAGAAAACATGAGCAAGCAAGTGCGGTCGTGCCCAGGCTTATAAACTGGGATAATGCTACCGAGCCATATGCTGACTCATTTCCATGTGAGGAATGGTATCAAAAGCCTTCAAGTATGGGACTGCAGTGGGGTGGCTCACAGGCAAGAATGTGTGCAGAGGTAGGCCACAAATGTATTTGAGTAGGACTAGAGCCATTACAGCCGGATCCTGGTTTGCCACATATTTTTAAGTCAAGCAGAGCAGTTATGTGATTTTTTTAATTTATTTTTTTAAGTTTGTGAACCAAAAGTGGGGAGGGAGGAGAGACCTTTTGGGCAGTCAAAGATGCGTGGAACCTGCCAGCTAATGGGGCAAGTGGGTTCCTCCTTCCTCCTGGACAAACTTCCAGGCAGTGCCGCAAATCCTTTAGGAAGTGGTGCATGGCTGATGCGGGTGACTTGACTGGGGGATGGTTCCCCTCTTCTGCAGCTTGGCCATGCTTCCTGCGCACCTGGGGGTCAAGGGAGAGAAACTGGGCAGTGAGATGCTCCCCGCACCCATTGCGCAATGAGAAGGGAAAAGAGCATGCACCACCATGTCTCCCCCACCACCCCAACAAATAAAAATGTTAGTAATTATTAATAATAAAGCAGTAGCGAACATCTATTCATCAGTTACTAATTGCCACCCGCCCGCTGTGCAGAGCCAGGTTTGGGGGGGGGGAGGGGTGTAGAGGATGCGCAGGTGCTTCCGCGCCCGCGGAGCTGTATCGGGGGGCGGAGGGGGGGAGGGGATGAAGAAGGGGGGCCGGGGGCGCGGCCTCCTTCCCCCGCCCCCCCGCGGTCGCTCCGCGGAACCGCCGCGCTATAAGTGCGGGCGCGGAGCGCGGCGGGTGCCGAAGATGCGCAGGCAGCGGGCGCTGCGCGGCGCCCCGCCGCGGCCGCCCTGCGCGGAGGAGGAAGAGGAGGAGGAGGAGGGGGAAGAAGGCGGTGGCGGCGCGGGGCGGCCGCGGCCGCGGCCATGAGCTGCTCGGACGTGGCCATGCAGCAGCCCGCCCCCCCGGCGGCGTGCGGGGCGCCCCGCTATCTGCCCGGAGCCGCGGCGGGCTGCCCGCAGGTGAGCGGTGGGGTTGGGTGATGGAGGGGAAGGGGGGGTCTTTGCTGAGGGGACCCCCCCTCTTTCGGCGGGGCTGCACGGCGCATCGCTGGCTGGCCGGGGCGGAGACCTCCGCCCCG
>CM021765.1:96784543-96816358 GCA_011076525.1 Nettapus auritus
ATCCTCTCCGCTCGCCCGTGCGGTGCGGTGCGCTCCGCAGGCACGCACGCGGGAGGGGATCTGCGCTGCTCCCCGCGGAGCGGGCGCGCCTCGCCGTGCTGAGCCGCACAGCCCGGCTCTCCTGGAAGAGCGGCTCCGGCGAGTTTCCAGCTGAATTTGGTGATCAGATGTATCTGGAAGAGAGGAAAAAAGAAAAAAAAAAAAAAAAAAAAAAAAAAAAAGTGAATCAGGAAATTCTTATCAGGCTGACAGCATTTTTAGACTATGCAGTGCGTGGGTGAAGTGGGACTAATATTGACTTGGCCCTAATGTAGTCATCTGAGAATACATTTTTTGGTTGTTGCTGCATTCCATAAGGTTTTATCATTATTATCCACGAAGATTGTTTTCTCCGTACATGGGAAGTGACCCCTAATATCAACTTGCCTGGGAGACACGAATATGGGCTAAAACATTAAAATTCCTATCACTTGTTATTGTTTTTTTCTTTATTGTTGGGAAAAGAGCTTTTGCAGAAATGACATTGAAGCTAACTTTTCCAGGTCGCTCATGTTGTTCACTGTAAACACAGGCTCTGGAAAACTTGCAAGTTTAGTCTGTTGCAGCATACCTGCATTATTATTTCTTCTCTGATCTAGGTCACGGCTCACAGAACCCTCACCTTATTCAGTGGTTGTTAGTCATGAACTTTGAATTTGAGTATCAGGAGCTCCAGTTATTAGCCCACCTGAGTTGGAGGGAAAAGAAATAAATAATCTCAAACAACTTGACTAAGAGACCTAGAAGTAGAAAGGTGTGATTGAAACTTAGGTGGACTTTTTAGCACTTAACTTTGTAGGCAATTGGCTGTATTTCTTTTCCAGCACTGGAGTGTGGAGCACCTCGTATGTGAAAATCTATCTAGTGATCGCTAACGGCTGTGTCACACTCCCGTGCAGTTGCTTTTTGTTTTTAAAGAGACTCAAGAAATTTCTCCATCAGCTGTAAGCAGTACCACATCTGAAATGTCCCAGAGGCACCCTAATGAAAGCCAAAGTTTCTTAAAATTTCATTTTAAATAAACTGAGTTCCTGTGGCTTATGCTATTTATGAAATGTGGAGGTAGATATGCAAGGCAAGAAACATAGCTCTGTCGAGCCAATACAGCATATGAGTCGTGGCCAGTACAATATATCCTGTTACCACCAGAAAAGCATTCTCAACCTTGCTATCCTACACATTATTGACAGTTTGTTTTAGTTAATCCTGCTCGCGCCAGTTTTCCTGAAATGTTTGGAGCTGAAGAGTCTTCACAAACTAGTCAAGTGTCAGGCTGCAAAACCGAGCTGTTCGTGCTGAACTAAGAGTGCTGCGCCCACTGCCTCTAGCAAATGCGGGCTTTAGAGGGGTTTAGGTATTCTCTTTTAATCCAACACTTTTTAAAAAAAATAAAAAGTAGTAAACACAGGATGAACTCCTGATGTATCTCTAGTCGGAGTGGAATGATTTAGCACTCGGGTAACACATGACGTTTTGCAAGTCTCTGTTTCTTCAAAATCATCCTGTCAAGAACATTTAATCAAGTGGTAAAGAGCCTAAAAAAGAAGTAAGAAGAGTCTGTTGCCAGGTTTTTGTTTCTTCTTACACATGTGTTCAACATGTAAAATGCTCCTGCACTCTTCATAGGGATGATGACCATTTTAAAGAATGTTCTCCTTTGTCGGAATTAAAACTGTGGTTTAAAAATAACAGTGAGGGAAGATGTGTTAATGGGGCTTCTTTAAAATAAAGCTCTGCATTGGAGCTGACAAAGTGGAGCTCACCCTTAAAATATCCGAGGACTCCCTTGAGGCGTTTTTCAGTGCCATCGTACAACACTGTCGTCTTCCAGTACCCAGTAAAATGTTTTTTCTCCTGAGAGAGAGAGTACCTCAGCCTTTCCTTTTAATTTCAGGGAGCTTGAGGTGTGTTATTCTAACTAAAGCTTGTGCATCCTCGCAGGTACTTGTAATAAACCTGTCAGAGACATAATTGTTTATGCCAGATTTTGGTATCAGTTTTGTATCTCTTGAAGAGCAAAGCAACTCTTCAGCGGTGGAACTGCTGTTGCAGCTATTTAGGCTCAAGTTCTAGACTACAACAGTTCTCTGGAGAGGTCATTTCCTTGCCTTTCTATAGGTTGCATGCTGCATGCACAGGTCAGGAGAAGCGTCTCTGACAAGCAGCTGGCACTATATCACTGCTCTGCACTCAGTGCGGTCTGAATGATGGTCTCCTTTTTACACAGCAGGTCTTGGATTGCTTTAAATGATGGATTAGCATGCAGCCGGAGTGTGCAGAATTGAGGGGTTTCTGTTTGTTTTCTCCTTAGAGGGTGTTCCATTGTGCTTTCTTAAAGTTACCCTACTCCAAAGTTATTCAAAGATTTCTGTACATGTAGTTGTTGCTGCACTAAATAAGTGCAGAGCTGATTTTGCCTTGCACAGTGATGCAGAGTTTGTGGAACCTCAGCTTTAAACAATTCACATCCAAGAAAGGACTTGCTGGCAAATCAATTTAGATTATTATTATTATTATTATTATTATTATTATTATTATTATTATTATTATCATTTAAGTGCTTAATGGACTGAAGCCTGAATTCCTATTGATTGTTAATGGGAGTGGAGGCTTAGCACCTTAGATCTTTGATATTGCTGAAGTCCAGGGACATTGCTGGCAGGAAGTAAGAGAAGTATGGATATAAAGATGCTTACATGATGCCAGAAGGAACTAATGAAAAGGGGATGTAGCCCTCTTTCTATAGATAAATTGGGGTTTCCATGTTCCTTTGCCAAAATTTAGAACAAATGTGTGATAGTGTTACAATAAGAACACATTCTTGTGCGTGGTAAGGAGCTGTGCCGGCCCAAGTGTAAAGCTCTCTGGAATGGTGCAATAAAAACTCTCTTCACCCTACACTTTTCTGAGGAGCTCTGAAGCTGCAGTAGTAAGTTTTGGATTTCTTATGTATTGGGAGAGGAATGGGTGTAACAGAGCTGCTCATTCGAAGAGACTGGAAACATAATTGGTGAAGAATCCTGTTTTATTCTTGGCATACGAGACACACAGTGACAGCTTGCCATACCCTGTCGTCTAGGGACAGCAAGCTGCAGGGCTGAGGCTAAGGTAGGATTCACCCTGGCTCACTAACAGCTGAGTTTAAGACATTTTAAATAGGAAGTTACAGTAAATGGTAGTTTTGGAACATCTCCATGGTATGTAGATGTAGAGCGCTAAGCCAAACACCATCCTTGCTAAATCAGTCTTGCATAAAGAGTTGTGATATGCTCAAGTCAGACTTTCTGCTGGCAGTGCTGTAGACAGACTTTTTCCAGATAAGGGCTTGTCTCCATTAGTAAATTAGGACACTAACTCAACTCTTCCTTCCAGACGAATAGCGCTGCAGACAAGGACAAGCCGTGTGTAGCGTTGTGTCAGCTGGCCGTAGCTAAACCCTCGTTCACAGGCTGTAACTCAGTTTTCCGGTAAAGTTACTTGTATCGCCTGTTCGCACCCTTGAGTATGGGCCTATATTACTGATGCTGAGTGTGCGTGACAGTCCATGGAACCTGACACACCAGATAATAGCAGAAGGTAGCTTCACATTTCATTTTTGTAGTTTGGATGGTTCCTCAAGGTTTGTTCTGAAGTCTGTTGGTCCCCTGCTGCTGACTTCGCAAGACACTAAACAGCTTCAAATGCTACTTTCAAAATTATGGGATGTAAAACCTGGATTAAGTCTTGCTCTGTGTGTGGGTGTATTTGTTTTTGTTTGGCTGTTTTTTAACCCCACAAGACCCTGCTGATTTCAAAAATATGGCTTGTTTTACCTTGTTTTGATGGGACCAAACCATTTGACCTTCCTCTATCTACATGAAAATAAGAGCTTTAATGGCAAAGCCTTGTTCAGATGTACTGTAGAAGATGTATAAATTAGTCTTCCACTACTTGTCTCCATCAGCTGAACACTGCAGGGCCTCCAGGCTCTACTGCTGCAAACCCAGTGGATCACCTGAAAGAAAGTGTGGCTTTGCTATCGGCTTGCTCTTTGCAAGGGTAGAAGTTACCATTTCCTATTTTCAAGGCATGCAGTAAATGCTGCTTTCAGGCCCAGCATTCCATGCTGTGATTACTTGAAATTGTCTTCTTCATGAATACTTTCAGTGTTATCAATAGGAGCCTGCTTGACAGGCAGCTCCACAAATGCAGGACTGTCCATGATTTGCCTAGGGTTTGTTACTGAAATTCCTTCTCAGAAGCTTATGTCTAATGACAGACTTTTTCTCAGGATAGGGTCATATAGTGTTTCCTCGGTGTAGTTATTCTTTATTTTTGGTTCCTGTTCTTTCTCTCATAATGGAAAATCTGTAACAGGTGGCCACAGGCACACCAGACTTTCATGCTTGGGAGCATACAAGACCATATGCTGCATGATGGCATGTATGGAGATAATAAGTTGTAGGATCAGACAACCAGCTTATATGTAAAATAAGAGCCGGCTTGAATTTTCAATTCAAAGTCATCTACACTAAAAATTTCCAGCCTCAGCTGTGTTTGGTAGTTTTTATGTTTTGCTGCCTACTGGCTACTTTCAGCTGGAAGTTATTTTATTTTTATTTTTATTTTATTTTATTTTTTTATTTTTTTTATTTTTTTCAGTTTGTGAAAAGGAATGCTCTGACATTTTTACCAGACACCCTGGCTGAGATCTGGGACCCTTGAAGTCAATTGGACTTTTGCCATTGGCTTTCATGTGGCCAGAGTTTCATTGCATGAGAACAGTTTTCCTTGGTTCTGGGTAGGGTATGTTGGAAAATAATGGGAATCATGGAGACAGGGATTTTCTGTGAGATTTTGGACCGCATGCTTTTTTGGTGTAAAAGACCCAAGTGGTCTGTTTGCTTATTCAGCGTGAACCCTCTCTTTAATATGTCTATATTCCTGATCTGCTTTTGAACTTCTTTTTTTTTTTTTTAGGGATACTTGTAGTAAGAGTTGAAATTTTGTTTCCAGAAACCTGTTTGTAAATATATGAAACAACAAAATTAGTGTCAGTTTAAGCTGAATGCAGCCCATGCTGCACAGCATTATTTACCCAGAGGTCCTACCATTCCTGCTTGTGCCATGGGCTTGTGTTTATTATTGAAGATGGGATCAGATGCTATAGGCACTGGATTTCCCATTTCTTTACCTATTTTCCAAAATGCTAAGATGACTTGTAATTCTATATTCTGAGTCTTGGCCAAAGTGAGATTTTCTGTGGTTGTTTTGTTTTTATTTTCAGATGCTGCTTAATCTCAGTCTCTAGCTTTTAGTGAAGATAGAGGTATAATTCATGAATACATGAAACCATTACAGAACTGAACAAAGGCAAGCCATATGCAGAGTTTATTCAGCACTTACACTTTATAAAGACCTTACAGATATGGTTGACTGCTTAAATATATGCCAGAACTGTTTGTATGAAAGAAGTACAAGGGAAAGTGGGCTAGCCCAGACTAGTTATCAGAAACCTAACCTGATGTTTTTTGTTTTTCTTTTGTATTATTTTTCTTCTCTCATGAGAGTGGGACAAATTCACTTAGCAGTTGATGGAAAAAGTTGATACTTTCCCCCTCACAAAAGTGTAGATAGAAATGTTGTGAAAAGATTATTGTTAAAGTTAGAATGAGTGATGCAGAATTTGAATATAGGCAGAGGTATCATGAGAGAGTTAGGGAGATTAAAAAAACTTTAATTTTTATTATAGGGATTACAATATGTAAAGGATGTATATAAGTTGCATACAAGGAAAATTCACTTTATCTCACTGTAGCTTCGTATTTAAAGGGTCCTGTAATCGCAGGCAAAAAATTGGCTGATAATTTCAGCCTGAAATACAAACTAAGTAGATCTATATCTGATTGCAGGCTTGATGTGGTTTTGAAATATCTTTTAATTTAGAATTTTCATTCTTTGCAAAAAGTTACCACAAAACATAATTTTTCCCTATAAATAACTTTACACAAGCCATTGTACCTATCCATCAGTACTGCCATATTTTTTGACATTAAAAAAAAGAATTAAAAAAATAAATCAGATTCATTGTTTTCAAAAACAGAGCAAGTACTTGGAATGTCTTGTAATGACTACCCATGGACTGGAGGGGAGGGAAGAGAGTTGAAATGGAAAATGAATTAGATTCTTAAGCTGTGGAAGGGGGAACATTCCTGCACAGAGAAGCGACTCTGGAGATAAGTTTTAATTTCCTGAGCTCCAGTCTCTGTATAGGAACACTGAAAGACTTCCTTCCTGATAACCAAGTCAAGCCAGGGGCTATATTAAACGATGTGTTTCTGTATATAATTGCATGCTTGTGTATGTATTTGTATACTTGCAGCATAAATACAAATAGTGTACCTGTAATCACAGAAATCAACTTTTAAAATGCATTGTATGTATTCAGGGTCCAGTATATGTACAGTATCTGAGATGTTGTAATATATCAATATCTATTTAGACACCTTTAAAGTACCTCTTTCATGCTTTCTATCTACTTAATAAATAAATAAATGCATAATATAATTAAAAAGTGGTTCCCAATCTCTTATTTTGCATTTTTAAATAGAATCTTGGGTTGTGGTGCATCTTTGAACACCATTAGATGTGTTATAGATTTATAATATGTACATCTACCGTATATGCGATATTGTTAAAACTGATTCTGTCCTATTGAGGTCTCATCCTTCAGAGATTATTTAGACAAAACCATGAAGCTCACTGTGAGTGATATTTTAGTGTTTCAGGAACAAATGTTAGGAGATTTTTAGTTTGTTTAGAGAACGTACAAAGCATTCACAAAAAAGTACAGGTCACCTCAAATTCAACACTTGGAAAAGTTAGTTTGATAGCTTCAGACTACCTTTCATTTTAGCACTTAGGTTCTAGAAAAACTGTTTACTGTTTTAACTTGCTGTTTTTCATTTGTTTTTTAATGTCTTGTGAATAAAGCTGTATGTCTAAATAAGTGATACTGTACTAAGCAGAGCCACTTGCTTTGTGAAGCACAGATTTACTTGAATTTCAGGCTGTTGTTTAGATCTCCCAAACTGCAAAATAAAATCCCTTGCATCTCTCGTTACAGTTTGTGCAACACCGTCAGAAGGTATTACTGAGCTGGTGTATGTTTTTCAGTTAAGCTACCAGAATGTCTGATACATCACTTAACTGTTCTGAGCTTGTAGTATTGTAGGTTTTAGTTTCATTTGTAACTATCTCTTTCTTACAATTAATTTTTTTTAGTAATCACTCATAATTGAGAATTAGCTCTGGAGTTTCTATTTTGTGTTATAATTATAAGAGAATTTGTATCTGCTTATAGGATTTTAGAAAGCATCGAATATTTTTGGTGTACAAGACTGGAGAACGACTTCCAATTATTTCTAATTCTGACAAGTGTATTTATTGCATAACTGGAACTTTATAGACTGTGTAGTTGTTTAACTTGCTCTATAGAACAACTTTGGAAAAAGAGAAAAAAGCCGTAAACTTAAAGAGATTTGATGGTGCTGAAGTGTTGCCAAGCAAACCATAAAAGACTAGTCAAGCTGTAATTCTATAGAAAAGCTATGAAATACTTCTGCATATGCGGTGTAGTTGTTTTTGGGTTCCTGAATCTGCTTGTATGTAAAGTCAGCTGTGGAAATGGCTAGCTAGCTAAAAGCTATGATTCCTGCAGCTTGACTGTTGTGGGGAGCTTTTTTCTGTGAAAACAGTTGTAAAGTGGAACATCTGAAAAATATGTTCCATGCAAAATGGATTTTCACACACATTTATTTTGACATTTAGGTTTGATTTGAGAGAGAGAAGATTCTGAAATAGCTGTTCACAGATGGCTTGTGCTGGCTTTATTTTTTTTTTTAGTGATTCTATGTGTTTTTGGTTTGGGGGATTTTTTTTGCATGTGTTTGCAGACTTGTCAATCCCTCTCTTCCCCCAGATCACATGCTTAATTTTTTAAGACTTGAATTTTTATTCTTTACTCCAGAAGCTGACATTGAAAAACAAATAATAAAACAAAACAACAACAACAAAAAACTACGCCAAAAGAACCCTTTCACCACCTGAATGTGTAGATTCTCATGATGAAACAAACAAACAAAGAAAACAACAACAACAAAAAACACCTTTCCTTGCCCTAAATGAGAATTTATGCATTTGTGGACTTTTGGAATACAGTGGAAGAATTTTCAGGAATCAAGTTCTCTCACTGTTCCTCTCCTCTCTCTCAGGAGAGCAAAGCTGGGTGGGTGTTCAGCCAGAAGGGCAAAATACAGAAGTTGTGTAAGTGGCCGCTGCCCTTCTGCAGGGCTGTACAACCTCTGCAGCCCTCACTGATGGGAATATCCTTTCCAGGTGGGAGTCAGCAGTAAATTGTCAGAGTCTACCTGTGTTCTTTTTGAAGGCATTGGGTGCTAACCATTACTGTTAAACTACCTGTGGATGTGAAATGTGTCTGAGGAGCAGGTCCATCTGTGTGTGAGGAATCAAAACTCTAAGCAGCACTGGTAATCTCTTTTCTGTAAAATGTCGGTGCAAAATATCTCTGTCTTCCAAGTGCAATGAACTGAAATGAATATTCAATGTATTCAGTTATTTTTCTTTAAGAAAACCAGATGTTGATCTTGCACTGAATGATTTTAGTGATACATCTCGTTTGTTTTGTTTTTAATCCCAGAAGAAATTAGCTGTATACAACAAGATGCAGGAGTCTCTGGAAGTGACCCTTCCCAGCAAGCAAGAGGAAGATGAGAAAGACCAGCCTGCTGAGATGGAGTACCTTAACTCTCGCTGCGTTCTTTTCACTTACTTCCAGGGAGACATTGGTTCAGTAGTGGATGAACACTTCTCAAGAGCTTTGAGCCAAGCCAGTAGCTTCAACCCAGAATCTGCCCTCACCAAGAGCAAGGCAGGGCTAAGTCCGTTGTGGAGAGGTAAGAAGGGAGGTAACCTGCTGTCTGTGGTGTAGTTTACTTGGTCTATGTCATTGTAAAAAATATTGCATTGCAGCTGAAATTTTGGTCCCTTGTGGAGGTGGAAAAATCACCCCAAATATGAAAGAAATGAGGAGCAGCTTGGGGTTGAGTGGTCTGGTGTGCTAAAGAGGAAAAGAGGTGCCAAAGGCGTGGAAGAAACAGTCATCTCCCACTCTTCCCATAGCCTGCAGCTCCGCCAAGGCCTGGAAGGAGCAGGGTAGAGCTCATGTGGCTTCAAAAACGTCTGCTGCAAGATTTGAGTCTTATTTTAAAGCTCTAAGTGTGAAACTTGGCCTGTAAGGCAAGAGCAAAACTGTTTGGGATGCTGGCCTTGGAAGTGAGAAGACCCACACAGCCTTCTTGTGTGACTTTGCCAGGTGATTAAGATTTGTCTACGGCTGCTTTCCAGGTTGGGAGGAGCCAACACAGGCTGGAATGGACTCTGGCCCTGGCCCACGAGGCTGGAGCCTGCCCATCAGGAGAGCTCACAGGAGAGAGACAGCCATCCTTACTGACTTCCTGTATGTAAAACGGGGTGGCTGTGCTCTGTAGCAGGAAGTAGAAACTTCAATGGTCAATGCTGTGAAGTGTTTGAACGGCGCAATACATTCTTGCCTCATAATGGATGTAAGCATATCAATGTAATGAAAGACAGATCTTGCCAGATGAACTAGGTAGATCTTATGGATAAGATTTTTAAACTGGTGGCTGTAGAAAGCCTGCCTGTTAAACATTTCCATTTTGTTGAATGTGAGAGTCTATGTAGTTTTTCAGATTCACAAATTGCATTGCTTCTGATCTTTTCTTTACATGGACTGTCAAAGGGACGGTGAAATAAGAACAGTGATGCAAGTGACCTTGCATCAGGTTTAGTGGGAGAGATACCATGAGGATCCTTGTAGGACTGGTGGTATTCATAATCAGTGATGATACGGTGACAGCATATTAATGAAAGTCACAGATAATAAAGAGAGGATTTTTGGAAACCACTGTGAAGAGAGAAATAGCGCAGAAGGTCTTGCTTTCCAGAAGGATGATGACAAATCCAAGGAAGTTTAAGCAAAGGTCAGCACAAGTGGCTGGGGAGCTAGAGGAATTTATGGCTTGAGCTGGGACCATTAATGTTAATGGGAAATTTTCTGTTGATTTGACTGAGAGCAGGATTGAATCTATGCTTACTAAAAAGAAAATTGGAGCATTTATAAATGGCCCAGACATGCTGCAAATGTTTTAGAGATGGGATCAAGGCCATCACTAGAGACACGTGCCTACAGCAGACCCTCTTCACTGAGGGTTGATACATATCATTAAGTAAGGGTTGTGTCCTTCTCTTTGGTCTCAGAAATTCCCAGCTCTTTTGCTCTGATGCCCCCCGGTTGCACAGGGGGGGCTCTGAGAGGGCTCTGAAGTAGACAGGGTGACCTGGCACAACGGCTCTTCAGACAGGCTGCTTCCTGACCCGGGGTGCCCCATGCCATCGGTGGGACCTGGAGGTCTGCATGTTCTGAAAGTGTTCCGAGAATAAAGTAAGGGGATATGCCCTCTGCTGTTGCTGCATCTGCTGGAACAGTATGAAAATACTCAGGGAGGCTACTGGGAAGAGCTGCTTGCTTCTGCGTAGAAGACTAAGAAAGATGACCATGTTTGTTTCTCCAGAGAAGAGAACTCGACAAGAGCTTTATTGTACCTAAAAAAATGTTTCTGAAGTGCGACTGCTTGAAAAGATGCTAATGCCTTAGTCTTTTGGTTTGAAAATGCTCAGCTGCAGCAAATGTATGTGAATTTGTATCCTGTTGCCTAAAGTAAAATATAATTAGCTTGAAGGTCTTTTATGAATAAATTTCACTGAAAGTTAGGTATATATTTTTTACAAGAAATAATAAATTTACAATAAATCATTAAAAGATCAATTAAAAAAATTAACAAAGATTTTGCATTCGCAAGTAGCTGTTTTAGAAAGTCTAGATTTAAGTGAAAAGTGTGTGGGAATGTACTGGCTCTTTAGCTCATTGCATTATTTCTTCTCTACCTGATATATATATATGTATATGCATATATATATATGTGTGTTCATCTAAGTTGCATTTTTTAGTGTTGTGATGGAAAGGTAAATTGCAATTTCATCATTACATTAGTATTGTGGATTTTGGTTTCAAGGAGGGATTTTGCTTGTGTATAGAAAATAGAACTTATCATCTTTTGTATATTGAAAATACAGATCAGTCTGATCAGTTTAGGCTAAAATGAACTTCAGAACTGGCTTTTTATATAATAAAGGTTCCTACAACAAATTTGAGTAACAGGGATGTTAAATACTTGATGGTACTTGAAATCTTTTGCAGGGCCTACACTTGAAACCTACATTACCTTTATGGAGTTTTTATCAACATGTTTTTCCCAACTGAAAGGGTTTTTTTCCCCCCTCCTGCCTTAACTGAAAAGTAATGTTGTGCTACAGAGAATTCCATACATTGTCTTCTTTATAGCGTGTGGGCTTTGGCAGGTTTTCAGTGCGTGTTGGCCAACCACCATTAACATTTGCATTAGTCACCACTTTGTGGTATCTGAGATGTTGCCATCTCCCTGCCGCACTGTACTTAGAGTAGGAAACTGTGGTAACTGAGTATCTTTCTTGGCAGACAGTTTAGGTTAAATACCCCTTTTCCCCCTCCCCAAAGCCTGTGGAAGCTATTCAGATATTTTTTCTTTCTCAAGGACAGTGTTGAAATAGCTATTTCTCCATTGCCATGTTTCACAGAGGCCAGGCATCCAACATGACAATATTTGTAAAGATAATTCTATGCTCATTGCCGTAAAAAGGTAGAAAGGAAAGAACAAACTTCAAACACAGTGGAAATGTGTGGTAGTTGCGGGTTGTGGTTCAGCACAGTTGCTTCTTGTTGAAGATGTTGCTGCAGGCAATATTTAGTAGCATCCTCTGTGAGCATTCAGACTGGATGAAGTTTTTTGGAAGTTCATATAACCTGGATGGACATTGTATCAACAGTGACATGGCTTCACCTTGGCCGAAGAGGTCGTCATCTGCAGTTATGCTCACTGGTGTCTCAGTGGTGACTGAACCATGACAGCTTCTGACAGTGGTAATGGCTTTGTGAAATGGGCACAGGTTTGACAAACTGAGATGACTAAACGTATTTTCTGTGGCCTAGAACTATTGCATGATTGGTAAAGGCAAATTGATATGCAATCTGGGCTGAATTCATATTGCCAAATCCAGTGGTTTTAAGTGCTCTCTCCTGATATTAAATTTGTCCTGCAGATACTCTGTGGTTTTCAGCACTTTTGTGCAATGAAATGGTTCACATTTAGGGCTTTTCATGCTGATAACGGCCAGACAGTTTTCAAAAACTCTCCATTACAGTGATTAATTTTCCAGAATACTGGCAAAGCATTGTCAAGCTGTGTTTCTCTGTTAGGCAGTAAAGAAAATAACAGACTGGACACGAAGAAGCTTAGTGGTTTTTTTTGTTTGTTTGTTTGTTTGTTTTTTTGACAGCCCTACTGCCAACACTGAGCCATGTGCACTTTGTGTCTCAGCCTAATCCCTTGTAACAAGGAACAGTTTACAAACGATGAACAATAACAATTTCAGAGGGGTGCTGAAGCTTCTGTTATACACTCGAAGCTCTCTTCAGTCTTCTAGTAAGAATTACAATAGAAATACAATGCTATAAAAAGAAGCAGCCTTTTGAAGAAAGCCATATTGGAGTTTTCTTGCAGCCTCTGAGAGTGTTTGGCACAAAGATAAGTTCTTTACATTCGTCCATAGAATATTTATGAAGTTATTTCCAATACCAGAAGTCATTCAGGCTCAACGAACTGCCTAAACCAAAGCCAACTGATGAGTGGAAAAACTGCTGTTATTTTAAAGGATTTTAAAATAGATACATAAGTGTCCTAGTCAGAAAACTCTCTTAGTTTTTGTTTCCAAAATATTTTTGTGTAAGCACAGTTCAGAGGCAGGAGTGTCTGAATAATCTGTTCATTCTCAATGATGTCTTCACCCAAGTCTCGTTCCAGTTGCTTATTAAACAGAGCAAAACAAAAAGTCATTTAGGAAAAAATAATATAAACATTTTTTTATAAATGCTATATGAAAGACAGAGGATTCGTCACCTTGTCAAATGTTAAATGACCTTGGTTTTATTACTCTGTAGGCTATTTTTATGACTTTGGTCTTTCATCAGAGGTAACGTCCTGTATTTTTATGTTTCCATCTTTGACAAAAAAAAAACAAAAACTGTTTAAGCAGAGGCATATTGCATGAGGCAGTACTTTCAAACATGAGTTGGCAAGAGGGACGTGAGAGAGAAGATGCCAATACTTTTCTACACATCAAAAACATTAATTGCTTCTTCAAAAAAGGAATTTTTAGAACGTGATTTCATATTGTAGAGGTATTGGAATGCATTTAAATATAAGTCAAGCCCTAGCTGTAAGGAGAAGCAAGTCTTTTTGTTGTTTTTGTTTGTTTGTTTGTTTGTTTGTTTGTTTTTTCCTGACAAAAACTTCTTTCAGTTACATAGGAGACTTTATTTGCCTATTGGATACTGAGCAATGCTATATAAGAAACCAAGATAAGATGCATTAGAGATGATCCCATCAAAAGATGCAATTAATTTGAAGAGAATTTTCTAAATGATATGTCAGGAGCAGAAGTTAATGTCTCCTCATTATTTCTGTGTAGATCCTAAGAGATCTCTGATCCTTCAGCCTGAAGAAGACAAGTATCCTCATGGGGTCTTATCAATGTGTGTAAATACCTGATGTGAGAAAATGAAGATATGGGAGCCAGACTTTTGTCAGCAGTGTTTGTTGACAGAACAAGATGTAATAGGCACAAATTAGAAATCAGGAAATTCCATCTGAATGCAAGAAAACATTTTTTTTTTCCTATTGTGAGGGTGATCAAACATTGGAAGAGGTTGCCCAGGGAGGTAATGAAGTTAGGATTTTGGCTAAAATCTGACTGAATAGGGTCACAGATAATCTGCCCTGGATGATGCTGCTTTGAGTCCTGAGGTTGGACTAGCTGATCTGAAGAGCTCCTCTCCAACCTTAACCATTGTGTGATTCTGTAACTTGAAGCTTGAGTTCAGCATTACAAATTTGTCAGTAGAAAATCATTGTGGGGTTTCTGTAATTAAATTGTTTTTCAGCTTCAGTCATGCTTCATTTCTCTCCTCCCTTCCAGAAAACTCAACAATTTCAAGCCAAAGGAGCAGTTTCCCAACTTCATTTTGGACCAGCTCTTATCAGCCTCCCCCACCACCATGCTTAAGTGGAGTACACCCTGATTTCCCCGTTACTGCACCAGGCACCTTCCCAACACCAGATCCCAGCAGCTGGCCAGGACACAGCCTTCATCAGACTGCCCCACCTCCTCCCCCTGCTGCATCTGAATCCTGGCATTATCCTTTAGCATCTCAGGTGAGCCCTTCGTATGCACACATGCATGACGTGTACATGCATCGCCATCACCCTCATCCACACATGCACCATCACCATCCCAGCTCGCACCGTGACCCCCGGTACGGGTCCCTGCTGATGCCTTCAGTACGTGCAGCCAGGATTCCTGCTCCCCAGCGTGATGTGACTAAGACAGATCCTGCTGCTGTCACCAGCGCTACCTCAGCATGGGCTGGAGCCTTTCATGGAACGGTGGACATTGTGCCAAGTTTTGGGTTTGACGCAGGTAAGATGGTTCAGTTCTGTCTGTGATTTTTTTTAGCAGAAAGAATTCGAGCAATGAAGTGGACTCCCTGCAGCTCAAGTAGGTTTCATTCTCAGTGTCTTCTCCAAATAAATTTTCAGATAGGAATCCCTCCTGAAATTGTTGTCAGAGCAGATGAGCTGTGAAATATCCATCTCTCTGACTTTTCCTGAAAGACCCTTGTCTCCCTTGGTCCCACTCAAGACAAATGAGTTGTGACATGGTACACTTTTTTTTTTTTTTTTGGTTTAAATCTTGTGGGAAATGGCTAATTAAACTTTTACGTGGAAGCTTCCAGCTTGTTCAGCCAGTTCACATTTTCATTCACCAAAATATAGCTCCAATGAGGACTGAACTAATAACTTGTCAGTACATGAGGTTGTATCTTACTCATGTAAATTGGAACAGAGCAGCATTTCCTTCCTGTGTAGCATCCAGGTGTCACATAAAGAAGAACTGTTGTTTAAGCTGTGCTCACCACCATACTGAACTCCTTTATTCTAGGGGCTAGGCAGAGGTCTCTGAATCAGATTAATTTATTCATTTTACCCCATCTATAGCTATGGGACAACCTCCATCAACCACGTCTTCTGCATCGCAGGCAAGCTTTGACTTGAAGGCTCTCATCTCAGCAGTTTGGTAGCCCTCACTATTTATAGCTGTTTGATATCAAAGTGATGGGTGATTTATATTGAGCATGTCCATCTGTGCTCATGTGCTCTGTTATGGTCTCTGTTTTCTGCTTGGTGTTATCTGACCAGCAGGTTAGTACTTCTGAAACACCTTTTGTTACTTTATTCAGGAAATACTGGGTTTGCATCTCTCTTCCCTTTTCCTTTTGTTTCTCTGTCTTTTTCAGGATGTCATCTTGATAGATCTAACTAACTGATTCCATGTGTAAGAAGTGCTTTCTTGCTTTGGTTAGTGTGTAATTGGGAAAAAAGAATTAGTGGAGGAAAAAATACTTTTTCTTAAATATGAAATAATAGGAACCAGAACCCAATTATAAGTGAACCTAATACAAATCTCTTATTTCCCATAGTAGCAACTGGGAGCCAATAACCTCTTCTAAGTACCATGCCACTTGCTCCCTCAATAAATTAAGAAAAAGAGTAATAGGATTCTCAATACTGGACAATTTTATATTTAATAATAACACTTCCAGCCAACCAGATTATATGAAATGTATTACATTTTATGCTTTTAGGTATAAGATGATAACCTAACAAGATTGCAATAGTAAGTTCTATCTTTCTGACAAATTCCATAATGGAAGTTGCTTTCTCTTAATCATGAGTAAATGGTCATTGCAACTGATGGAGGGGATGAGCCCACTGGTCTGACAGTCCAGCACCAGAACTCTGTACTTGACTTACATTTTTAGGGATGGAGCAGTGAACCGTATAAAGGATTGTTTGTCAGGAAGAACCACTACCTGGTTTCAGTATGAGTCTTGCCTAGGCTGTGAATTGTTTCAGTGCTGGGCAAGCTGGTTTGTATGCTGTTTTCGGCGCATGCTTAATGTGTAGGTTTTAGTCCATGAGTTCCCGTGGGGAGAAAAGAAAGAAGAAAAATGATGTGTGACCACTTTATAGAAACAGAGGAACTCAGCAGACCAATGTCTCCCTTGTTTATGACTATTGAAAATGGCCATGCTCTGAAATACAATAACACAACATTATTGGGCAGCCCCAGTTTGATACCTAGGGCTTTGGAAACAGTGGAGCAAGCAACAGATGTCACAGCACATAGTGGTAATCTGTGACATTACAATTACTGGTTTGCTTACCCTGCACTCTCCTCTTCTATAATCTCCAAGCAGAGACTCGCTGGGAAGTGCAGGAAGGCTCTGAGTTCCCTTTCCACATCTGGTGGATTTGAGACAAATGCTTTGTTTACAAGTATTCAACGTGTGACCAAGGTGGAAAGAGGAAGGTGAATTGCTCTAGTGTTTTTCATGCACGTCAAATGGTATCATCCCAGGGAATGTGTGTTATGCTGCTGGGGAGAGGAGGGAGCAGCTGAAGCACCACACTGAATCATATCCAGCACTTACCATCACTTTCAGAGCTTTTTTTTGTTCCCTGTCCACTCTGAGGTAGGGTTTTCATTATTTAAGTCTCCACATCTCACAATTTTATTGCATTTCATGCTAGCGCAAGATGGCAATCTTAGCAGAGAGGCTAACAACTGGATGGCCTAGAGAAGAACGTAGTCACCTCCTTCTTGTAAGTGGATTCTCCTGAGTAGGGCAAGGTCATAGTGGCAAGAAAATTTCAGTTCTTGAAGTTTTTGACCACATCTCCCTGGAGAATAAAAGACATCAGCATCTGGAGCTATCAATATATTAGATTACATAAGCTTCAGATAATTTATTTGAAAAAAGCTAACACATATAGAGGATGCTTTTCAGAGTCCTTCAGATATGCAGATGATTTTTTTCCCCTCTTACTGAGTCACGTTTCTTGTGCTACTGTCACATGTGATTATAGAAACATTTGCAAAATTCCTCACACTGAATTAGATGGAGTGATAGTGTTGGGATCAGGGCAGGCTGGCTGTAATCTCACCCTCATCCAGCTACATTGTTGCATCTCAGCCATGCAAAGCCAAATATTCCATCTTCTGAGGATGATATTGAACCACTTCAAAGGTTAAGAGAGGGCTCCCCTTGCATGCAGGGTGTAGTCTGAGAATTTGTTTCAGAGCAGATTGTATGGGACATTAGCATCTCACTGTTTGCAGAGCTAACAAAGTATCAATCTGTCATGCACATCTGTTTGAATTTACATGGTCCTGTTTTAGTGGGATGAGTAGGGATTTAGCTACCTGATTCCCATTAAATGTGGCTTAATCCTCATGTTGCATGCTGCCAATTAACCCTTTTAGATGCTTCTGTGTCGGTACAAGTAGGATTATAGAAAATGCTAGCCTAAATTAAAATCTGTTGCAAACTGTTACTTTTGTGGCTGCTGTTATATGGCACCTTTCCAAAGGTGAAGTGCCCAAGCTATGGACCAGCTTGATATGTTTGATATCAAGCACTGAGCACAAGTTTGTGCATTGAACACAAACTCTGTCCTACTGATGCCAAGCAAAGCAAGGTTAGCCTCCTACAGCATTGACTGCAATTCACAGCACATGTATATAGGGCATTGATGCAGCCACAGTTGTACAGTATTGGGACTAAATCCTGATATTCATGTTAAGGGTGAGAAAGCTGAGTTGAGCACTTAAAATCGGGGAGAAACTGCTGTCTTGTTGTCACTGGAGCTGGTGGTTCCAGCCATCCAAGCTTGCCTGTGGGCCTTTGGGAGCAGAGCAGTGGGCACAGGCACTCTTCTGGTGGTCAGTCAGATCCAGCTGGCAGCCCTGTGGGGAGAAGAGCGGAGCAACTTGCCCTGCTACTGCAGAATCTGCTAGTAGGATATCCTGCCCTGCTGCTGGACAGATGTGCTGGAAGAGGTTTCCTGTAACCCCAGCACAATAAAAGCAGAGCAAGATTTCGGCGTATCTGAGGGCTGTAATTTTGCTTTAAAATTGAGGTGCACATCTGTCTGTCCTTATGTTTAGGAGAATTAATCATTATTCTCTAGAGCTGGCTAACTATGGAAAGTCCACTTTGGAAATGCTTGTAAATCAGTGGGTCATCTTGAATACAGAATTTGAGTGCTCAGTCTGCTGCCTTCTGTAGAGTTGTCTCCGTTCACACAAGCTACAAGTCGGTCACACTTCATCAGGCTGGTTTGGATACATAACCCGCATACCGTGTGTGTGGCAGCTAGCTACATTGGCATCTCAGAGGTGGGGAGTTCTGCTGTGGAATTATTAGCTTGTACAACACAAGCGAGGGTGTCTTTGCGAAGGGGAAAACGTTTGTTCTAGTGGCAGACTGCAAGCTACTGCTCTTGGTTAGTAGCAGGGCTGCAGTTGGATTACATGTTAGAAGTGCAGATAGTCTTGCCATAAAAGATATGGGAATATAATGAGGAAAAGGCATGGAAAGTGTTTCACATTCAGTTCTGTAGCTAAAGCACCTTTCATTTTTTGGATTGTTTTCTGTGGCTGTTTGGACTTGATATCTATACCTGAAACCTCCTTGTTACATTTTTTTCTGTTTCTTGCAAAGACACTTAACTAGGAAGGAGTCTGATCAGCTGGTTATTCCCCTTCTACCAGTCATTACTGTAAGGTGTACATCCTCTTAAACAGGTGTGTGTTTGTAATATATCTTTTTTAAAGTGGTATGAACCATACAATCTATTTCTCTTCTCATCAGCTTGAATTGCCTATGGTGTCCTGTAGTGTTTCACTGGTGAACCTAAATGACTTCCTTGCACTCTGAAAAGTTTCAGCTGTCTGACTCCCCGTTCTTTGCTTAAAAAAAAAAAAAAAAAAAAAAAAAAAAAAAAAAAAAAGTAAATCACTAGCTGTGAGGGAGCTTTGAAGGAAAATAACAGCAGTTTATTATGTCTCTGCTTGTGAGTGATACTGCCAGGAAAACACCTAATTCAAAAGCAAAAAAGAAGCATCCTCATTGAGTAAAAGGTCTGCAAGTGTGGCTTGACTTAGTTGACAGATGTCCTATTTGTTGCTTTTTTGTGTGTGTGGCGCTTTTTTTTTTTTTTTTTCCAATTTAAAGACATATATGTAAGTGCATGTGAAATGGAGCAGAGAGCCACCTAACAGGTGTGCTCTGCTTTCCTTTGTTGCAACTGGACATGCAAGTGTTTGGGCACTGCTTGGGAGTCCTCACATGGATGGAGCAACCTGGTGTGATCTTTCATGTGACTATTAATAGCTTTGTAGCTCAGCTCTGACATGTTGGTCATCATTAGTGATATGACTGTACTTCTACATCAAGGGTTTGGTGGATGGATCTGAATCCATCAGGCTTGTTGGAAGACTTTCTGAAAACATGAGTCTTCCTTGGGGTTATGCTCTGTGATCATATATGGAAATGGGTGAGCTGTTCTCAGCACATATTCAGTTCTCACAAGTTACCGAACAGGCAACTTCAGTTGTAACACCACTGAAGTCTGTTACAGTTGCACCTATTTACATTAGTGGTGTAATTGGCCTTAAAATCATAGCACTCATGTAATTGGTGCATTGGTCTTGGTATAGCAGAACAATATATAGCACAATACAGAACAGAGAATTGCTGTCTACATAGTAGTGGTTTATATTGGGAAGTGAACCTTCATTTCATGAAATTTAATTTTCTTGGCTCAAAACATCAAGGGACAGGTTTTAAATTGGTAAGATTTAAGTTCCTTACTACCTCTTAAAGTATGTGCCTGCACCTCTCCTTTTTACTCTCCCTATAAATGAGCAAAGCCATATCTTCTTTGGGAAGCTTCATCTCCCCCTCCCCCTCTACTGTCTGGATTTTAGGTATCAACCCTGTTGGGTGTAAATCTAGTGAAGATTGAATCCCTCTGGAGTAGAGAAATCCCAGATTATAACACAGGTTCCAAGTCCATAATGCTAAAGCCACAACATAGCACCACATTTATTAGATAGTCCTCACTTTTTATAAAGGAAAATGTTAGAAGAACTCATAACAAATGCAAGCTGAAAATCATTAATTTTTCCCATGTGGAAGCACTAGCCGTTCTTGGCTAAAAATCTGACACTCTGTAGGTGAAATTTTTTTTTTTTTTTTTTTTTTTTTTTTACTTGCTGCGGGAACATTTTACCTCTCTCCTCTGTAAGGTGAAATACCACAGAAACTGTTAGATCCTAAAACATTATAGATCTTTTTGAAAAGAGATAGAGTCAATAGTTGGCCCCTAGGAAAAATGATGTTGTTCCATAATGGATAGCCTGCATAGACCTTGCAGGGCGATTTTATCACGCTATGCTCCTCTCCAAATGAGGCCAAAACAAGGAAGCACAAATAATTTTACCAGCATTCCTGAACTGCTTGAGCCAGTCTAAAATTTCAGTGGGGTTTAAGTTTGTCCCAAATAAACTATAAAAGTGGAAACAATAGCAATGTTACTAACAAATCTGCTAGGCTGGTAAGTTGTGTTTGTTTTTGTTTTTGTTTGGGGAGGGGGAGGAAGCAGCTGTATCAGATTTTAAATGTTACTTTTCTTTTCTGAAATCCAGGTCTACAGCATCAGGACAAGAGCAAGGAAACTTCCTGGTTCTGAAGTTTAGATATAACTTAAGACCATCTAAAGCTGGAGTCAGCGCAGCTGGGCAGGCAATATAACCATCGTTGACTTCTTCTGCACGGGGCAAAGGACACACATAAAGATGAAGAGCCAACCATTCTGGTTTTGCTATTGAGCCTTTTATTTTTAAGGCCACTTATGGGTCCCACAGAGTTGGAAAACAAACAAACAGACAAATTTGCTTTTCTTTCTTTCCTCATCTGAGCCTGCTGCAGCTGGGCAACCTAACTCCTTTCTGCTACTTTAACAGTGTTTTGTTTTGTTGAGCTTGATATTTTTATGAACAGTTTCAATTGTCAGGAAAAAAGACTCTCCCTTGACTACAGTGCGCCTCCTTTCAGGAATACATTATTTTGTAGCTCTTTGTGCATCTATTTTTGTAGAAATACAGAAAGTTTGGGTAAGGATTGATGGGCTATTTTAGGATGACATATTTTTTTAAAAAAAAATGTAAAATTGTTAAGTTCTGTTTAAAGAACTTGCTCTCAGAGAAGCACTGGCAAAAAATGTATAAAATGCTATTTTTAGATGTCTGTGATGTGTTTGTGCATTTTTGTTTGTTTGTTTTGTTTTGCTTTGTTTTGTTTTGTTACCTCAAATATCTGTCTTTCCCTTCTTTTTAAAGAACTAAACCTTCCTTCTTTCCACATTACTAGATCTTGATGTTTGTGTCCTCTAGTTCTAGTTTAAGCAAGTATAATTCACACCTAGAGTTCAGCCAAATATTTTTCCTGCTGGTGTTAGATTCTAGTAAGGGTGTGCTTTTTTTCTTGTTTCTGAAGAAAGCTTTGTGCTGTACTGATTGTCAGAAATTTGCAAACACCTTTAGCATGGAGCAAAGCCTATGGTAACAGAAGCTGCATTTCTAATCTGTCGATTCTTTCAAAGTGGACCAAATATGTCTATGGATTTTTTTATCAGACCTGAGTTTGGACCACCTCCACAGAAGCTGATCAATGCAGTCACCTGTGAGTTGTGTTTCAGATGCTCATGGTGATTTTAACTACTAGCATACTCATATTTTAAGTCACGAGGCAGGACTTTCCACTAAGCTATTTCACGGGTTTTAACCTGTAACATGAATGTTTAGGATATAAATGTAAATTTTATAAAAATGTGTGACTTGTGTAAACAAAATGTTTTCAAATGGCCTGATCTGTCTGCTGAGCACCTCATGGGAAGTGCTGAAAATTTCAACGCCTGTTGATGTCAAAATCTGGTTGCCTAACCTAAGATTTGTTGGGGGCCTTATGGAACTCCAGCTACAGCTCTTGAATGTCATAGGAAGTTGTGTGTGTTCAGCATGCACAAAAGCTGGGCTTTGCTGGGTAAGAATGAACTGGGAAATTATATGGCCATATCTAGCCACAGCACACTGCAAGGTGTTTGGGAAGCCCCATTTCTGGCCTGGGCCTTGAGTCTGACTTGATTAATCATGACTTTAGTTGAAGCCAATGGGGGAGCAGGATCCAATCCTGAACAAGGGCTGCAAGATTGCCCTCAACAGCCCAAGTTCTGCAACAGGCTGCTGCTGGATCAGTGTCCAGACTGAGCAAAATGGTGGTAACTCCAGCAAAATGACAGCACGTGCTTAGATGGGTCCAAGTACAGGATCAGGGCCTGGGTTGCCAAGTCCTGGTCATTGCTTGGAAATGTTAACTTTCTACTCTGTTTACCTTCAGTGAATGAATATTTTGGGGGATCCCCCTGTAATGTTTCCCAAGGCTCTGATAACATATTATATTTCTGTTATCATTGTTTTCAGATGTAACTGTCTAAAAGGCAAACCAGCTACATGGAAATCAAGACCATAGACATCAAGACATAAACAACAACAACAACAAAAAACTTTTAAGGCATTGAACACTGTGAATGTAGGCTTCTCAGGTGGACACCACATGGGTGTGTGTGTTAAAGGGGAGGGGGAGTGTTGGGATGTGTCTGCCAGTCCGAAATTCAGGCCTTCCTCTCTGCACTGCTTCTTCTCTTCAAGCTTTTGAACTTGATCCTATGAGGTGCTGAGTTCTCCCTTGACATGAGAGGGCTTGATATGCTGGCACTGTGGGCGGTAGGATTATATCACAGTTTGATAAGACTCTTAATCGTGTATCTTGCTGATACGACATTTGAGACAGTGTAAAACTGTTGAAGGGACTATTCTTAAATATTACCTAAAAATAATAGGGTTGTTGTTAGTGTGTTGGGATGCTGGATTAAATAGTCTTCTACCCCATCCCTACCTCTTGTCCTTATAGTCTATCAGCATTTCTTCCTTAAGGAGTTTGACTCTCATGACAGTTCTATGTATTTTTACTGCTCTGGTGGAGCTAGCTTCTAGGTTTGTCAATGAATTAGTAATAGAATGGGAAAAGTGCATGGGAAGGAAGGTAGCAAAATGCTCCATGTCTTGCTTATTTATCAGGACAGTATAATTCAGGAAATATCTCAGGAATATGAGTTCCTGAGATAGATTAAAAATTGGGAATTATTACAGTATTAGAAATACTGGAAAAGAAAAAAAAAAAAAAAAAAAAAGATTTATTATTATTATTATTATTTTTCCCTGAACTTGGAAAAGCTGGAAGGCAAAGAGGCAATGTATCACAAGAGAAACAATGAGCAAAGTTGTAATTTAACTCTTTGAACATCAGGGTTGGAGATTTTGGGGCAGGGGGAGCAAAACAAAAGGCAGTGTTTCTTTTTAATATGTAGTATGTTTTACTTCCTGAAATAGTTAATGTCTAGCAAGAGCAGTCTGTTCATTGCCTTTGTTTTTGCAAGCTCAGATGATGAAGGATCTCCTCCTGTTCCCTATAATTGTCAAAGCAGAATGGGACAGGAACAATCAAACCTGAAGTTTGCATTAGAATTCCTTTCTGGATTGTTTTATTGAGTTGATGGCTAAAGGGAGTGGATGTGTAATGATGATTCTGTTGCTTCTTTCTTCAAGGACTACTGTCATTAACTGTTTTGTTCAGCAGCTTCTACTGCTGAACTTGTGACTGTGCTTAAAGTACTTGTATAAATACGCAAGGTTTTGGGAGACAAGTGCCAATAAAAAACTGCTATTTTCTACAGCTGTTCACACACCAGTCAATTGACTTTGAAAGACAAATTTCCTCAGTAACTAATTGTCCCCTGTACTAACAAATGAGATGAAAGTAAAAGCACAAGTACATAACAGTAGCCCTTCTTATATAACTGTGTTTTGAATGACAGGAAAGAAAAAAGTGACAAATTTTTAACTTAAATTCAGCAGATTTGCTTCTCTGTCATGCACATATACATGCACACTTATGCACAAATGTTCTTATGAGAAGCAGATGCGATGTTGATATTGCTCTTGAAGGAGGAGGGGAGTGCTTGCTCATGACATTGCAGTTACAGCTTATTGATGGCAGAAAAACAATTTTTAAAAAAGGCCTTATTTAAAAAAAATAAGGCTGCTCATGCTACCAAAGGGCCCTAAAAATCAGGTCACAGGCAAGTTATGTCTTAATGTGTTACAAAAAGACTTATTTCATTCTTTTTGTGTGTGGTGAATTCCAATGATATAATAATAAAGTGAATTATTCATTTTTTGAGGTCTTTTAAAAACATGATGTACTGTGACACTATTTCTGGGAGAACATAGGGAAACTATTGTTTTATTTCAAGAAAATTTAAATGCTAAACTCTTAAAATTGTCCAGGATTTTATTTCATTTCTATTAATGTTGAGAGATCTGCTGTCATTTTTTTTTTTTTTCTTGTTTGCTTGAAGACTGGGGGGTTTCTACCTGACCACCAGTTTTTGAAAAGCAGTTATCCATTTTGTTTCAGTTGTGTATTCCCATCCTAACAAGATGATGCAATACTACAGCTACTGAACACCCAGCAGATCTGATTTCTGGTGAGCTGCATAAGCTACACTTGACAGCAGTAAAATGCACTTTGTTCTGATTCCTCTTCTCACCAGTCACACAAATTCAGTTATCAGCTTTTCCGATGCCTCTTTCACAGCGTGAAAGTCTTCAGTGAACGTTAGGGTTTTCTCAACCTTCTGCTTCTTCTGCCTTGAAACATGATTTTGGGGATGAACCTCTTTGCAGCTTTCAGAGAGAGAATGACTGCACACCTCTTGAGAACAGAGGTTGTGGGATGGAAGGGAGTGTTGTGTCTCCCCACCAGTTGCCTTGCACATATCCAACCTTTCTGCTTGCAGCCTGTTGTGTATGTCTTGTTCTTCTCTCCTGTTTCCGTATGTGTGTGTATACATTTACACACGCAGTTATACCTAGTTCTCTCTATTCCACCCTCATGCTTCAAATGCATGTCATTTGGAATTGAAGTGAATGACATCACTAAATCTCATCTGACTGAAACAAACAACAAAAAAATATATTTTATTGCATTCTCCATAACCTCAGGAGTGAATGGAATTTTCCATTCTGGTAAGGAAAAAAAAAAAAAAAAAAAAAAGTGAAAAAGAAACAACCCCACACCTCCAAGCCCAACCTTTCAAAAGCCCTGATTTGTGTAAAGATGACCATGTAGTCAGCAGAGTTATGTAGAGAGGTGCAATATGTTGCCTTTCAGTAGACAAACATATCGTGTTGAATACAATTCTTTTAAATAATTTCAGGTACAATATTTTTATCCATGTCAATGGACCAGCAACATATGATTCTTTTAAACAGTTTAGAAATATATATATATATTAAATTGATTTCTTGACTTTAATATGTCTGCCTTTGAGCTTTTAAAGGGTATTTGAATTATAAATATTAATTGTGTGTGTGGATTTTTTTTGAAGTTGATGCATGTTGTTTGGAACTGAAATCTAATGTAAAGCAGGATGGTATTTAAAAATAAATACTGCTTTTACATATTAGCCCTATGGGCACAATCTGACAGTTATGATACAAGAAGAGATCCCTTTAAAGCCTAAGGGACTCGTGCCAGGGAGAGGTCAAAATCCCAGTCCCTGAGACAGGAAAGTCAGGAGGGGTCTTCTTGCAAAGTCTAAGCTGGTTGGTAATGCTGTTAACAAAGATGATGATCTTTTCCAGCATTGTATGCTGATGGTTGGGCAGCCACTACACAACACATTAAAATTAGACTGTACTAGCAGGTTTACACTTGTCCCCTCTTACAGGGTGAACTTCTTGCCAAGGGGAATTAAAGATATCCCTGGAAACCTGTATTTTAGCTGCTCTTGGTCTGCAGAGCGCATATAACCCTCTGGCTGTTCTCGCTCTGCCATCTCCATGATGGGACCATCGCCATCCTCCAGTGCCTGGAGTTCCCTTTGAACTTGCAGGGTGTTTTTAGTGCCTAGTAGAGGTAGTTTAGAGATGGGAATAATTAAAACATCACAGTTCTTATGCACCCAATCAAAGGCACAAGTCTTCAATATGGATCAGCTGTGCATCATTGATGATGGTTGTTACAGTAGCGGTATTCTTGCTTCCTTCCCTCAGTATCTGTGGAAGTCTATGATGGCATTGAGATCATTGGGACCAGCTGTGAAAGCCTGAACTGCAGTCTAGTGTTGGCTTACACAAAGTGGAGGCCCAGGGTCTGGTCCAACATTAGTGGACATAAATTGGAATCCTCCTTGATTCCAGTGGGCTTGGGCTCAGGAAACTAGTACCTATATAAAAACAATACTTACAGCAGTTGAGGTTTACAGTAATCTAGTAAAGTATCTGCAGAACTATGCTGCACTTCCTCTGCTAGCTGTTTGTATCTATCTTTTAAAACCATCTGTCAAATCAGGGTTCCTCTCCTTCCCCACTTGATTTCCAACCCTGCTTCCCTCAAAACGCCACTGAACATTTCATCCCTCTCATCAAAACTGGTGGGGGACTTTGTATAAAGTGTCACTGTTTTAATTACTGAATAAATAATTTAATGTGAATTTTATTGTTATATTTTTAATGTAGCATTTTCGGTTTGGTCTGTATTTCTCAACAATTAGCTAATGCTTTATTTTTATTCTTATGCAACTGAAGAACTCATAAATCTCTTTGTAAATTACAGCATCCTGAGTTTCTATTCTGTTCATGAGATTAATTTTTACAGCTAAGGGTTTGTTTCCTGTTGAAAACGCTGTAAAACAAGTGTTCTAAGATGGTCCTCTACTGAAATTGGACAGAGTGAAATCCTCAAATATAAGGCTTTCCAATTCAGATGCTGTCAGTTGCTTCTGCTGCAATGTTTTCTGTTTATTTGTTTCGTTATGTCTTTTTAAGTTGCCTTAGTACTAGAGGCTACTTTAAAATCACACCAATTAGAATCACTACCTGATGCTTCTTGGTGTATGAGCCTTTTAATTTTTGAATTTTGTTGCTATTTTGATGGTCGTCAAGTAGAAATTTTCCATGAAAGTTATTTACTCAAATTAATTTATTATTATTTTTAACAGCAAAGTTCTGTGATTCCCATTAAGGAGGTAACTTTGCCCTTGCTAAAATTATTTTACAATTGTTTAATTATGAAATGTTTGCATGTCTGTGTTCTGGATGGAGGTCTGAAGGTTTGATGTTTCAGTCACAGATATATATACATTTGCTGTTCCAACAGAGGGGGGTGGGGGGAAACCTCCAAACCTTGGCCAAGCACTGAGATTTTGAAAAACTGCCACTTGCACGCGATCAGCAGGGAGCTGTTAAGAGTTTAGTTGCAAAATTCTGTAAAGATCCTGACCATATGGGCTGTACACTGTTTCAGAGCATCAGTAGATGAGCAGGAATTTCCCATATGTCCTGCTCCAGGCATCATTTCCAGGACTGGACAGCAAGCAGAGTCCTTCGTCTCTGCTCAAAATCACCCTCTTCTTTCTTGGGCCATGAGCAAAAGGTAGAGGAGCTGCCAGAAACATAAGGAGAGGAAGGCCAGGGAAGGAGGAGTTTGGGTTCAAATCTTCCTGTAGGAGAGAATGCGGTTGGGAGCTACTGGGAGAAAAACAGTCTGCGTGCATAGTAGAGATGAAGATGGGATGGTGACCACTTCAAAATAAGCAACTAATGCCTAACGATTGCTTGGCTTATACATGAAAGAAGTAGAGGGGGGTGTGACAGCCATCAAAAAATACAAGAATAGTGTGGGGACTTAGACATTTGGGACAAACTGTGTGTCAAGAAAAACTTAGGATAAACATTGGAGGAAACTTCTTTCTTTGAAGTGAGCTGTGTACACTGTGGTTTAGTCTGTGAGGAAAGATGAGGGAGCCCAGTTGGTTTAAGACAGTCACATATATCCTCAGTGAAGCAAATGCATTTTAGGCAGCAACAGTACATTAATGTGGAGGATGACCTATCTGAAATGCTTTTTCTTCTCCCTGTAGCATCTTCTACCAGAGCAGGGCTCCATTGGCCTTGCCTCACATCTTGGTTTCCAGGTGCTCATGGATATTATTTCTATATTATCTCATTGTATCACAAAGCAAGAGGAGGGGAAGGGATGCTCAAGAGGGAGCATTATTTTGTCACTCATTTTGTTCATGCCAAGCCACAACCTCTGTTCATGTATACTGGTGCCACTCAGTTGACTTTAGTGATCTTAAATCCATCAAGAATCTCATCATTTACACCCTAATAAATCTAATTCAGGGTTTTATTAGTTGGAAACTGGGTTCCATCCTGATGCCAGGGGGAGGTGCTTCCCTTAGTGCTAGGAGGGGCCTCAGCAATGCTCAGACTGCTATGAGGGCATGAGGGAAATGCCATGGAAAATGTGAGGAGCGAGGCTGGCATCTGCTGTACGGGTGGTGAGGCAAGCATGGCCAGGGGGCAGCTGCTGGGGTAGGGTCTGGTAGTCCAGGAGTTCCTTCAGCCCTCCACGGGGACCCCTGGTGCAGCAGGGCCGGTTGTCCCAGAAGGACCTTGGGCTTTGAGGGATTATGCTGCCTGTGTGACGTGGGAGGCTGGGTGGGGACCGAGACATCTGGTGAGAATTCCTCATGGCTGAGCTGTGCATTGGGCTGGGATGCCAATTAATTTAGCTGATTTCTTTTTTGGGGTTGTTGGGAAGAGGAGGGGGGCTGGATGCTGCAGCCTTCCAGTAATTGTCTCTTCTTCAGAACATCACTTTTGCTTTATTTCAAGAGAAGTGAGAATTAATATTTAAATTTAAAAAAAAGGAAAAAAAAAAAAAAACAAAAACAAAACCAAAAAAAACTAACAACAAACACCAGGAACTACACCAATGTCTTTGCCTTCACAATAACTGTACATCTGCAATAGTTTATCACTATGGCAAAATGCGTGGTAATAAAGTTTTGAGGTTGACCATTGTATGTACAGAGGTATTGCAGTCATTGAAAATGATTTGTTATGTGAATGCCCATAGTAGCACCAAAGTTCAAAGCGAGGTGGTTTGTTTTTCATGCCCATTTAGTTATGAATAACACCAGCTCTAATTTCCTCCTCCCACCAGCAAGCAGAGAATTCTACATTGGAAGCCAAATATAGCAACAAAGATTTCTATATCTGGCCAAAACCAAGAAATCTGTTCCCTTTTAAGAACAGCGCTCTATTCTTTACTGGTGGGGATAGATAAAAAGAAAATTCAATTTTAAGGAACTTTCTCAGTGGGAAACTCCCTAGTCTGTCTCAAATGTCCTTTTTAAGAGTATGAGTTTATTTTTTGTCATCTATGTCAGTGGAGATGATTTCTGTAGAGGCTTATCGGTAAAGCAGTATTGTGGTGGCAGTCAGTATAAATATTCCTCACTTGCTGGTGTGTTTCAGCCCTGCTTTGTCTTCTGAGCAACAGAGCCAATGCCAAATGGAAACTTTGCACAACTACTCCTGCTTTTTCTTCATCCTTTTTCTTTCAGGTTTACTTTTGTGGAGAAGTTATTCCTTGGCTTTGACAGATTGACTCCTGCTCCATCTGACAAGTAAGCTTGAGGAGGCAACGTTCAGCAGCAGCATCGCCCTCATGCTCCCTTTCTCCTTCTCATCAAGGGGGAGTATGTGGGAAGCCATCCCTGTGCTCTTTTTCAGGATTTTTTTCCATTTTCAAGTTGTGTAGTGCCCACAGAAAGATGTCTAGAATTGGTGGGCTGCCCAGTTCCCTGGCTGGCTGGCTGGGCTGGAAGAAAAAGGAGGTATTGCAAACTAAAAACAGAATTCTTCAAGGCCAAATGCTTCCTCCATTGATTAGCTGATCTTTCCTGAACTGATCATCAAAATGAACATGAATATGGGTGTCACTCTACTTTTATTATGCTGAAATTTTCCTATACGAGAAGGTAACAAACCCTTTCTGATCTTGAGCAGTTTCTTTGACTTCTCTACGCTATCTGAGGAAGGCTATTCAGCCCTTCCTTCAAAGGTTTTATTCCCATTCCAACCCACCCCCACTACCCACCCACAAGCAACTGGCATCTGTGACATGTGAGCAAAAAATCCCGTTCTCTAATGTACCATATGTCCTTGTTTTAGAAGCATTGCTTCGTTCGTTTTCAGACTGTTTGGCTGAAGGTCTTTGCTGTAAGGTGAACAGTTCAGGATTTTAGATATCAATCTTCCTCCTTTGGAATTCTGGGATTTGCTGCTGTTGTTGACTTCAGTAGAAACAGGTTTGGACACCTAATGCATCTTAAAATCAATGTGGGGAAGCGTCACATGGTGAATCTACTTGCACTGGATCTGTTCTGCAAGATGCGTTACTGATGGAGTTTTAAATAAACACAGGGATGTTTGGAAATATTTTGTGTATGTAAATATGTAAAATACGCAAAACAAACTTAACAGCTGTGGGGTGTACTCATTGCTCACGTGAGAAGGCTTTGTGCAGTGTTTTTTTCCATCATCCCCTCTTTTTGAAGCCTCTACATCTGTTCCAAGATAATCACTTCTCTGTGATTCCCACTGGACAAGGAGGGTGGAGGCTGGCTGGGCCTATGTGTTGCCCTAAAGACTGCCCAAACTTCCATGAAGAACCTCATACTTGATCATGAAGCATGCTTTTCACAAAGCACAGCAACATGTGCCCTGAAGGCAATGCAACCGCTTCTCAGTAAAGGTGGTACATGGTGTGGGTCCAATTGGTCTTGGCCACCCAAGAGTGGTAATGCAAGGCACAACACACAGAAAAAAAAAAAAAAAAAAAAAAAAAAAAAAAAATAGTTACCAGCGTATGAGTCTTAGTTTCCTGAATTTAATCTTTTTCTTAGGAAGGGGTGACAGTTTTGCAGCCTCAAGTCCTTTATTTAGCCAGAGGGAGCTGAAGCCTACGCATGAGATCCTGCTGCAGACGTCAAGAGTACCTCAGTAAGAAGAAAGTAGCACAGAACAAGCTCAGTCCATAGCACTATTAGACTCTACACTTTTATTTTATTGTTGGTAAACAGTGTGCTTCTTTTAAGACATCTTTTCAGAGAGGGTAATGCATCCTCGATGTACATCAAGTCTCTGCATTGCTTCTGAATGCATCAATTCCACAGGATGCTTTGTGTGACTTAGCTACCTGTTGTTTCTAGTGATTTTTCCACCCTTATCCGTGCTTTTGTTTTCCATTTCCATTGCTTTAACGGCAGGCTTCCAAACTCCTAGCTGCCTAGCAATGTGGATATCTAGGCTCACGGCAGAGCAACTCTGTGTCACACAGTTAGCATCTGTGTGCACAGTCAGTTTAGCCTGTCCAAAAGCTTGGGCTTATGGGTGTCAGAGGGTGCAAAACAAATACAAGCTCCATTTCCTGGCTTGGTGGTTCCAGTCATAGCAAATGGAAGTGTTTGGCATGAACAGCCCTGGGTAAAAGGCAACATGGAAGTAGGACGCTGTTCAGCAGGAGCTCAACAGGTATCCTGACTACCTCAGAAAAAGAAAAGAAAAGAAAAGAAAAGAAAAGAAAAGAAAAGAAAAGAA
>CM021765.1:96823350-96891863 GCA_011076525.1 Nettapus auritus
CCTCTTTCCTCTTTCCTCTTTCCTCTTTCCTCTTTCCTCTTTCCTCTAAAAAAAAAGAGCACTTGGGTGGGAAGGAGACTGCAGGAGGACAAGGAATGGAAACTGTGTATATTTTGAACTGAGGAAAGAGCCCATGATGTGGGAGAGCTTCTCTAAACTACAAGTGTAACGTCAGGAAGGGATGTGCCTATCTGTAATGAGCCTGTCCCCAGATGTCCCACAGGAACCTCCCAGCCCTACTGGTATGGGAAGTCTGCCAGCAGAGGCAGGACTGAGGATGTAGCCTAAAATATGGCCTGATGTTGCTGCTGGTACCATCATCCTGGTGCTGTGAATCATAGATGATGGTGCTCACTGAGATGTAAAACCTTTCCGGTGATAGTTTCACTGGATGCATCTTCCCTAAAATGTTGCTTCTGCAAGTTGCATTGCTCATCACTGCTCATCAGTCATGTCTGTCCCCACCCCTGTATAAAACTTCTTTTGTGCTGGATAGATGTAAACCTCTTTCTCTAACTGTGCTGTATCCATTCAAAAACCAGCAGATCAGATTTGCTCTGATGCTTTTTTTTTTGTGTGTGTGTGTGTGTCACTCTATGTATGTAACAGATATAAAACATGATTAAACCAATTGCATGTAAATCTCTGGACCATATTCAGGAGATGCAGTAGGATGATAGTCTATGTATTTATTAAGGCATGTAAAAGCACTTTTTTTCATATTTGTTTCTTCTTGCCTTTTTTTTTTTTTCTCATTTTGGAGTGTAACCTCTTAGACAAAAGTTAGATCTGAAGCTTAAAAAAAAAAAAAAAAAGGCTGGGCTGTATATCATGCAAAGGTGTATTACGGTAGCTTAATATTTGTTAGAAAATAAACACAGCTACACTGTTGTGAATGGCTCCTTGGTATTGCAGGCTGATGTATACCAGGCATCTTTGGTGACAGCTGGGCAGTAACAAGCAATATGCTGTCAAGCTGCTGTATCTCAGTGGTGATATGGCTCTATCCAGACCTCCTCCTGATCTTATATAAGTTTGCCTTTTGGCTGTTGTAGGTTTACCTTTCTTATTTTACCAGTCTTATTTTACTCTGTAACTTGTAAATTGCACCAGAGCCAAAAAGCTAATTTATCTTTACTGCATAATAATGTTTAGCCAAATCCAAATGCATGGAAATGAGAGAAAATCTCTCTTAACCTTTGTGCATCTGGATGAAGCCTTCAACTGGTATCACTGATTTCCTAGTGGATCATGTTCTAGATCCCTTTTGTACGTTAAGCTTTTTCAGCTGCATGTTGTTTTAAAGAACGTTGATAGTGCTCAGATTTTTATTTTTATTTTTTTAATTTTGGGAGATGTCACTGAATCCAAGGAAAAGGAAATTTATCAACAGTCGATTGAGCTTGGATCAGTGCCTTGAAAACCTCTTCTTGTAATGCTGTGGGAATTAGTCAGGTCTGTTTGTGCAAATGTACATACAGCTACTGACTTAAAGCCTTTGTACTGATCCTGAACTTCTGGAAATTGGAATGTCTTCATTTATCATCAGGAATTCACACTAAGATTTCTTCTGCATGTATGTAAAAGCTGAGGGGTTTAACTGAATAACCAGAAAGGAAATGCTGGCTGAGAAATAGATCTTTAATTTTGTTTACATACCATAAAAGTAGCCTAAAGAAAGTTGCTGTAACTATAGGGATCTAGATTTCTGGGGGGGGGCCGGGGGGGACACAAAAATAGGTCTATGTCCCATTGCTGAGCAGTCATTAGCTTTTACAAGCTATTTCCTTTTTCCAGCGTCTAAATGGTGGCCTGTTGGGACCCCTGAAAGTTGAGCTGTCAAAACAACCTCTTTTTTAAAAAAAAATAAAAATATATATATAAAAAAAAAAACTAAAAAAAAATTTTGGCACATTCCAATATAATTAGACAGATGATTACAGTAACAAACACAGTACCAGCTGTTTGAAGCTTAATAATATTTAAGTGTTACCATCCCTTTATTTTAAAGGTACCGAAACATATGGGAACCATAACCCATTTCTCTCTCTCTCTCTCTCTCTCCTTACTCTGCTAAGCTACATGTTTGTATTCACTTGCCAAACCTGTGTTTGAAGAAAGAAGAAAAAGAAATAATAATTCTAAAATAACCTGTAATAACTCCAGCTCATCTGTCCCATTCATGAAAGTCCAATTCTCCTTCCTCTCCAGTTCTTTACTGACATTACTTCTCTGGGCACAGAAAAGTGACGACAATGCATAAATAGATTGGTGCCGCTTTTCCAGCCTAAAGCTCAGTTAATGGCAATAAAAAGAATAATAACAGTAATCAAGATTTTTTTGGACTGCTCTTTTACTTGAAAAACTCCTTGAGGCAGCAGATGTGTCCTTTCTAGTTGGGGCTACATCACTGCTCGGGTGGCTACTGGAACTAATTTCTCTCCCAGGATTCAAATTTTCTGCAGCAAAAGTGTCTGTCTGTTTTCAGATAGACACTTACTTTCTCACTTCTCCTGTATAGTTTTAAAAGGAAAGGATATATATAAGACCAAAAGCACAAGAAAGGAAAATAAGTAGTAAAGTAGTTTAAAGATATCAAAAAATTATAGCCAAACTCACCCTGTGCAATATTACTCAGAAAGCTGCTGAGTTATTCCAGGGATTAAACTGACCACAGAGCTTGCATTCCTGGTTGTTCAGAGCTAGCTTTCTGCCAAAGTACTTTAAGACTTTGGCATCTTTTGCTTTCATGTAACGAGGGATTGGGTCCCATAGCTTTATCCCCTCCACTCAGAGCTCTGTTCTGCAAAATCCCTGGGCTTTGCTTTCAGTGTTTATAATGGGTGGGAGGAATGTGCAGCAGGAGGCTTGAAGGAAGAGGGAAGCCAAGGACAATAGTGGATTCGCTAATGCAGTATAACTGGGTTTCTCCACCTTGCCTGGCACCAGGGCACGTCTGTGTGTACAACATTCAACAAGGGGCGTACTTTGTGCTGGTCAGGTGCAAGTCATACTGTTTCACGAGGTAGCAAAATATCTCCATGCTTGGGGCCAAATACCCTGGGTGCTTAGTGGGAGCTTTGTCAGATGGGTTTGGCTGGGACCCTGGGGAAGCTGCCTCTATCCCAGTGGCATCGTGGTGTAGGGCTGCAGGCAGCGCAGCTCAGTTTGGTGCTGGAAACAGGCAACAGGTGTGGTGGCTCCCCATCAGCCAGGTGTCCTGTGGGGTCTCCAAAATGGTTTTTGCTTCAGATGGAGATTAAAATCTTCTTGAATGAGCTCTGTGTTTTGGTTTCTTTTAAAAGACTGTGAGGGTGGGGCTAGTCTCCTTTTAAATATGGAATGAAAATCAGCATAATTGCTGCTACTCTAGCCATTTGCAGAAAGTACCACATGCTTGCTCTCGGAGATGCCTGAATTCATGTTATATAATGGGGGTGATTTCCTGTAAATTCTGATTAAGGATGTCAATAAAAGTTTTATAAACATTAGTAACTAAGGAAAGTTAAGGAGATACTAAGATAGTAGAAAAACATATCCCGGTCAATTTTTTTTGAAAAAAAAAAATCATGTTTTATCAAGAACATTTTCAACAGAACGTTATGAATGGATACTTGGCTCAATAAAAGATGAAGTGCTTTTCCTTTTTTCTTCCTTTTTATTTTTTTTCCTTTCCTCATGCTCTTACTACTTTCAGTTTTGAAAATGAATCCTTTCCAACAGGCTGATCCTTTTTTGATGTTGAGTCAGTGGACAACTGAACTATTTCACACTTGGAGAGCCAAATTTCGTCTCCTATTGCACATGTTCAAGCCTAAATTTGGTCCTCAGATGTTTCAACAGAGACAAGATTACTGCAGACAGAGGGTGTAGAAATTTACACTGAAGCTTGTGTAGGTATGCTAGCAAGATAATACTTTCCAGGATGGGAAATCATTTCACCTTCAATGAACAATGTTGAAGAAATAAATCTGCTCTAAAGAACAACAAGAAAAAACCTTCTGTTCTCTTTTTTTTTTTTTTTTTTTTTTAATTCCTTAAGGATGCCAAAGGGAAATTTAAGGTCATGTTATTTTGTCTGCATGGCCAACTAACACTCGCATAAATCAGAGAACCTTATGGAGTGCTGTGCTTAATGTTGGTGACACTCCTTTGCTCTGGCCTGACCCTCTCTTGTCCTCAGAAGAGGGTGACATGGTGATCTTAGTGCTGTTTTGGGATTAAAATTCCCAACTCTCACTCCACTGTGGCAGATACGGGGGAGGAAAGAGGATTGACTGTAGTCAGAATATGCACTCCCCCAAGACAGTGGACATGAGAGCTCTGAGACTGGTAACTAAAAATATGTATTATACCTATATGTGCCATCGGACTTTAGCTGTGAACTGAATGCCTTTAATCTGCAGTTTGTCCCACAGCAGTCTTTAATGCTGGTACTACAGTAAGACCATACAGACAAAGCTGTTGTTTTATGCATAGCAGTTGTTCATGCACAGCCCTAAGCAGGGAAAAAGATTTTCCTGAGTTGCTGGGAAGGTCATTGAGATGGCCCATTCTCTGCACAAACTGACTCCCTCTAGACAGTTTTAAGAGATCAATGAATAGCTTCATGTCAGTGTAAAATTTTATCTGAATACTGGTGCCTTGGCAGCTCAGTGTTCTCTTATTTATTTTTACTTCAGCTTCCCTGCTCAGAATAAGATGGTGTCCTACTGGGATGATTAAAACCAGTTGGCTGACTCTGAAGTCAGCACACTACATAGTATAGCACAAGATGAGATGCTCTGAGGAAGATTTTCTTGTATTATCTGCTCTGCTCTGCTATCCTGTTGCAGTAATTAAAACCCAACAAACCAGACAAAAAAAAAAAAAAAAAAAATCTTCCCTTCCACAACTGTGTTTGTCTTGAGAAATCCAGAAGTAATTTTGAATATTGAAGCACTCAAGCTATTTTTACATCTGTGTTAGAGCTGAGCTGTGTCCATTTTGGTTTAGTTTCTTTTAATAGTGCTAAAATATACCCACTGTGCATGGAGTTCTGTTGTTGTTAAGGATTAAACATATAAAGGAAAAACTGTAGGTTGCTGAGATGATGGTGCCAGAGAAGCACAAGATTTATTTTTTGAGACTTTTAAGTGTTTTATTTTATTTTATTTTTTTAATATGCAAATAGAGTACTGTAGAAGTTCATGAAGGACAGTGTTTGGAATGTGTAATATTAGCTTATTAAAAATAAGCAGTTAACATGTTCTCCCTAGTGCTGCCTTCTAGAGTTGCCTTCTGACACCTTTTAGTGTGGAGTGTAAACTATAACCAGCTATTCAACACTATGAATGCAAGGAGGTGAATTGCCAAGACAGAAGCATAAGGCTCTATGATTTGTGCAACTGTTTTGATTAAGATGCCCAGTGGCTCCTTGTGAGTAAGTTTACAAAACAAGGGCCCGTATGTATGGCAGTGATAAAGTGACTAATTAAGTGTCATGCCTGATACTCATGGGGAATAAATGTCTTCTAGCTTGATGTATGATACAGAGATTGCTCATACTTTTTGAACATACTTGTCTGCATATAGATGGTACTGATTATGTGAAAATGGCCTTGTCTGGAAGCTGATATAGCTAGGGTGATGGAGGGCTTCACACCTTAACTCTGCTAGTGCCAAGTGGAAATTACAAGGGGGCTTTGGTCTGTGTTGAGCTCTCTACTGTTTAGCTATTTATGCTTGAAACTACCTGGTTAAGTTTGGTACCAATGTAACCTGAAGGTGCACCTGTTTATTGGTGGGCAACAGTTGGCTTGAGAGCAAAACCTGAACTTTCGATTTTGCCTGGAATGTGCTCTGGATGTAATTCGGAGATGTTTTCTCATCTCCGTTTCTCTGAATGCTGTTGAAATGCTGTTATGTTCTTGATGACAAAAACCTAGCATGAGGCTATTATCAGTCTTCTGAATAGACAGTAATGTAGCTCTTCCATTTCAAAGGTATTTGGAATTTTCTGTGGATTAGCTTTGGTCCCACAACTGTCTCTTTAAAAGATTGGTATGGTTTCTTCTCTGTACTTCTTAGCACGAGATGGGCTCATAACATAATATATTTTAACCATGAGAGGAAAGGAAAAGACCACTTCTGCTAAGCCACAAGCATTTTGTACAGAGATATGTTTTGATTCAGCTCCCTTCATCCATCCCAGACTATAATTTGCTTTGCTGCAGGCTCCATAGGACTCTGCACAACATGTGTATGTTTTTGTCTAGTTATTTCAAAACAATCTTTAAAGCTTATGGAAGGTAATTATGAATTTGGGGGGGGGGGGGGGGAAAGACTTGGAAATAATCAGAATATCAGTTGGCTAGCTTCAGAAGTAAAGACCCACAGAGGCTTGGAGAAGGGGTATAGAGCATGGTTATTTCATTCTTTCACATCCTTTTTTGCTTGTGAATTCTTCCATAAGATATCAGCAAAACAAATAACTAAATAAATTTGGATTGCTTTTAATGGCATCTAATGACATTTTAGGAGTAAGGCAGTGAAGCCCCTGAAGCCCAAGGCTGCTGAGGGTGAGTGCCCAATACCTTGAACTGCTGACCCAGTTCCTTAGGCTGCTGCATGGATTGAGAGCCAGTAGTGATCTTTTCAATGAGCAAGGCTACCTTGGCAATCCTGGCTCCCCATCTGTCTTTCTTTCCTGTTATGAATAGACAGTGCTGACACTTCTGCACATGAATATAGTCATCCACCTACCTTAGCCATTGTGTATGTCTAATGGTTATTATCCATTTCCAAAACTCTTTTCTTGATTTGCAAAACAAATTTCATACTAGTTGTGTGATGCAAGAGGAACAACATGTGTGCTTGCCTCAGCATGTAGAGACCAGAGTGACAAGTGTCTCTCCTGCTTGTACCCAGCACATCTATCAGTTGGAACTGTACAGAAGCAGGGTGGGAAAAGTGATTTATGCTCTAGTTTTGCAGGTATAAAGAGTTAAATGTGTTACTAATGTGTTACTAATCATTATTAATATGCGTTCAGTGTTAAAAAAGGATAACACTTGTAAAATTGGGTAACTTCAGTATTTATAACTGCCTTAAGTATCTTTATGCAACTAAAAAGAGTGACATGCTCTTAGTGTTAGAATGGGGCTGGAAGTGGAAGACAACTATGAATCAAGCTTTTATCAGAAATCAACTTTATTTATTTATTTATTGGGGGGGGTTGTTTCTTAGACTTTTTTTTTTTTTTTTTTAATGTGTCCTTTTGTTATGCATTCAAACACTTTCTTAAGGGAATCTGTATGAGATGCCCATTGCAAAGGGTGCAGTGTACATCCGGGAGGCAGAGGCAGCATCAGCAGTTCAACTCTATGTGAAATATTTTGGACACTTGCCATTTTTTTTCTCATGTATTTAATAGCTTTCTTAATGTCCTGGCTATCTGGATTAGCAGAGAGACCTAGCAAATGGAAGGTAAAGAGCTCTGTGTGCATGCTCATGGGTGATAGGCACAAATTAGAAGGGCTATGGGAAAAGACCTCCCTGACATACAGCTGTTGTGCCATGTGCATATGTTGGGGAGGGGGAAGGCAGGTGGTTTTCTGATCAATACCGTTATACTGGTCTGAGCAACCTTGTGGATGCAGTTATGGATTACGCCCCCTTCACATAATATGAATTTATGCCTCTATCCCTACAGAAGAATCGGACTGCAGTGAATTATGCTTGCAGAGCTACAGTATGGTTCAAATTATGTGAGTAGACAAGACTTATTTCCAGTTCTTAATGAAACAACAGGGACAGATCCAAAGACTGTCAAAATTAATGACAGGATTCCTGTGGGCTGCTTTCCATTTATTCAAGAGCCACCTAAGAGGCCACTTGACCCTCTAGAAAAAAAATAAATATATAATATTCTCTGACCCTTGGGCTAATTTTCCCTCTCAGGCTAGTGGAGAGGACCCCTATTATTATTTTGGGAGGTGGCTCAGGCTCTGGTATTGGATGCAAGTTCTTTGAGAATGTAATTAGGAAATACATCACTTCAGCATTTTTATTGTAAACATACGTCACTGTAACACGCCATTGTTATGAAATAAATATCTGATATTCTGGAAATATATAGCAATCTCATTTATTTTCAGAACAGAAGGCAGGCAACTTTTCTTCAAGATCACAAAAATGTCTATTGCTGCTGAAAGCATGCTTTGTGTTAACTTCTAGAGTCAGTGGGTTTAAGCCCACGTATGTGTTGGCACAAGCATTCCTTACTGTTAGATGTATGTTGTATGAAGATGGCAGTAACTTTGTGACTGATTAACAAATGCTGGCAGAATTGCTGGCTCTCCTTGAGAAGAAAAGTCATTCTTCTCCCTGACTGTCCTGGAGCTATTCAAAGACATCTGTGGAGCCTGCCTATATGTAGTGTTTTGTGTTGCTTGTGTGCACCTTTGGGAACATCATTCCTTTGTTTTGTGCCAGTGGAAACAAATATGACACTGCTGCTGGTGCAGCATATTCCATATGTTTTTCCTCCATACTATTTTCTGTTTCAAACCCTTCCAGTACAAAAGAAAGCATTGTTCCAGTCAGAAATCAATGTCATTTTCCAAAGGCATAGAGGCTTGATTGTGTGAATCCCCATACATTTTTGGATTTAAAAGCTTAAGTTGTCTGATCCAAGACACTGAGTGTTTGAACCTGTGTGTTTATAGCAGATTTACATGACCTGGTGTTTTCTTCAGTTATGTGCCACTTTTGATTTCCTGTTCTCTGCCTGTTTTTTTTGCTACGTACAGGTGTAGCTATTGTTTTGGGTTCAGTGGACATGGTTCTGCCTCATCCCTGCACTGCTGATGGCTGACCTTTTCCTGGAAAGTGGCCATTTGTCAATGTAAATGCATGTGGTGTAGATGAATGAGGCTTTTGTTGCTGATTTTTATCACATTTTTAACTGAAATATGCTATAATATGCATTTGCCCTACATACATTTTCATGGTTTATTTAACTCTACCTTTTACAAATCTGTTTCTATTAAAAAAAAAAAAAGTAGAACTCAGGTAAAACTATACCGTCTTTCATCCAACTGGATGTTTAAGTTCACACCAGAGGAAGTATTTTCTGAATTTGAGAAATCGGTGTTCTTTCATTCTAAATCCATAGAAATGTCCAATGTCAAAATGAAATTAACACACGTCAACTTCTAGACACTTTTCTCTGAAAGTCATTTGTCTGTTGCCATGGTGATCTAACTTTAACTGAGGTAACGGTCTAGATGAGATTATGCAGAGCCCAGCATTTGAGGTAAATAGTACTCTCCACATGTAGGTGTTGCTATGACAATAGTTGGCTCCCACAGCTTTGCAAGATCACTCAAATGATGTGCCCCTGTCCAACCTGGAGCACAGGTGAACTTTAAGGATGGCCACAGTTCTGAAAAAGTGATGTTTAAGGCCATTCTGGAACAACTGTTGCACTGCTTTCTGATCTCCTGCACCTTGCTTGTTGTCAAGGCTGTGCTGCAAAACTGCAGTGTTAATGCAGTGCAATTTCCAGCTACAAAAACGTGGTGTTCTGTGGTAAAGCTAGGGCACAGCTTTCTGCTGAGCAATAACTGATTACAGTACCTAAAACTGTGTCTGTCCTGTCCTGGGCTGTATCTCAGATCACTATGGTCCCGACTCTTGTGTGATGCCTGAGAACCAGCCTTTCTGGCATGTGGGACCATCCCCAATGCCCAGGTCTGCCTCCATTACTGGCTATGGGCTTTACCTTGCACCATTCTATTTGAGGAGTAAGATGAAGCCCAAAAATGAGGGAAGATGACATTATCCCTACTTTAAACTGATTCCAGGCACAACCCTCTGCGGAAGGGGAGACATGGTGGTAGTGTTCTCTAGTCAGTATGTAACTACATCCTTTCTCATGCACCTTAAACTTGTATTTGTAGTATCAGTTATCACTGTCTGTGTAAACAGCTTGCAGGCCTTCATGCTGCCCTATGAATGAGAAACAAGTTATGCAGTCCATCTCCCTTTCCTGCACTCCTTGCCTTGCAAACATAGGAAAGTAACAGGGTACAGAACCAAGTACTAAGTGTCCAAAACACATCTTCCTCTGACTTCCTCTGAGACATCAGGTACTAAGAAGTACCACAGTGAGTTTGTTTGTGTGTGTGTGTTTTTGTGTGTTTGTTTTAACAGAAGGAGTTCATCTACACCCCACCAGGAAGCTTCTGCACCTTGTGCTCCTCTGTGTTTTCCTCACAAATTGACTATTTTGCTGTCCCACTGATTCCAGAAAGCAACAGGGAAAAATTCTTAAGAAACTGCCCTATCTGAAGTGACAGCTCAGATATGAACAAATACATAGGCACCTCAAAACGCTATTTAGGTATAGCAAGAATGGCTTGTTTTTACATCAGTCTTTCGCTTTGTCTGCCTACGTGCCTTCTCATCAGCCTAAGCTTTTACTGGAAGTGGTGCATAATTCATTGTTTCCTATCCATTATGAATATATTTTTTTCATATTGAATTTACAAATTCACAGGTTTCTTAAAATATAGGGTTGGCACTTATCATTTGCAGTAGTTGTTCATTCCTTAGTGATCATATTTACTAAAGAAGTCCATTGGGAATGGGATATTCATCTTTCAAATTTAATAAGTGCACACTCTTGGGATCACAATAAAACTTTTATGTAAGCATCCAGAGTATGTGGGTAACATGTATTTTCTTCCTGAGACCCATGCTTTAAGGTGGAAGAAAAACAGTGTCAAGGCTAGGCATTATGTTCTTATTTCACACACTGTATAAAGTACACATACACCTTTACTGAATACAGCATTCATCACTTTGTCTGGCAAGTCTGCCTTTCCTTAACAGTTCCTTTGTGCTTTTAAATCACTCACAAAGTAAGTATGCATCAGGTTAAACATGAGAGTTCTAGGTAGCTGTTCATTCCTTCACTTGTTATGGTCTTTAACTTCTTCAGGACAGTACTATGGTGTTTAACAAAAACTGTAATTCAATCTGACAGCCAAGCACCTGAAGTTGCTAAAAAATTTTGTTCTGTGCAGTGTCTTGTCTTTTTCACGCCAGCATAACTGCTCTCTGCCACTAGAAATGAGCCAGAAGACTTCTATTAGTTGAGATAAATGACTGTGTAAACTTTTTGTTGCCTTTTATTTCCAGAGTGAAGTTATTGAGACAGTCATTTACCTGACTGCTTGTTTTTAAAGGATTGAGCACGTCTGTATAGAACACAGAAAATTTGAGTGCCTCAGCTTGTTGTCCTTCTGGGTTCAGCTGATACTGAATTGCATAAATTTGGGCCTGAACCTGAGGGAGGTGAAGCACTTGTATTCACGAGAGATGAGTGCCAAATAGAACTGTTGATAGCAAATGAGAACACAATGTAAGAATTATATGTATAGATAGACCTGAGGTTAACCTTAAAATGAGGGGGCAGACTTAAACTGCAGGAATTCTGGAGAAAGAAAAAATTGTTAGAATTTCAGGTTTTACAGTTTTGTAGGTTGCTTATTTCCAATTCATATTAATTCCAGATCCACAATCTTGCAAGGAAACGACAAAAACTGTTGTAATTGGAGTCACACAATCAGCAGTGAGGAGCTGATAGAATCTCTGAACTGCCATGATCTGTTACAGGCAACACAGCGTGAGTCAATAAGGAATGCAGGTCTCGAACTCGTCTTCTCCTTGAGGATCTCTTGGTGCACACCCTTAACCATTGGAGACTCTGCAGCTCTGTAGAAACTGCCTCCCAGAAATGACACTTTCTTTTGCCTGAAAACATAACTCTTGCATGGGTTTAATTCTGGCCAACAGTTTCTGTGCTGCGTGATGAGCTCAACCTGGCACCCATGGGTAATGGTGATTAAACTCTAACCCGAGTTACTGAAGAATTCTAGTAATATCCTTGAATCACTATTCAACCTCTTCTACATTTTCCACAGTGAGAGCTAAAAGAAGGTTAGGAAACCAAGAATGGGCTGAGGTTTCATTCCATGACTCTTTGTGAAGCTGATTCAGAGTAAGGTGGGGATACAAATGACTCCTCCTGACAAAGGAGTAACATTGTCCATGATACTCAAATTTTATACCTCAATGGCCTAGGTGTAGTTTGTTGTAGAGACAACAGAATAGCCTTAAACTACCATTTTAAGTGTTTTGGTGGCTGTCACTATCATCACCCTTCATAGTTTGTTCCAGTGATTAATTACTCTGTTGTCTGCCCAGGTTCTCGTCTAGATTTAGATGGCATCCCTGCTGCTGCAGAGATGAAGCTAGACCTAGGAGCAAGTCTCTGCCACCTTCACTCATGTTGACTCATACTTTGTAATACCTAGGAATGACTCAGGAAAGTCGTTGAAAACAGGTCTGGCTGTATATTCACAGTAATCTACATGAGAGATTTGGCTTCTGGCATTCTCTATGTCATGGAAGAGAGAAGGAAGTACTAGCTTTTATTAAAATAAAAAGCTTGTTTATCAATTACTGAAGTTTAAAATAAATCCCTGGGAATTCAAAATAACTCCCTACTTACCTGGACTTTCCCTGGGATCACAGAGGACCAGCAGCTTTCCCTGTGCTGTTTTGTTGGGAATTATACCTACAGAGGAGGAAGCAAAAAGCAAGAGGTGATTCTGCCTTTACTAGGTTAGCTCCTTGATGGTGATTTTCATACTGGTATTATTCTATGACATTACTTCCCTTATTCAGGGACATAAAACCAACACACAGTAAAACAGTTTTTATGATAATTAATTCCCTGCAATTTATGAGATTTACAGGCTGAACCCCTGGTAAAACTCACAAATTCTACTTAATAAAAATAAATAAATAAGTAAAAATTGCTTTACTAGCAGCCAAACTTTAGTAGGTTTATCAAAGAATAACTTTTTTTCTTCTCTGATTTACTGTAACAGGCAGAAAGATGGTTTGAGGGTCTCATAGTACCATCTTTAACAAATTATGGATCTTTCCCTACTTCACAGGAAAAGACTATGTTGATTTTAGTGTCACACCACCATGGACCAAAAACTGCTTTAACTAGATCTAAAGTTTGATACATTTGGCAGCAAACAAGACATCTTTGTGAAAGAACTACAGAATTTGTGTATTGATTCCACTGGGTAAGTGGAAAAGAATATTGCAATGCCTCTTCATTTTTGAGCAATTTAAGATAACTAAGATAAGTACTCTCCAGGTAATGTTTGTTAATATTGGAAAGAGTTTCTGAAAGACTTCAGGGTAAAATATAAATTTACATTTTCTTTAATGACAGGTGTTTTCCTCAGCTGTATAGAAATCATACTGAGTAAAATTAAAATAAAAATTGACTAAGTTTTATGATTAGTAAAACTCATTATACAATTCAGAAAAATGAAGGGTTTATCTGGAAACTCTTCATATTATTCCAGGCTACAAACCTACCAAATTAATATAAGACTTAATGTCATTTGTGTCATGTGAAATTTGTTTTCTGAGGAGAAAAAACAAAACAAAACAACAACAACAAAAGCTTGGTGGAATTATAAAGAACTTTCTCACTTTAAAATTTTGTTGACATAATACTAAGATTTACAGGAGACTGAAAGTTAAAGATGACTTCTGTTTATAAAATGCCCATAGATATACATCAAGAAAGTGGAGAAACTAATGTTTGGAGCTTAGTCAGTAAATGCATATTAAAGATTAATGTGGTGTGTGAGTGTATATATAAAAAAAGAATAACATGGAGAACGAAAATATTAGCACATTATACGGAAAGGCATTTTTGAATCACACTGACCTCTTAACAATGGATTTTCTGATTTCAGAATTAGTTTTGATTACATCAATGCTGAGAGTTACAGAAGCCAGAAGTTGTGGAAACTTTTATGAAAAAAACAGATATATGAGGAGTTCTGTAATGTCACCAAATCACGTCAAGGAAGTTAGACTTAGAACAATAGCATAGTATATAGTGCCATTGTATGCCAGGACCCTCTTGAAAGAATCTAATTCACCATAATTTGATCTATTATTTCTTGACATACAATGGGAATTTTGTATGTATTATTCATCTAAATTTTATATGAACTATTCTTAAATTATTTTACTTTCACCAATGTAAACTTTTAGAATGTTTTTAAGATAAATTTCAATATTCATGTATCTGTCTAATCTACTCTGATCAGAAGAACTATTAAAATAGCACACATTTACTCAACTGAGGCACTTCAAGAAATTTGAATTTTGCATCCTTCTAGTGTTCAAGAGGCCCTTTCTTTTTTCTTTAGCTAGTTGGCCCACATCATGCAATGATTTTGTTTTTGAACATCTTTGGGAATCACAGGAGATTCCCTGAGTACAAGAGTTTCTTATTAACATCTCTTATTTTCTTGCCAGATATGAAGACCAGCAGTGAAACTTCCCAATAATCTAATGCAACAAATAGGAGCTGTGGATTTGAATGACTCTCAGAGTAGAAAAAGATATTGTTCTTCCCCCCCCCGACACACGCACACATAATGGCAGTGAAGTGATCTTACAGATTCCTGCAATTATTCTCTCATTCAAAATTTCCAAGGGATTATTCAGTTCTCCTTTATACTTATTACCTCTTCGATCATTTGCTTAAAAAAAAACAGTAGGCTCAGTAACACATTTCGTTAAAATTATTCATACCAGAAGAAAAATTGGAAAACAAGAATTTGTAGTGGGTTCTTTTCTGTTTATGAGGATTTGGGACTGGTAGATATGGATGCTTGTGAGACTCAGAATAGGCCATTACGTGTTACCAGATGTGTTAAAATAACAATCTCAAAAATGTTTATTTAAGAATCAAAGTTAGCTCATTATTTTGGGTTTACTTTTGTAAGTAGGACTTTAAGCAAGCAAGTCTGCTTATTTTGACTGAAGTATCCAACTTTCCTCTCTGTGAGAGAATGGAGGGTAATCATGCTGCAGCAATGCCAAGCAAGGTCACCAAAATGCTTTCAGAGGGACTTTGCTATGTAGAATATTTTGGAATACTGGTTGAGCCAATATTTACTTTCAACTTTAAAAGTGCCTGTCTTCAACCAGATACTTACACAGATAATTATAAATATAGTAAAAATATAGATAATGACAAAGCCTTTCAGACTAAGCCAGATTCCAAAACGTAAGTAACTAGCAAGAATACAAAGGTCTTCCAGCAGTTGTATGACTTGCCCAGTTTCCATGCAATTTTCCCCTTACCAAAAGTAACATTAGGTAACAATGTTTTGCAGGGTTTCTTGAAAGTTAAGGTTCTATGTGAGTCTGAAATGCCTGGGGAGGACATGAATGGTAGGTTACTTTGAATGGAAGTATCGCTGCCACCAGTTCCTGCTCTGCTGCTGGGAAGATATTAACATGAGCAGTCCTGCTGGTTTGAACTGTAGCAGTAACTGAAAGTAATCTATTTCATAGATTACTAAGGTTTAGACCACACAGGTCATGGAAAGCAGAACTGAACAATGTTCAGAATATGCTTTTGTACCCTGGAGTAGCTGCCTATGTCATCCCAACCTTCCCGTGTTTAGGGTAGATAAGAGTTACTCAGCTGTAACTCAGAGCATTTATCCTAGGAGGTTACTTCTCACTATTGTACTGGAGAGAGTGTGTGCTCAGGTAACAAAGATAGGTGCAATGGCAGTCTTCAGAATGAAGCACCAACTCTGGTGTAAATTACTTGATGCAAGTCATATGAAATATATCCTTCACCACTGACATTTTCTCCCAGTCTCCATGGAGACGGGGATTACTTTTAACTCATACTCTTATAACTCTTTTATAGAGAGGGAGGAACATGAATGAAAACGCACAATAACTTTGATCCAGTTTATTTTTGTTTAATAAAAGATATTCCCTATTATTGAGATGAAGTTGAGATCACATTGATGATAAACCAATTCTGGCAATGTCTGTTTTCCATAATTTTGAAGTTATAGTGAAGGATTAACTTTATTTCATGAAAGAAAAACAGTAAAATTACATATTATATTTGGCTTCAGAGTCTGTGTATCCCCAGAAGGAATATTCCCTCTGTCTCCTGCTCCATCCTCTTCTACCTGCCAACAGGTGTGAAGGCTGGCAAGCTGCCTAGAAGGTTCTACAACTTTTAAATTAAAGAGCGGTGTTAATTTGGGAAGACTTCCTCCTACCTCTTGCAGGTGGAGTATGCCATAATTTTGACTCATCCACACTGTTCCTGGGAAGAGATCCTCTTTCAAAACTTTCAAAACATACATGTACTGTGATATACCTGATTTTCCAGGGTTGCTTTTTTTCTGTTTCCTGGGTTAACTTTTCAGAGTGGTCTCCAATCAGATGCTGGCACCATGGCACTCACAATTGTACCAAACTTTGATATTTTTGTTATTTTTCAGGCATGTGAGTCCATTAACAGCATTGGTATGAAGTAGTTTTACAAAGGCAGGGATAACTATACTCTCATTTTGAAGAATGTCTGGAGACAGAAGATGTAGCCAGGGTAGGAATGAGAGTCTTCAGTGAGGGAGAAGTCCTCTGGGCACAATTTAGACAGCCTTGACACTATTCTAACCTATAGTATAGGGAGATAAAATGTCTTCCAGCTGCCTGCTGGATCTGGAAGCAAGAAACTTCAGCAGCTTTCCCCGTGAGGCCCTACAGAAACTATGTGCAGTAGCAGAGAGAGCTGCTTAATTTTAAGGTAACAAAGCCTAGGCATTTTTAGAGAAGTTTCAAAAGTGAATTGCTTTGGTTTTTGAGGTTCAGAAGAGAACAAGAAATGGAAACCCTTTGAAAAAAGGAAAAGGGATGGTGTGGACCTCAGTTTAGTTTTCCAAAATTTCATCATCTGCCAGGGAGGTCTATGCAAGATTGCAGACCCAAGGGAACCACAAACACAGTTGGCTTAAACTGGCTTTCCTGCTGGCTCACTAAGACAAGTGGGAAGTCCGAGGTTTGTAATCTCCTTTTAAGTTTTCTCTGGACTTAAATTGCTTAGAGTTTGTTTGCTTGTTCCCTTCCCCCCACACCTCCCAACCGTTTAATAGGAAAACTAAGGATAAAATGTTAAGTCTCTCCTCTCTTATTAAAATACCCCCAAACAAGTACAGAACAGAGCAGAGAGAAATAACCCCAGTGACCACTAGCCAAAACTCACAAGTAGTATGTGCATATCTGAAATAGTTGGTGCACTCGCATAGGAAATCGCTGGATATTTTACTCCTCTTGCAGCGGTTTAGTAACTGGCTGTGGAAGCTCATTCCCCACTTGAAAAAATCATGAATTATACAGTTTTTACATCTGTTGAGCATGTTGTGCTTCTCAATCATCCAACTATACCGAGCCCTAAGTTTTCTGCCTTCACAATGAGATCACTGTTTTCAAGCACGTTCTAGTGGCATTTTGTCAAGCCATGTGTGTTTTCAGGATGGGGGCAGGGAGGGAGGAATAAAAGTATGCTGCCATTTCATAGGATTACAATCTACTTTTCAGCCTACATAAAACTGCAACTGACCCATCAACAAAAAATATTATTTGTTTACTATTTCTTATCCCCCTTGAAATGGTCTGACTGTTGTTTGGAAGAAGAGGATGAAAGGGAGGAATATTTTTCACTTTGGATTTCAATTCCTGATCATCTAAAAACAAACTACAACAACCGACAACCCAACACCCAAAACCAAAAGACTATAATAATAGTAACACAAACAATAAGGCAAATAATAAGACAAGCCCACAAAACTCCAGTCATCCTTAATACTCTCAAGATATATGTCACTATGTGAAAACTCAATTTTGCTCTAGCTGCATGGTGTTTTGAGTAAATCTCAGCTATTAAACAAGGGCTGACCATGAAAACACTATTGTAGAGAAGGGAGACGTAGTATTACCATTTTACTTAGACACCGGCTTAAGGAAACTGCATATGCTAATCAGCAAGTTTTAAATCAAAGCGCTCAAGGTGCTATTATAAAATAGCAGGAGGTAGATTCCAAAGGACTAAGCACACACTCAATGTGGGAAGATATGAAGTGGAAAGAACTTTGTAGAAATTATCCATTGGCAATTTACTGTAGTGAAAACGAATGGGAGTTAATACATTTATCTTGAGTCATTCAGGACCCAGTGAGATCCCTTCAGCCTGAACAATTCCCAAACAGATACTAATCTCCTTCACAGAATGAGTTTGATCATTGCCCTATTAAGGTGTTTTTTTCACTCATCATTTGAAACATAGTCAGCTATAGTAACTCTTCCACTGGCCAAAATTCAGATGTAAAGAATACATATGTGATGAATATTCACTACTAAAGTGCATACAGACAGCTTAAGGTTTTACACACCTCTTGTACTTGCTTTTTGGTTTTGAACACACCATGTATAGCTTACATTATTTGAAGAAGAGGAATGGGCATTCCCATATAAACTCATAACAAGCATGGCACTGTGGAAAGGTACTGAAAATCACAGCCTCTGGGAAGATATGCCAGGCTAGCAGTTGGATCAAAAATATTTATTCTTTCTGAGAAGCTCAGCATGTGAAGAAAACTCTAAGGACAAAGCTCTTCTAAAGCACTTAGGCTATCAGTGCTTAATTCAGGTAGTCTAAGTGGCTGTAAATCACAAGTGTTCCCTGTACAGTTGGCAGGCATGGCCAGCTGGGCCCAGCTGGGCTGTGGGTGTGTGAAGAGAGAAAAGTGACACCACAGTCTCCTGACTATTGGGAAAGATGTGACACCTGGCTGTAGCATCTGTTTTCTCTGCTGCCCAGGGGAATGGACAGAGAAGAGAAAGAAGTAGGCCAAACCAGAGCCATGGACACCTCTAGCTTGATGAACTGTGATGCTACAGTGATATGATGTGCTGTGATGCACAGTGTGAGCAATGGCAGTGTGCTGTCTGCTTCTGGCTGGTCTCAGAGCCTGCTCTTTAGTGCCCAGTTTTCTTTATTAAGCCTAGGATTAGCCATACTGTCTATGGAGAACTGAAGAAAATGGAAAACTGTCTATGGAGGACTGGAGAAACTGAACCACTGGCTCTTAGCTCGTGTCTACAGTATGCTTTACTTCTCCCCCCCGCCCCCCCCCCCCCCCAGGCCCAGCTTCAGTAGCATATTCTAGGCAAGCTCAGCAATACCTCAGTGAAATTTTGAGAGGATAAATCACAAGTTGTCTTTACCCTACCATGGGATATGATTACAACATGGTGGTAATCAACACTGCACAGGGGCCACTGTATTTTGTCACTAACTGTCAGGGGCTTGGGACTGCGTTACTCCAACACAGCCACCACATGGGGTTTGTTCTAACAGGGTACCATGATATCCATAGGGTGCTTGTAACCATGCTATTGATCTATGGGATTTCAAACTATCTCTGCCTACATGGCGACAGAGCCCATGTAGCTTCTCCAAATGTTCTGGAGAGTCATGACTTGTTACCACCCAATAGTATGATTGTCTAAGTAAGAGCTAGGCTCAGGTGTAGGGAAAATCCCTCTTTAGGGACAATATTGTTGTGGTAAAACTTAATAAAAAATACTTGCCTACCTGTGGGTAGATGAAAGCTGCATGTTGTTTATATTTAAGTTAAATAAATAAAGAATCCTATGCTACATAGGAGACAAGGCTGAGGTCTCTCCTGGTTCCAGCTGTTACAGCAAATGTCCTCAGCGTGGTTCATATTTTCTCTCTTCCTGTTTTTGTCCCCACCAAAAAAAAAAAAAAAAAATAATAATAATAACTTTTTGGACCTTGAGGACAGTGACTTGTAGGTAAGTTTTGTCTATGTAAGCTCAATATTTCATTCTGATGAAACCTTTACACGCGTGGGTGCCTCTGCTTTTTCCACTTAGATCATAAGACTTGGTGTTTACGTTATACTTATGGACATTACCCTGTCTTTAGTATGATTTCTTTATCCCATCACAAAACATACCATGTAACCTGTAACTCAGGATACAGAAATTCTATTCAAAAATAAGGAAAAAAAAAGTCTGTGATTGCTCTTCTACTTGGCACATAACTGAATATAATCTGATGTGTAAAAATCAAAGCTGGCCAAGAAAGAAATCTGAAAGAGAATGAAGATCCTCAAATAAGGTGTTTGCTGTGTATAACTAAGCTGCATTTTGATTTTATAGTATTTATGCTGAGCTCTGTCATGACAAGAGTTAAGAAAAGGGTTGAAGACTTGAGAGGGGGGAGCCTACAGCCTAATATTAGCATCACTGTTTTGTTTCAGGACACTGTCACAAAGAGGATGAGAAGCTGAAACATCTTTGGTATTACCACTTGCATGTTAAATGGGATTCCCCCCTTGAAGATATTTTTGCGTTGTCAGAGGAAGGAAATGGCAGCTGTGAAGTTGTGCTCTTCTCATGCAGACCGCAGAGCACACCCCACCCCCCTGGAAATTCATGCCAGATGCAGGAAAGAATGAGCAAGGGTTTCTAAGTGGACACTCAGCATATGGAAAGGAATAGTTTAGCAACTAGAAGGTCTTGGATAATTTCAACAAGTCTCAGCACTGAAGCAACACTTAAAGAAAATCTGCTCAGGGGCTCTCAGTAGTGTAAAATAAAGATCTGTATGTCTTTTCATCTTCATGGAAACCAAGTTTAAAACTGGCCTGCTGAAAGCTCTTTTTTAATATGTTGTCTGCATGCTTGTTGTGAAGTAATAGTAGTAAATGCTAGGTTTTGAGGAACAGTAAACTGAGGTAACAAGGTACTTATGAGAAAGCAAAGGTTTTGACCAGCTTAAGTGAGACAGCTAGGCCCTTTCTAGCTCTCTGCCTCCAGAAGGTACATAGACTCCTCGGCCCAAAGCCATAGCTATTGTAACTGGAGTTGATTAGAAAATGGTAAGCATTTTCCATAAAACAGACAAACTCAAGAAATGTTTTGTTTAAAAATATTAACAGAAACTTTCAACTAAAACAGCTGAGCACCCAGAAGTCCAATTTTATTTTCCAATTTTTTGGAAATGTTTTGATAAAATCTTGGCTTTCAGAAACACAGATGAAATATTTTTGGGATCACTTAGCCATAGACAAAAAGAATAACTTGAACAAAACACAAAGTCTCCAAAAGTATCCATTTCAGAAGGAGAGGCCTTTTCCTTCTTTTGCTGAAAAATGTTCTGATTGAAAAAATGTGACCTTCGAAGTTTATTGGGCTAAGTAGAGAAGTTAATACAGGACATCTTCGCTCTGCCATGAGCACTCCTAACAAATTGCTTCATTCTGTCCCCCACTTGGGAGCGTAACCACCCAGTGAACCACACTGTGCTGCAGAGCCAGAAGTAGATATGCTTTAAGCTCAAGAGAAAGAACTGAGTCAGGTGTGTAAGGAGCAGAAGAAAGAACAAGGTTAGATCTGCCAAGAAAGAAGATTCTTCTTCAGTTCAGAAGTAAATTACAGGTAGAAAGGAGAGAGAGAAAACAAGGTCACATATTTAAAGGAAAACATGTGCTTGCTGGTCTCTGAGCTTCAGTAATAGACTTGTGTTCTTTGGTCCTTCACCACAGCCATCTTTTTAGTGCCCTAATTTCTTGACTCACTAACTGATAAACAATTTTAATGACATGGTACTAGGGATATTTTCTGAAGAGCTTTTCACATTTTCTGTCTTCCAGTGTTGTATTAAATTGCAGTTATTTAGGCACAGCTGCTGCCTTCTCCAAGCATGCTTATGGTGTCAAGGTAGGCTGTATGTTCAAATTTGAAGGTCGGGTCACAGAGCTCTTGCCATCGGTAATGCAGTTGTTTTTCTCTTGTACAATGTGCAGCTTATTCTTCTTCATGAACAATAGATTGAAGCTATATCCTTATTTCAATTTACGTCAGCACTGGATATAAGTGGAAATATTACATCTCATTGTAAATGGGAACATTTATTCTTATATTTTGTGTTGTCTGTGTATCATGGATACACTTAATATCTGTGCTGCACACAATATATAAAATTATATTAGGAATACCTCCCTTCTTGGTTTTCCTAGCTGGAAGCAGTAAATCTTTTTTTTATAAACTGTACCCAGGCGTTCCTGGGCACTCAGAATCACGAGGGTGCTGCATCTCTCTAGTCACACAATGGGCCTGGTAGAAAAGTTCATTTTTGCCTTTTTAATTCAGCAAGGAAAAGGACTGCCTTCTTGCAAACCAACCATGCTAAACTGCATATTAGAAACTTTTGCTCAAACAGTTTATAACAGATTCCAAATACACTCCTCAACAAACATTTGCTTTGGTGCTGTAGCCTGCTGAGGATTATACTTGCAAGTCATTTAAGCATAAGTTTAAATAAAGATATTCTTTAAATAAATATATTTTTAAATATTGTTTTAGTCTGATATCAAGGCTTCCAAGACATTATCATAATGATAGGAAATTATATGCAGTCTGGGAAAATCCTTATTATCATCCTTGATTAGAAAACATATTTAAATGCATTAATGGACACAGCATTCAAACTAGTCTGCTAAGTCATATTCATCTGCCAGTTGATACAGATCCTCTCTAATTTGGGTTGTACTTGGTACAAAACTTTTCAGCACCTTCTGGGAGGTGGATCATTCCTTGTTTTCATTTGGGAAAGTTTAATTCTATGGTAGTCTGGGAAAAAGCAAGTAGTACTGGTAATTTACTGTTCTGCAAGCAGTATATTTCTCAAAGGCTGAACTTTAAGGACATCACATGCATGATTCTGTTTCTAGCAGTGTCTTCTGTGAGTTGAGCCTGTTCCTTTCAAATTTAGTTTCTTCTACATCTTTTGAAATTCCCACTTTGTTATCTTAGAGTCATAAATGTGATGCAATTATGCAATACTGAATTAGGGGATACAATAAACTTTGTTGTTGTTGTAGGTTGTTTGTTTGTTTTTAAATGAAGGATTTTCAGCCTGCATTTTCATCTTGCATCAGGATTTTCATCTTGACCTTGGAAGTAGACCTAAAAAATCACTTCCGGATAATGGAAATAGTGAAGTAACATAACAGTGCAGTTTTTTCTTGTCTTGAAATTATATTTTATTAGGTCTTGTTTATTTCACCTTCAGATTTGGAGGACAAGGTACTAATGACAGTAAAGATACATGATGTCTGGGAATGGAGTGCATTTTGACCAATGACAAATAAATATAGATGATTCCATTTAAAAACAAACAACAACAACAAAAAAAGAAACAAAGAATCCCACTGTTTCTCTCTCTTTTTTAAGTTCTTTTAGTTTTCTCTCAATTTTTTTTTTTTTTTTTTTTTTTTTTTTTTTTTTCTCCCCTTAGTGGTTTTAAGTTCAACTTTTGCAGAAAGAAAACCCTAAAGTATTACAATAGCAAAAACGCCATGTCCTTTATAATGGAACACCTATTCAGGATATCAGGGGGTTAGATGAGCTTTTCATAAAAGTATAACAGTAAAAGGAGAACCGTGCTTATAATTTATAGGAACACCTCCCATATAAATCACAAATACGGGTAGTGCTGATACTGCATTGCATTTCAGTCACTTCTATGAAATATATAGGAAAAGATGTTAAGCATGCTCATGGTCTGGATTAGATCAGAAAGGTCATCTAAAGACATATTTAGATCTAAGAAGAACTACAATTTAGTAAATTCACTTTAACCTGGCCTGTGATACAGTTACAGCTTTATAAAGAATGTCATTTGAAGGACTTCTGAATGCTGCTGCTCAGAAAATGAAGTTCTTTGGGGTTTCTTTTTGTTGCTGAGAGAAGTGCCCACCATCTTTTTATCAGATGGCTTCAAAGAAAAACTGTTGCAAACTGAAATCTGTTGGAATAGACTATTTCTATTAAAATTATAAATTCATGGAAAGACTATAACTTCCATAATTTTCCTTTTCTGCCTTCAAAATAAGGGGCAAATCACAGTAACAAAACATGACCAAGGAAATTCTCTAGGACGGAAAAAGCTTCTGCAGAAAATGTTTACCCACATTACTTTTAATATGAAATTGCACAGAATCATGGTGAGGATGGAGGAGAGACATTGATTTCAGCATACTTTACCCTTTCATTGGCCTGTAGAAACATTTGCCATGTAGTGGAAAGTCTGAAATGAAAGGTCTTCTGTGTGGCACTACAAAACCAAGAACAACATATTTCAATAAGAAAAATGAAAGCAAGAACCCAAACCCCAAAACAATCTATAAGGGTCCTTTCAGTTATTGATGATAAGAAAGCTGAGTGGCATAATCTATTTGGGGATTTTAGCTAATTTATGTATAATTTCTCCCCTCTGTATCTCCTCCAAGTCTCTGTTTTCAAGATGCTTGAAAAATATGAAGAATCAGGCCAGGTCGAAGTCAGGCCATTTCTTCACGCAGACTACAGAGTTAATCCTTTGTGTAACTCCTTTGTATATTAGAAAATTAATCTTCAGCTGGTGAACTGAGCTATCACCTTCATGGCACTGGAATTGTCCACAGGGAGCTGTGTAGGGGCCCAGATCTTGGCATAAACTAGTTCTTCTTACTTGAGATTTTTCCAGCATTCCTGATTCTGCATCTGTATGAATGTCTCAGGTATAATTTCTGTGTGAGGTCAAGTGCTCAAATCTTTTACTATTAGAACTGCACTTAGGTGCATTAGCTTCAGTGTGACATAAACATGAATTAGAGAGCTACTATGAATAGGGCCCTTTTCAAGAATAATGTCCTTCCATTAACATTAAGAACAGGCTTCCTAAATGACCTCTGTAATCATTCTCTTAGCACAAGTAGGTAGCCTTGTAAAATTGCTGAAGTCATGGATATTTTGAGGTTTTGTCACATATTATGCTGTTAAATCAGTCGTGAAAGTAAAACTGAAGTTCTGTATCCAGATCTGTGGGAAATTTGGGGTAAAAACCAAATCAAGCTTACTTGGATTTGAGCTTTCCTTTCTTTCTATTCTTTTGGACTCACACATGCTCTCATGTATGCCATATGAGTCCTGAAAGCAGAGCCAAAAATTAAAGTGGTAGTTATTCTGCCATTTTTTTTTTTCTGCCAAAATTAAAACTGTTCAGTCATACACATGCTTACACAAGATGTTACTACTTTTACTTTAGCCCCAGTTGTAGAAATACCTTATCTCTGATAGATAGTCTATCCTTTAAGGTATTGAAGCTAAGGCTTGCCTACCAAGACGGTATCAGTCAACAAAAAATTTAGGTTAGATCTATGAATTAGATTATGCAAATCTATATCCTCTGTTACTCAAAGCAGGTGATGAATTGCTGACATTTTTTCTTTCTAACTTAAGAAGCAGTTAATGTATGAACAGTAGTATTATTAAGTATTTAGTCTGGCTTCAATTGCATTTCTAATGTTGGCTGAAAGCAAACTTGTTTACACTTAGGTTATAGAAGTGTCACTCTATGCCTTTTCCATAAGAGCTGTAGACATCTGCATAACTAAAAGCTGACATTCTGTTGTTAGAAACAAAACATCTTCAATCTGCTGGTTTACTGTTCAGAGACATTTTATTTGTAATCACACTGATAGCTCTTCTGAGGAAGACTCCTCCACTGGAAACAAGGGGACATCAGTACCTCACAGAGTGCACTCATGTCCTCTCTGTTTAAGTCCTAAGTAATATTTACTGAAGAATATCATAGATCTACCCATTACCCAAAGCCCACAGAGGCTACCAGAGGATTTCCATAGGTTTCATCAGGTTTAGGTCAAGCCTAAGCAGGTTTTGGTCTTAAAAGTGTCAATACCAGTAAGAACTGTACTGTACCACCCAGCCATTCTTCAGCTGGCTATTGCAATATCATTTTCAAATAACTGTTGGTGAGCAATGAGAAGCACATCACTGTTGCCTGTTTCTTGGACCAATATCACAAGCCATAGTAAGACAATTTGCAGAAGTACACGGAAAAGATGTGCTTCTTAACACTCTCGTTGACTGCACTGTAATTTATGTGTTAATTAGACATCAGATAGTTTGTTGTTTGCTACTACTGTATTCATCTGTCAACAGTATCTCCACAACATCTGCATCTACCCATAGGAGAGAGAGAGAGAGGGAAGGAAAAACAAAACAAAATAAAACAAAAACCACCCCAAAACAGTACTAATTTTGCTAAGACTGATTTTACTGAGGGGTGAAATGTGATAATCAATAACAACAGAAAACACTAGGTGGGGAAAAGGCATGACGCATATCCTGAGAGGAATAATAAAATATGCCCAGCTTATATGGTTAATCTTCTCTGTAGGCTTGCTCTGCAAATTTAAGGAAGATTACATTTCAGATATGCTGTTTCTTGTTTTTTCTGGCAAAAAGAAACTACAGTTTGGGGGAGGTGGGGGAGGGAGAGGCTGAGTGGGGAGAAAGAGCCACAGTAAAGTGTCTGCTGTCCATGTAGTTTTGCCAGACTGCTGTCTCAATTGAGAGCTGTGATCGAGATTTATTGGGTTTAAAATATGAAACAGACCTTTCATGTTGGAATTCTAAATATCTTCTTAAGCAGTAGTGAGTACCACCAAATGCTTAAAGGCAGCACACCACAGTTCAAACCCACACAATAGTTTCTCCTCTCTTGTGAAGCAGCAGATTGTAGGAATCTTGTTCCATCTTCTCATTTTTTGGACTGAGGAAAGAATATGTTGGATGTTATCATCATCATCTGAAAATCACTGTGTTTTTTATATTGGATGTTGGCTCAGATGGTCAAGATTACTAGTATTTGAACATATGCATTGAATGGGCAGGTTTATCACTAAAGTTAATAAAAAAATGCTTGAATGCATGCAAGATGTTTGCATGTTGGTAGCACGTTTTATTAAGCTCTTAGTTATGTAGTGGCAGCAGGAACAGCTTGGAAAAGATCTATAGTACTTATTTCATGCCATTTTGCCAGCCTCTTGTTCTTCTGTTATGCCAGCAGCTATGTTCTACAGGAAAAATAAAGGTTTCTGCCTGACAAATAAAATCAGAGTCAAAGTTTCTGTGTGGGCCTTGGAAGTTAGAGATAAAAATGCAAAACCTGCCTCTTCCCTCTGCTCTTCTATCACTATGTTTTAAAAGTATACGCAGAACTCGTCTTCTCCTTCAGCTTACTTAAGGTATGCAGCAATCAAAATAAGTTGGGACTGTTAGGCTGTGTGACATCATTTATGTTGAACTCTGATCAGGCTAGAGTTCTGATAGCAGTTACATTAAAATTGCAGTATCAAATCAGTGGATTTACTTATTGTGGATTTTAATTATTGAATAGAGTTTAAACTGGCAGTTGAAGCGCTGATGATTGTTTCTTAAGGGCTTATCTGAAATGGGTGTTCAGCAGTACTGATAACAGTATGTGAACTGAGTAATATATTGAGCGACCTTTGCACGTGTACTCAAGGGCTTTATTTTCACCAGCTGTGCCAGTGGCACAGGGTACATAAGAAAACATGAGAGAGCAGGTGTTACCAGCCACAGTATTTTCTTCATATTTTATTTTCCTTCACAAAGAATTAAGGGATTACAATGACCAGAAAAGTCTCTTTCTCTGCTGACTGTTGTGTACATAATGTCTGATATGTAAGATTCATCATCTGAGTTGAATTAATTTTCTGATGATGCTGTATTTCAGTTATGTTCATGTGACATTTAAATCCCTTTTAAATGCCAGATACACTATACATTCTTCAGATCTGCAGTCTAGGAAACTAGTCTTGTTTGTTTCTGTAGACTAACATGGATGTAAAATTTCATGACGTAGCTTTGTCACATGTAATTCTGTTATTAGTTCCTGAAGTGAACAATGTTGACATGTATCCTTGGGTTTAAAAATGTACCAGGAAGATCATGGATATGTTATTCAGGACATTCTCATCTTGAGCTTAGAGGACTTGAATACATGCAACACAAGGACAATTCAAAAGTGCTGTGCTCCTCTTATGCATTACAATTTTGCACCAAGAATGTAAAACACCAATGTTTGGGAGTTTGCTCTGCCTGTGTAAAGTGATGAGTTGAATTTAGGTTCGCTTAAAATGGCTTGAGATGTTTTTAGCTGAGGGATGATGGTACCTCTGTAGCTGACTAAAATCCTGTGAAGGATCCTTCTCTCTGAAGTTCACTTGCCACCACTGCTCCAGAGCCCAGATTTGTTAACATTCCAGGCATGCTGCAGAGCTCATAGTTTACACAGTCTTTTGACTTGGAGTGGGTTGAAGAGTGATGAAGATTGAATGGGTTCATTATATTTGTTGTTTATTTTAAGCAGTTGTACTTCTCTTGTAGTTCAGATAGTCATCATTGGGCAGGTAATTTCTGGTTTCATACTGTTAATTTTATTCCTTTTCTTTATTTACAGTTGTTGAGTCAGACTCAGAGCAAAAAGCGCTGTTCTTATTAGTTGGACAAAACATTCTCCTTGTAGTATGTACTTCAGTTTTGTTTGGTTTTAACTGGTATTTGAAGTCATAAAATGAAATTATCTGTTTTCTTCAAAATATATGTATGATTTTCTATACCCTCCATTTGTATGCTGTTTCTCTCACACTACAGAAAAAGAACTGCTTAACAGCCAGCAAATTTGATGTGAATAGAGATATCACAAAAATCCAAACCCCTAATGGTTCTTCTATGGATGCCATAGGAATGGAGAAATGTGAGCTCTACGCATAACTAGTACTGTAGATGTGCTGCATTATTTATGCACCATCACTTGAGGAAGGATGAAGCTTTGTTGCAAAATAAATATATAAGTAAATTGCAACAAAACCAAGAAAATTAGTGGAAAAATATATGTATTTGATTTACTCTGAAATTTTGTATGTGCAACAGAATAGCCTGTGGTCCAATGACTGGTCCAAACTCTTAGGTCTGCAATAATGAACATAGCTTGGAAACATTGCATTCCCCTATGGAACGACCCTGATCTACTTTTCATTTCTTGTATAATGTATGCTGCATTGCACTATAGCTCCACAGTGGTCTGACATTTGTATTGGCAGGAGTAGGATTCCTGGATATAGGAAGAATGACAATAGCCAGTGTGGGAAGGAATGGGTGACAGTCAAGACACCAAACAGATGTAAAATGTCTTGTCATTCTTCTTAACATCTGTCAATCACAGGCTCTTACTAAACAAGACTCATACCCCTGAGGGTGAGAGCTAGCTTCTCTGTTGTTATCTTCACAGAAGCTTCCCAGCAGGAATGATGGTTAGACAGCTTACCTGGGAAACCCAGGCTTCTGCAGCCTATATCTTTTAGATGAGCATGGAAAGTAGGAGTTTCTTTTCCTGACAAGGGCTACTTGGCATGTATGACTTCACTGATGAAAAAGGGCACAATGGAATTAGCATCCAATTTGTATCAGTTTCCATTAGGGTTAGATCAACCCATGTTATCCCCTGAGCTTGCAGCAGTCAGAGAAATGCACAGATGTGCCTCTGAAGGCCAAGACAAAGTCCTTTTATGCTTTTTTTTTTTTTTTTTTTTTTTTTTTTCAGGTGTTATAAACGTCTGTCAATGCACGACAATGACAACCTCTTGTTGAGCTTACATGTCTGATTTTCTATCAGTCAGTGTCTGTTTGAGGGAGATGCAAGAGAGAAAACTTTAGGTAGTGACATGAATAGAGGGCAAAGAGATAAGGCAACTTTATTATGGACTGTCATCAGAAAGTAGCATGTGTGGAATGTCAATTTAATAATAGAATTGACAGCTTTTCTCTGGTTTCCGCAATGCCACAAGTGTTTCTTTGACAGTTTAAAAAATAGGTTCTTTGTAGCAGTCAGTGAGTGGCGCAACATACATTTGTGAATGCTCTGCATAACTGAGATTCCCTCAAATGCCATTGCCATAAAACCAGTCCCAAGAATCTTTCTACATTGACTAAGGGTAGTGGGGTATGGAGACCTGGTGAACTTAAACAACGTGAAATATGGTGTACAGTAGTAGGGAAGATGCACTATAGCTAAAAAGATGCTGAGTAACCATTCTGTCAAGAGGGAGTTTCTAAATAAATATAATAATGCATGTGTCATGATAAATATTACTAAAGGAAGTGTCCATAAATTTTCAAAATTTTCAATTTTCTTTCAACAGTTATTCAGAGAAAGCTTCCACTTGCTGACCATAGAAAAACACTGTAATCTAGAGAAAAACTAGAGATCCATACTTTTTCCATTTTTCAACAGAAAGTTAAAAAAAAAAAAAAAAAAAAAAAAAGATATGATTTTTCTCCTGATTTCTCTGTAACTGGGAAGAAATTCCAACTAGCTTCTCTGCTTTTGTGATCATGAGTACAGCTGTTTTAGAAAGCAAGGCATATAGTCTGGGGAACAATATCACTCCTCTACAAGCTGCAAACACAAGAATAAATTAGAGATGTCTCCTTTTTAATGTGTTCTTTTCAATGTAGGATTTGACATAAATTACCTTAGCAGAGGTCAAGGCATATTTCATAATCTGTTTGCAATTCTAAGCTACAAACTTCAAGATTTTTCTTATTACAATTCTAAAATGACAAATAGATACTGCACCTTTGTTTAGGTGTCAAAAAAGCAATTTTTCATTTTATGAAGAATGGACTCATTCTAGTAGACAAAAGAAATGTTGGAAAGGGGCTTTTATTCCTTTTTCAAAGGAATATGCTAGATCATGTATTAGATCATTCATTTTAATGATAGACTTTTATACCAAGGCTAAAAATAAAATGAATAATCTAACTACGTAGGATTTCCAAAAGGAAGTAGGAAACATCACAAACATTAAATATGTGTGTGTATATACAGAGAGACAAAGAGAATACAAGTCATCATTTTATGGCAATAATCCAGTAGTTATGCTACTAGAGCAGACAATCTACTCTTAAGGGCATATAAATGATGATTGCAGGTTACAGTGTACTGTAAGTTCACATCTACATAGATGACACCTTGAGGCATAATCTACTTTTTGCATTCCATGGATATGATCTTTTTAATTCATTTTGGTTTGTAAGTTTGGACAGTTTATTTTCCTGGAAATCTGAGCAGACAGCCAACCACATAGTTTTAACTAATTTACCTGTAAAAATTTTCTAATATATGCTGACAAATAAATGGTAAATATATAACTAGACAAGGAAGAAAACACATTTCTTTGGCATTTGTCATATTAGTAAAACTGGTCCTGTTTCATAGATGAAATAGGTTGAAATTGAAAAGAAGCAAAGTCAAAGAAAATACATCAAGGTTGAACCCCCTTAGGACAAAGCTAAGCAACCAATTTTTAATTTCCTTTGATGAGTTCAGAAAAAGCAATATGTTAATCCTGAAAACATTTCTATTTTGAATGAAAATTCACTTGTTGGCAAGAACAGCAAAATATCTGTGAGTTTTCCTTCTGTGGCTATTTCACGAGAAAAACAGCTACTCTTCTCTGTTATGAGATAGCCCCATTTCTCAAATGCCAGACATACATATTCTAAATCAGACTGCTTTTTAACTATTTCAATTTTACATTAAGTAGCACTTGGTCATAAAGCAGAAAAATAACTGCTTAAGGATTTCAACAGTCTTCTGTAAGAAAGAAATCTTTCAAGGCCTCTGTTGTAGCACAAGTTAGTAATAAGTGCAGTCTCTCTTCATTCTCCTATCAAGGATTCATGTATTATGAAAAAGAAGTAATACATTACCTGGTTCTCAGATGTTAACATGAATATTTTTCTTTTTCTGATTCTTTCATTTATTATAGTTTAAAATTACAACATTTGTACATTTGTCAAATGTAACTTCCATCATTTGTTTCCCTGTTAAACATTCAGTATCTTTGAAGTGAAAGCTTAAGTCAGACCAGCTTAGTTCAAAAAAAAAAAAAAAAAAAAAAAAAAAGACATAGCATTACAGTGCTGTCACTACTAAAAGCTGAACCATGGCCAGTTTAGGCAATATTATATCATTGGAATTAAACTAGTTTCCTGTCCCCTTGAGAGAAAGTCTTTAGATAGAGGGAAAGGAGGAAAAGAAACCAATATTCTTCTAGTTTGAATCTTAAAATGTGCCGTCCCCTGTCATTTCCATTATGCAAAGAAGTACATTTCTTTATTTAGTCATTGAGGGCTTTTAACTTTATGTTGTCTCTAGCATAGTTTTTATGGGCTACATTACATAAGGTCGTTGTGTAGTGCTTAATGAGAAACCCATCCCAAGAGTCATTGCAGGAGAGGTTCTCCTGCTGAATGAAAAAAATCTCTAAAAAAAAATATATATTTTTGAAAGACAGTAGCTAGAGTGGATAAGCAAAGTATTAGATATTTCAGGGCTGCACCTAAGGAGGAAAAAATCAAATAGCTACCAGGAAATGACAGGGCTTTGACAGTTTTTTTTCTAGGCCATAAAAGTTGGTATAGAGTAAGTTTTATAATGTGCATGTATTGCAATATACTCCTGATTTTTAAGATCAAAATGCTCTGTACTGTGTGGATGGGTACAAATGCTCACCAAATGCTTTTATGTCTTTTTTTTTTTTTTTTTTTTTTTTTTTTTTTTACCTGAATCATCTTTTGATCTTTTGGATCTGATCACTTTTAGGGGACTGACAGGTTAAAGAAACACAGATAGTAGAGCCCTTACTCATGCCTATGTACTCACAAACAAAAGTTGTTCAACTAACAACTAAAAGCACATTTCTGATTGTTTTAGGCTGCTTCCTGTGTGTAAACAGAAGAAAAAAAAAAAAAAAAAAAAAAAAAAGGATACTTTATAATAATAATAACAATAAAATATTTCTTACAAAATGGCTTGTCCATATCTAGCCTGGAGACAAGATTTCAGTCAGTTTGACCTCACCGTTAAATTAGACTGGTGGTCTCAACGTGACACCTAATTAGTGTTTCCCCACCTTGCCATTATATAGTCTGCAGTTTGGCATGATCTGCAATTTCTCCTCAGGAGACCCCATGTTGTGCAACACTGAGGATAATGTGGGTCAAGAGAGGAACCTCAGCTGAGTTCCCAAGGGAAGTTTATAGAGACTCTGTTGACACTCAGCCACCGTCATCAGTCTCATATTTTCACTGCTAAATGGAAGAAAAACTAATAAAAACCTAGAGACTGTAGTTCAATTTCATTGAAACAGAACACACTATACAACATTTCTGGTGCCTTGTGGAGACTGAACTCCAAACGAACTGTGAAAAGCTTCCAGGGTATAGCTGTTTCCCCCACTGTTCCCCCACCTCCCATTTGCTCTTTGACTAGATGGTTGCTGGACTCCTAACAACTGCTAATTGGCAATGATACCACAACAAACATAGTAGAGGGGCTGTGCATTTATAAAGCTCTCTACAAGTACCACTAAAGGCACTACTGATTAAAGCACAGAACATCCCAATTCACATAATTAATTTTGCACGTTTTACCTACAGGGAGAAAACAAGTTGTTTTTTTTCAGAGTAAAAAATGCTTTCATATTCCTATTTCTTGAGTATTTTTTTAATCTTATTTTATCATTATCACTATCTTTTAAACTCTCTAAAGTACAATCACGGCTTTTGCTGAAGAGCAAAAATTCTTTTAAAGTAATTTAAAGTCATACATGGTCAAAATGTTAGCAGTTGTCACTTTATGACACAAATTCTGTATATTGAATGAAAGGGAAAAGTTTGAGTCCTTTTCAAATAGAGAGAGGTTTCTGTAAGCTAACAGGACAAGTATAGTACATTTTTCAGGCACAGGGTCAGATGATGGTGATTGAAAGTGGATGGAAAATAGGAGACAAACCCAGCTGAACCAGCACAGTAAGCAAAATAGTCCACAAAAGAATGGTAAATATAGTCACTTACTAGTAGAAAAGGTACTATCCCTGATCCATCCAATCTTAGTCCTTCTTTCCCAGCGATGAGAACTGGGAATCACTCCTGTTGACTGGAGTCAGTCATCAATTTATCTTTGAGAGGAAAACAATTTTATTTATTTATTTATTTTAACCCCAAGTAGACATTTACTGTCTGCATTCCCTTTGCTTTGAGGAATGCCATGCTCAGTTATTTGATTTTCTAGGACAAGCTAAAATCAGTTCTTCTTAACCATACAAAATATATTCTTTTTGTGCAGATTCTGTCATAAAACCCCTCACATCCTCCTTCTCCTCTCCTGTATACTTCATATCCTATTCTCTTGCTGATAACTCAGTTCCTGTCTGACAATTTATAGTAGATGTGAGAAAGAAACAATTTGTTAAAGGTCTGGCATGCCTGCCAGGTCACTAAACCCTTTTGGCCTGACTTCTCATATCAGGTCTGTGAGAGAGGATCTGCCTGGGGTCACACAAAACTATCCTCACACCAGCGACAAGCTTGGGTAAGGGCTTCTCAAATTTATAAACATCCACCAAGCCCATACTCCCACTCAAGAAATCCACTCATACCATTCAAATCCCTCAGATTAGGGCGTTTGAACATTTGCAGTCACAGGGTCTTGTTGGCAGCTAGTAATCACCATGTGCAGGGCTCCTACTGTCATCAGACTCATTGCTCGTAGTCTGGCACTAACACTGGGACCAGTGCTAGCATATATTGAGTTCTTTGTGCCTGGTTTTCCATAGTATTTGCAGAGTGCTCCACCGTTTTTGCCACTCTGTATTAGATACTCAAGGCACTAGAGTACACTGGGCACTAGAGTTACAGCTGCACTAGAGTTGGAGGTCATGCTTGACATGAAGGCCAAGCCCGTGTGCAGACCGTGCCATGGACATGATGAGGAATCTTGTGCCTCCTCCCTAGGACCCTCCTGCATGAGGAGCAGCTGGTGAGCAGATCACGGATGAGAGCAATCAGTGTAACATATGAGGTTACAGAGCAGGAGAGTGTCTGCTTTGCTGCACTGCAAATCCTAAATGCCAGGATGACTTCTGAGGGGAGGAGGGAGGACATACTTAAGGTGGTGCTAGCTAAGGAAGTCTCCAACACAATGCGTATGATTTGACATAAATTTTCCTTGCAACAGACTTCTTAACCAGTGGTACTCATCATCTCTGACCTTGAGCGGTGCAACAAGTACAGACTTCTCCCTTGTTATGAATCCTAACTCTTCTGGCCTAGCAAAACTGCGTGGAGATGTAAAACCAACCATGTCACAATGAAGCATTTTATAAAAGCAGTGACTTTCTATTTTAAGACACTGGTGTAAAAATTCTCCCTCTGTAAAGTTTTTTTTTTTTTTTTCTGTCCAGTTTTTATATTTATATATATATATATATTTGTATATAATTTTAGAAAATAGGTTTGCCCACTACTTATACAAAGTCTTCTCAATGAGTGCCTTGTAACCCTTAGTATGCTTACATCCCTGCAAAGTAATGAATGCTTTCCTAGTGATGTTGACAAGGGGTTATATGAGGTTTTTAGAGTGTAAAACTGGGGTACCAAAGCTAAAAATCCGGCTTGCTGCTACCAAAAGGCCCTCTCCTTTGTTTCCTTTGGGTTGACATTAGTGTTCATCTCACTCCATGATGAGTACAGGTGGTTCTTCACTCTAAACTGATAGAAAACTGTTCTTGCTTCCTGACTGATTTTCTGCTGATGTAAAGAGTTGAAAAAATAGCCAGGATTAGGTCAAGAGAGGAGGTGGCACATTGAAGAAAAATATATGCACGTAGTGGGACTATTTCTATTACCAAAAGAGGCTGTTTACTTAATAATAGAAAATCATTTTCTGAAGCTCAACTTTTCTTAGGAATACTGTCACTCGTTGAAACGTGAAAAAACCATGTGGTGAAAATTCACTTTAGATGCCTTAAGTCAGGTTACAGCAGGGCACTGGTAGTTGAATAGACTGGATTTCAGACTGAGTCCTCAAGAGCAACTGTGAACCACACCTCTGGGTCATTCTTCCTCCCTGTCCTAAGCTTTCACTCAGTTTTGCTGGCCTCAATGCCATAAAAGGAGACCACAGGAAGTGCCATTAAATACACATGCTTACAAATATGCTCAGTTTCTTCTACAGTAATGACTCACGAAGCATTACAGTAGAAAATAGTCATGTAATACATAGGGCTGCTTTAGAGAGTAGGAAAGAATGTGGCTGTGCATTTAAAGTCTGTGTATTAAAGAACTTGAGATGGAGCTAAGTTAAAATTTCATGTAAAAATATATATATATCCATTCCTGATTTTAATTCCTTGATCATCTAAGTAAACAGTTGCATTAATGCAGGCTTTTTTTTTTTTTTTTTTTTTTTTTTTTTTTCTATTTTTCCAAATGTAAAATGCCAACTTGCAGTTTGCTTGTGCTAATTTAGTTAAATTTAGTTATTACTGTACCCTTAGCCAGATATTATTTCACTCGTTAACTTTAGTCTTGATTTTCACTAGGGTATTGTTATTACTAAATTACTACATTACTAAAATGATCACATTTTAATCTAATTAAATGTTCTTTACATTAAAAATTTTGGCTTTTATAAATACTAAAAGTTATGGGTTTGAGTCAATTTTAGTACTGCTTATGAAAAGTTTTGCTTGGGGTGAGATTTTTGTATTTTGAAAGGAGGGAATCTGCTTTGAGTCCAGCTGTTTGGAAATAAACACACTTTAGAAACTAATAAACAGCAGTTTCTACTATATGAGAATGTTCTTTCTCACTTAAAAAAAAAAAAAAAGAAAAAAAAAAGTTGTCTGAAGTACATTTTTTCTTAGTGATATTGCCATTTGTTAAAAAGCAAAAATAAAACATTTAAGTGATTTTAAATGAATTTCACATTTAGCTAAAGAAAAACTTCAGCTCAGCCATCTGCGGGAAAAGGCTATTATAATTCAAGTTTCTATAAACATGCTGTGATGACAGGACTTTTAATACTGCACCTGAAGGAAAAAGATAGTGTACAAATGTAATGCACCTGCTGGCTTGGGTGTTTATATGATCAGCTAAGCAGGAGCTCTTAATACTTCCCAGCAGATCTCTGCCAATGGGCCTGCTATAAATCCCTCCACAGCCAGACAAGTTGGCCTTTATTTTTTCATATTGCTTTGGGCATCTCACATGACATTCCCAAAAAAGGAATTGTACTACAAGGCTGCTCTGATTGCTAGTAATGACTTAACTGCAGAGGAATTATAACAGTATGAATAACAGTGGTTTGCACTGTGAATGCCTAAGCTACTCCAAAAATGCCAGAGCAACCAATATAATGTGCTTCTTACTCGTAACTTTGAAATGGGAGAGAAAGTCAGGGCACTTTACAACGGCTGCTAATCTGTAAACACAGATTGTTCATTCAACAGCAGGAAGCAAAAACAAATGGAAAGCAAATAATAGTATTAGCTGAACTAGGAATTATGGAAGGAAAACTATGCAAAACATTAAAATAAAAATATAGGAAGGAAAATAAAATTCTTCTTGTTTATAACAGATAATTTGAATGAATATTTTGTCAGCAAAAAGTTTCTCTGTGTGTGCACATCTTCTTAAACTCCATTAGACTTCTGACTTAGCTAGAAATAAACCAACACAGTTCGTATATGATTTAGTCTGCAAGTTCTCTGGGGACAGAATCCTCTTAATTGTTTTGCTTTACAGCTTGTTTAAACTGGCCTGTATGTTTGGGCTGTACTTGTAAACTGTTGGTAGAGAGAGTAGATACAGAACATCTATCTAATAGATTTCTAATAAAACATACCAATAACATAGTATAGATCTGAAATATTTCAAAAAGCAACAAATGTAAAAAAAAAAATAATAATTTAACACAGGTATCTTCAACAAGTCTACAGGATTACATATCAGATAAGAGGGTTCTTAAAAATGGGCACCAACTCTCAGTGTTTAATGTAAAAAGCTACAAATGGCCAGTGTACCTACATGGGGCATGTGAGGAGGGAAAAGTCAGACCAAAAATCAAGTTGAAATTCAAGAGCAGGGAAGTAAGGAAAACCTCAGCTTAAGCTCAGCAATTCACAACCAATTTCAGCCACTCTCTGGGAATGATCTAAGTAAATTCTGTGGGAGGACTTCACCTTTCAATTGCTACTGTGCTGCTAATGAGTAAAGTACAGTTTTCCTAGGTGTAGCTGATGCTACCTGGATGTACTGGGGAAATATGGGGTCGGTGCCTAGAAAGGCTATTTAATAATATGGGCTGAGAGAAGAAAGGGGGGTTGCTGGAAAGACATTGGGTGGGAGTCCAAAGTGCTTCAGAGCTTGTAGTACCCTTGAAGGAGAAGGTTATGCTGAGTGGGGATGATGATAAATGTTGCTTGGCTCTACCTCAAAACCAACTGCCTCAATGATGAGTTTGGCCTTTTTGGCATGGGACCTCATTCAGGAACCTACATTTCTCTGTAGCATACTGGAGGGGTGCATGACCCAGTAAAGCAAGCAGATGTGCTTGGGCAGGCAGCATTGAGACTAGGATATCACAAGCCTGTCACTGCAATGCACCCACAGAAAAGCTTCAGTGCTGCTTCTTCTGTGGGTAGCTTGTGATGGTGCAGCACCCTGAGTAGCTCTGACAGTACCATGCCTACCTTGCTACTGTGGAGCACTCTTCAGGGCAGACCCTTGCCACAGGCAGCTTTGGTATTTGGAGCTACAGTGAGAGACCAAAAGAATTCCTTCTTCCATGCTATAAAAACCTGCATTCTTTCCTTTGGGCAAAGCAGGCTGGATTTCCCGTCTGAATTCTCTGACTTAGTCATGCAATTTGCCAAAAAGTCTGCCTCCCTGGAAAAGAGCAGTTACCACTAATTGTTTTGCCTGAGAATCAGTCTTTTGAGTTGTCAACCAAAGCTGCCTTCTGGCAGCTGCCCTGGTTGCCATAGTTCTAGACAAAATGAAAATGTTATTCAGCAAGGCATCTGCATCAAAGGGAGAAGCAATGGAAATATCAGTCAGCAAAACTTGTGATGTTCTGTCTAGGAGGAGCTGTTTCTCAGTACTTTGCACCATTGCAAGAACGGTGCTTGCAAAGATGAAACTCTGAGAGCTGGCCATGGATACTTAATTCCATATAAGGAACAATTCAATTTTTCAGATTTAATTTTCCTCAAGATAAAACATGCCTTGGGTTAGAATCACTGTGTTCTCATCTACTTGGCTACCTGAGAAGAAACATAAAGATCAGTGCTTCATAATTTATGCATTAGCCTTTGAAAGATTCTTTCTTTTGAGATCTGATCAAATCCCCTAAAAAGAGGTTTATTAGGAGAAATAATTGCTTGCATATATGGGACAGCATCTTCTCTGAGATGACTGTATGCCACAGTACTCTGTACTCATTTGGACAGCAACTGTAGGAAAATGTCCTGACAGTGTGATGCTCTGGATTATATTCTGATCTTGAATAGGAAAGGACTCCATTATCACTCAGGGCAGTCTGACTTTGCAAGGTACACTTGCTCTCTCTCTTCGGTTTGAGAAGAGATGGCCTTTTTCTGCTACTACCGTGTTTATGTAGTAATGGTGAGGCACCACTCACCAGGCACTTGTGAACTAAGAGGTGAAAGTTGAGTGATAGAATTTAGGAAAGGGAATAACTGCAGGAAAAAATATGGCTAAAATTACAGTTTTCATGGATAGAAAATTCTGTTGGCATTGTCTTTAAGGATTCAGAAGGCCCTATGGGAAGTGAAGGTGATAATGAAAATCTTTTTGTGCAACCTTCAGACCTGCATCATGAGGAAAGCCTATCTCACTGGTGAAAGACTGGTATCTCACATGTGTAAAGAAAGATGTTTTACGTATGCGTTGCTTTTTTAGTGTATATATTTACATGCACAAATGGATATGCATGTAATGTTATATATATATAAAAGTAAATCTTGATTTTACTGTGGGACCCCCTCTAAACTGACTTTTGTACATTTGGGTGTTTTGGGCACTAGCTTATTGAAAATTGGTTTTGATAGGTGTGTTCAAAGAAAATATGGAAATATCTCTTTGCCCTGTGATACAGCATATGCTTCATTAAACAAGTGATCTTTGTGTAAGAATTTTTGCTGTTTGGGATATTTATTTATTTATTTATTTATTTATGTATTTAAATCCCAATTAATTGCTAAGAATTGTTTAAAAGTTTTGCCTTGATATGGTAGGTTGTTTAGTAATTTGATATTTTTTCTTGTAAGTAAAGAAATTATGGGGAAAAAAAAAGATGAAGTGATGGAAATATTATCAACATTAAAAAGTCATTCAGAAAGGAGAAGCAGAGGTGGAATTTAAATTATTATTATTATTTTTTTAACCACAGAGGAAAACCAACTGAAGCTTTCGTTTTTCTCTATGGCGATCCAGTTTCTAATGGCTCACATGAAAAATGTTTTTCCCAGTATTTTACACCTTGAAAAAATACTGAGTGATGTAGTGTAGAGTGACTCTTGATACAACTGGTCATAACCAAGAACATTACATGGCTATTTTTTTTGTAAAATACAGAATTATAATCAGGATTATAATTGATGTTGTGAATATGACTATAGTTTAAAGTACCTGAGGAGCTCTACATTTGTTTTATTAATCAGAATATGTTGAGGCATGAAATGAGAAGTCAACATATTTATACCCATACCTCATAGGCAAGCTTGGACCTGAGCTCTTTGGCTGATCAGTAGAAAAGTTTGCAGCATTAAACCCCAAAGCTGACACAGAAATGTTGCTGAGGCAAGTGTCTCAGTGGGTCTGTATGTCTGTTGAAGTCCTTTTTCCTCAACAGCTTGGAAAGTGAAAGAGAGGGCAGGCTGATCTTGCAGGTGACTGCTGTCCAGGATACTCTAACAGCATATATGTCACCACATTTATGAGTTTTTTGCAAGGCAAATTTGGTGGCTTTAGTCACTTGCTAGACATTTTGAGTTAAAGGATTTAGGTGCCTGTGAAAAATTCACAAACAAGGGTTAAAAAAAAAAAAAAAAAAAAAAAAAAAAGACAAAAAGGGAGGATTTCTCTCTACTGAAGGCCTGGGGCTTTGTTCTGGCTCTCAGCCCAGGCTGTAACGCAGCATTGCAGGGATGTCCTGCCCTCAGGTGCCTTGGAGGGTCACCTGTGCATGCGCAGGGGCCAGCATTTGGCAGTGGCATCTTGTGAAGCAGTGGTGTATATTGTGGGGGCATGGGAGAGAGAAGTGAAAGCTCCTGTAGAAGTCAAGGAAAGCAGTCCTTACCGAGAGAGGCAGTTGTGTCCTACTGTGTGGCAGAGTGGGATGCATTCCTAGCAAACCCCATGACAGGGACAATCCTCAAGTAGCAGCACTGAGTGAGCATAGTAGATCCCTGGGTATGGCTCCAGATATCCTGCTGACTTGTTTGGGTCTAGCTTTCATTCTTATATCTTGGTTATGCCACTTCCCCAAAATGAAACAATTAAGTCTTGACATTGTGCCTCACAAATATTTCACTAAAGCTTCAGCCCTGAGCTGCACTGCTTTCTTCTGTGACTTATCATTTGAAATATGTGGAGATACCTTGGAATTTTTGACTAGATGGCAGACTGTAGAGTGAACGTGATGATGTGTGGTTGCATGAATAGGTGAGCCTTCTGGCATACTGTTTGTTAAGGTCCAAAATACCCTCCACTGTGAATTTTCCGCCTATGAAAATAATGTGATATAAACATTTTTGATCATATCCAGTTATATAAATCTGAATTAAACAAACAAACACAAATAAAAATATGTTTATGGCATTCCGTCAGTTTCTTTTTTTTTGTTCATCACTCATGTGATAAGTGTTTCTATCCCTGGAATTTTACTGATTGTTTTCTTTTAACAATAGCAATAGTGTGGAGTGCAGTCACAGATAATTTGCATTTGAGTTTTTTTGATGTGCATTCTTTAGAATCCCAGGGCAATAGTGGGATGCAAAGTCTTGTTATACTATTGGCTTTATTATCCAGACCATGATTCACAGGAAAATGTTGTAATGACCTCTTGCACCAGCAACTAATTCTTCTAAAAGATGAAAGTTATTTTTTCTCCTGGCCCAGATATCAGAATCTGCCTTCAAAGAATGATATGGCATTAATAGTACAAGCTGCCCAACACTTCTAAGGGAATAAAACCAGCAAAACCATTTTTTTTTTCAAGTGTATACACAAGCCAGCTGTATTTTTTTTTTAATCCTGTGCTTCAGAGGCAGAACAGTTTCCTCCTGCTACTCAGACACAGCACATGTTAGCAATAAGTGAATCACATTTAAGATGGAGAAGAGAAGAAAAACAACTCTGACCAGAAGATTGACCCAACTCCCAAATCAAAATTAACCTACAGAATTTGGACTCATTTAGAAAACCTTTCACAACTATGCTGGCTGCTCTTAATATGAAAATGCATAAATTCGTATTCCAACCCTAAATGACCATTTAGATAAAGAGTCCCAGTTTTGACTGTCATGAACATTCATGTCACTTTTTTCCTGAGATTTCTTCTCCTGGCTACTTTTGATAAGTAGCTGCTCCAGAATATCACTTTTCTAGTGTATGACCTTCAAATTTCTGGTCAAACTTAACTGATGATCTGCTTAAACCCAGTAGGTGATGCCCCTTAGTTTAAATGTGTCTTCTGATTCCTTGATGTTTTTATTTCATCTGGACAGACAGCAACCATTTCATCTTAGTAGTCCTAGTGAATCACTCTTGGACAGTTTTAATTTTCATACCAGTGGTCTCAGGGGTTTACACCTGTTTGTGGTTTTGGATGAATTTCCTTACAGTTCAAATGTCTTATATCTGTAGTGAAGAGTCTGTTAGTATTTTATACTTTTCTATTTCTGTGGAAGATATACCCTGATTTATCATATTTGTCCTTTCACAGTGATGCCTTATTGCTGGATACACCATTCTGTAGGATAACTGACCTTCCTTCTTGATCTTTTTTGATACATGAGCATGGATTTGTAGGAAACGTTATTACCTGCTAAGTGAATGATCTTTGATTCCGTATTTTTTTGATTCCATATATTTTCCATATTATTATTATTTTTTTTTTTTGATTCCATATATTCATATTACTTCTTACTCCATTCCTCAGGTTCATCCAGAACTTTTTGCATATTTCACAGAATCACAGAATAGTCTAGGTTGGAAGAGACCTACAAGATCACCGAGTCCAACCACTAACCTAACACTAACAAGTCCTCCACTAAACCATATCACTAAGCTCTACACCTAAATGTCTTTTAAAGTCATCCAGGGATGGTGACTCAACTACTTCCCTGGGCAGCCTATTCCAATGCCTAACAACCCTCTCAGTAAAGAAGTTCTTCCTAATATCCAACACAAACCTCCTCTAGTGCTTTAACCCATTCCCCCTCGTCCTGTCACCAGGCACATGGGAGAATAGACCAACCTTCACCTTGCTACAGCCTCCTTTAAGGTACCTGTAGAGTGTGATAAGGTCGCCCCTGAGCCTCCTCTTCTCCAGGCTAAATAGTCCCAGCTCCCTCAGCCGCTCCTCGTAAGACTTGTTCTCCAGACCCCTCACCAGCTTCATTGCCCTTCTCTGGACTTGCTTGAGCACCTCGATGTCCTTCTTGTAGCGAGGGGCCCAAAACTGAACACAGTATTCAAGGTGCAGCCTCACCAGAACCAAGTACAGGGGGACAATCACTTCCCTGGACCTGTTGGCCACACTGTTTCTTATACAAGCCAGGATGCTGTTGGCCTTCTTGGCCGCCTGAGCACACTGCTGGCTCACATTCAGCCGACTATCAACCATCACTCCCAGGTCCTTCTCTGCCAGGCAGCTTTCTAACCACTCATCTCCCAGCTTGTAGCGCTGCTTGGGGTTGTTGCACCCCAGGTGCAGGACCTGGCACTAGGCCTTGTTGAACTTCATACCGTTGGCCTCAGCCCATCGGTCCAGCCTATCCAGATCTTCCTGCAGAGCCTTCCTACCCTTGAGCAGATCGACACACACACCTAACTTGGTGTTGTCTGCAAACTTACTGAGGGTGCACTCAATCCCCTCATCCAGATCATCAATAAAATATTAAAGAGGACTGGCCCCAGTACTGAGCCCTGGGGGGCTCCACTAGTGACCGGCCTCCAACTGGATTTAAATCCATTCACCACGACTCTTCAATCACTTGCTATTTCCCAGTGAATTATAGTATCATCTATAGCATTTATTCAATACATTGTAGATTTATTTATTTTTATTACCACCTTTAAATAAATATTTAGCACCCATTTTTGCAGAGCTTCGCTCATAATTTACCTCCATGCAAGTCGTTTCCCTTTCAGCAGATGCCATTGTCATTTTTCTCTTAGTTCTTACCCCTTTTTACAATTTTTCTGCTAGTTCCAATGTTAATAAACGGTACAGATAGTAAATAAATTTTGTGCATGTTAGATCAGATCAAATGTGCTAAACATATTCTGGATTAAATCAACTCCTTTGCTGGGAAAACTGCTATTTTAAGAAAAAAGAATTTGCTTATCTAAGATATCTTCAGTGAATGCATGTTGCATTTTCTCCCTTTTTCCTTTTTATGTCTGTTTCTAATTACCTCCTCCAAACTTGGTCATAGCCCTTGGTCATTACAGAACACTGATTAACGGGTCTCTCTTTTTATTTGTAGTTACTAAAGGATCTTGTTATTTTCAGCTACCTTATTTTGATATCTTTTAAACACCTTCAAACCCAAGAGGACCTGTAACTTCAAATATAAAATCTGTCAGTATTCTGGGAAGGAAATGACCCAGTTCTTCTGATTTGAATGTACTGGGTACAATATTTGGAAATGTGTTTCTATACTACATGTAATGACTCCTCATTTCAGTATGTTCCTCTTTCAGAATTACTTTCTTAAAAATGAAGACAAATGTTTGTATAGCCTGAGAATTTGACTGAATTAATTTTTACCTTAAATTCACCTCTTCTGCTCTATAAACAAACTTCTTTTTATGTTGCTCCCCCCTACACACACATTCCCTCCCCCCAACTCCTCCAGTATATGCTGTGGAATAAAAATATTATTTCTATTAATTTGCTTCATAAGTTCTGACTACACTTATAGCAGCCCTTCTATTTTGCTCACACTTGATGACCAATAACATGAAGCTTTCCTTAGAATTAGTCCCTTTGCTAGACTTTGTAACTAACACTTTATTTCTGCCATCTTAATGCTTCTTTTCTTCTTGAAGGTAAATAATGTTGGTCCTGTATCCTCTTCATACAAGGATGTGGCAACATCATTGATCCCCTCCCTCAGGCTGTACTATCCCTACCTTGATTAAATTCAAATTCTGATGTTTGAGTTTTTAGTCTAGTTGAATTAACTTTCTAGATTTCTCTTTTTGAAATATCAGATTTATTTGCATATCTCATGTTATTAACTTATGATAGCTCTGCTTGGTACCATTTTATGATCAGTTTTTCCCTAAAGTCTTCAAAATTTTGAAGAATTTCAAAAATCTACCTTTCAAAATTTTGTCTGAAATAGCAGTATCTTAACCTAAATAATTCTTTAGTGAATCTCCAAAGATAACTCTGTTATACTCAAGTTCTTCTGGGCATTTTATTACCTACATTTGTTCTCCATTCTACACAGAGGAGGACAATGTCTTTTAATCACAGAATTTTAACATTTGTCTCTGAAGTTTTTATTCATATCCCTCTCTAATTTTGTGGGAAATTTGCAACAGACTGTTATCTGTAATATAGTCTCAGATGTCTAAAGCATTTCTGACCTAGCATAAGGGATCCATACTTCTATGGTTCCTTGTTCCCAGAATGCCTCTGTGTGGTAAAACGGCATTGCTAAATCCCTTCTGTATCTGAAGATTTAATTAACTGCTCATAAGGGGGAGAGGTAAGGAAAATAAAAAGTCTTTTCTTCATAAATTATGTATTATGTATCAGCAATATTTTTCAGACCTATTTTTATGATGCTTTATCACATTATTTCTTGTACTGTGATGCTGAAAACTGTTTATTCGAATGCAGACTTTACCGGTTCAGAAAAAAAATGGCAGGATTAGGCTTCCTGTTTACATACCCCAGTTTTGTTTTTCATTCTGTTTGTTTTCATCGTGTAATCTGCTCTAATCCCAGGTCATCTTCAGCAAAATTGCTTCCTGACCAGCTTCCTATTCTGTCTTTTGCACTTGCTTATCCTTGCCCAAACACAAAGACCCATGCTTTTTCTTTGAAGGAATTTTTGCACTGTATCTTGAAGGATCTTTTCTTAGATGGCTTTCCACAGTTTCCTTCTGAGTGCTGTTTGTATGGTTTTTTTGTTTGTTTGTTTGTTTGTTTTTTGTTTTTTTTTTTTGAATTCCTTGTCAGCATGGTCCTTTTTCCAAACTGACTAAGGACATTGGCTATCCTATTGCTAGGCTGACAAAGGACACATTCCCCTAGAACACTGCCCCCCTTTCCTTCCACTTAGAAAAAAAATAACTAATAATTCCTGTAACTGACTTTTTTTTTTTTTTTTTTTTTTTTTTTTAATATATATACAATTTTTGATCTTGCCTTACAGCCCTCCTTCCTAATAGGAATTATCACCCAGGACACTGTGATGTCTTACTACCATCAAGACACCAAGTTTACTTCTCTCTTATTCCCAAGGCTTGTTACCTTGTCAGAGTGGGAAATTAGGTGAGGTTGATACGGTTTGTTCTGTAACCAAGGGGCACCTGCAGAAAGGTAGCTAATGAATGTGGGAGCCAAGAGACCTTCAGATAAGGCCACCACTCCTCTGAACACAGGCTAATTTAGATCCTCTCTGCTTCAGTGGAGTACTAAAATTGCATGCTTTTAAAGTTAATGGCAAAGCAAAACAGTTTACCCTATAGTACTCAATTCTAATGCAAGTGAAGAAGATCTTATAAGGCAGCATTTTCATTCGGGTTTTGAAAAATAAGTTAATATTTCATGACCTTCTTTCTCTTTGGAACTGCATTTAGCCTATTGGTCCCCTTAGGGAGACCAAAGCAGTACAGTGTGAGTCTGAGCTCTCACCTTGCTAAGGTTCTTCAGTAAATCTATGAAAAGGAATATCTCAAGTTCCTTAGATTTACAGAAGTGATGGGTTTGTGTTCAGTTAGGTTCAAAGACCCACACAGCAATCAGTAAATGGCAAACGCATCTCTGTGCATTGCTTGGTAACTGCAAATTTGGCACTTCCAGTGCTTCATAGCAGCACTCATTGAAGTAGTGCTAATGAGAGAATTAAGTCCATGTGATTAGAAGCAAAGTATGAATGATGTAATAAAAGTGCTGGTGAACATCTGATGATCTGGAGACAGGGGTGGACTAGGGAAGGAAACTGTCACATCTTGTCAGACTTGCCATCATCTTTGGCTTCCCTGCCTCTGCTTTTTTTGCTCTCACAAAAGCTGGGTTTTCTCTCTGGCTGTGAAACATTCACAGAGTTGAGGAACAGGGAATATGTCAGTGCTCTGCTTCAGTTAGATTTGTGCCTCCTGCTTTCACAACCTTATTACACCCAGAGCCTCAGCCCATGTATGCATATATGATGACCCTGACACAGCAGGTGTTTTCCTCCTGCTCCTGGTACAAAGTGTCAGTGTTGAATGAGATAAAGTCTGATTTCACGGCTGTTGTGCCCACAGCTGCCTTGATTTTGTTCAAGTTGCATTTTGCCTATTGGTTTTCTGTTGTTATATGGAGAAAACTGACTTTCTGCAGTCACTTATATTCAGTATTCAGTAAGGTCTCTAACGCTCCATGGTATAGATGTTCTGCAATGATAGATAACACTGCTCATTTAACAGGCTAGTGGAGGATTTGGTAAGGTTGGGATATTATACTAGAGAGAACTCAGGTCAGCCAGAAAAGTCCTGAGGTCTTCCACACCATTTTTTTTTTTTTTTTTTTTTTTTTTTCCGTAGAACAAAAATCTGCTTTTGTTTGTTTGCTCTTTTTCCAAGGTTAAAAAGTGAGGATGGAGTATGAAAAAACCTTAGTCTGTACTAATTCTCCATTGCACTTATCATAGCCATTTAACTTGGGTGAAAGTCCCTTATTACTAGCAGTCCACTCATCTCTCCCGTGAGCAGAACAATCAGAGATCTGCAGCAGAGCTGTCATCAGTTGCCCATGGGATGGCTTGGTCTTCTGTTGCAGAAGGTGATACTTGCAAAGGTTTTTGGTTTTATAAAGTGCTTAATGCACATTTGGGGTAACTATATTCTATACAGTGTATAACAAAAGAGAGCTTGTTTACTTCATGCCTTTTCTCCAGATGTAACTCAAAACTCTGGTAGTTGTGCTTCTAGACACAAAAAATTATCATTTAAACACCTGAATAAGTAATGGTATTAGGCAGCCTGGCCCCGTGTTTTCCATTTACTTGAACTACAGACTTATTAAAAACATTATTTCCTTATATGTTTTGGCCAAGATATCAGGCTTGAGAAATTTGAATTATGTATCTAAATTTATTTTGTGTTCCACTGAGGCAAAATTAAGAGAATACCATTTAATAATCATTGTAACAGACAACTTCTATTAATTTTGATTAATGGCTGGTTTCTAATCAATCTGTAATTCCTGAGAGACTGATCCTTTTTGCTGTGAACAGTGGTTGTGAAAGAAAGAAAAATGTACTGAGTGACAAATAGAGTTTGAAATAATTAAAAGGGGATGAACAAAGCACCAATTCTAGGAAACATGGGCAGAGGCTGTTTTTTTTCATTACTCATTCTTTTTATTTTTAACTCAAATTAAGGACCAACTTTTTCTGTACAACATCTAGTTTTATGGCCTGAGTTCTCTTGTTGTTGTAATATGGATACATTTAAAATGGTAATGTAATTTTTCAGTAAAAATCTTTGGTATTCCAATATACTAGTTACAAAGTGTGAACATCAATGACAATTTTCAGTTGGGTTGCTGATTTTTATTTTTTATTTATTTTTTTGCTACTGGATTTTCTTAAATTGTTGCCTCTTGGGTGATATGAGTATTGCAAAAACTACTTTATATGAAGTGAAGCTGAAATGAAGTTGAAAGAAAAAGTGAAATTAGCCATTAGCTACTAATTACAGTACTGGAATGCTGTTGCAGATTGGGTTTCCTTAAACACGAACTGTGCTATAACTGTAGATAATACACACGCATAGGCAGTAGATAAAAAAAAAAAAAAAAAAAGGTTCTGAGAGAGGACGTCCTATTTTTCAGTAACCCATTCATTCGTGATCCAGACTTTTTCATCTTTACTTACAGTAACTCTTGTACTCACCAGCTCGTAACGGGTCTATTAATTAGTGAAAGCTGTTTTTGTCCCTGCTTTACAACTTGACACGAAGGGATCAACGCAGCTTTAGTTACCTTGTCCTGCCACCTCGTGGACAAGATTGTAAATAACTTTTTCCACTCACAAAACCTGAAGTAGTGCACCATCCATATATATCCATCGTTTAGGTGTGAAATGATCTCTGTTAACAACTTTTCAATATACACTAGTAAGTAGGATTCCATCAATTAAATTTCTTCCTCAGAAAGCTTCTCTCAAATCAATTAAACAGCAAAAAGAAAAATGAAATGCTTTTACCCATTTGAGAGTAAAATAGTACAAACATTTTGAGTCCTAAATAGCGGATTATCTAGCCAAGATAGTGCTACCTTTTGCTGATACCAAAGTAGGAGAGCAATCATAAAGACCTTGAGCAGCCTTTGTAACAAAAGTTTTGAATGTGTGCCTGCATAGATTTTGAAACATGTCATACCTTAACATTAGGTACAGCTGTTTTTAATGGCCAAGTGTTATGGTAAATTGCCCTAAAGCAAACAGAAAGTACTGAGGAGGGGTAAATGGCTGTGTGGATTTAATGGCAGTCGTTACAGACCTTGCCTTGCAGTTTGTGATGTTCACATGCACTTAGATGCAGAGATGCTTTCCACTTCAAATCTGACCACCACGTTTGAATGCTGGTTCCTCAAGTGGCATGCAAGAAGAGTGTTTGTAGTTCTCTGCTAGCTGTAAAAAGCAACTTAATTTGCTCCTAAGCAACTGTAGCAGCTGTAAACACTTCTGCTGACATGATTTGTGACTGACATCATCAGTGATGCTCTGTGTTCTATAGTTACAAAAGTAAATAAACAAGCACTAGCACTATACCATATGCCACTGAATGTGTCAATTCTATCGTTGTTTTGACATGGAGATGGAATGGTAGAAACTGGGGTACGTAGAAATGGCAGATTTATCTCCTTGCAGTTTTTGGAGGAATTAAGTACAGTTTTAACTCAGGTTAAACTTGACCAACGGTTCACTGCTAAAAAAAAAAAAGGTAGAAATTATGTGATATTGCTAAAGTGAAATATTACAACTCATCTTCCCAAAGATTTCTAAGGAGCTAGAACAAAACCATGTCTGGTTGGAGGGGAAAAGCCTTTTTTTTTTTTTTTTTTTTTTTTTTTTTCTCCTATATTCCTCTTATTCCTCTTTAGGGATGTGACTTCACATTTTTCCAGTTTCTATAACATGTAACAATTGTACATGTGGACCAACTGCCACCTTGATTGATCAGCCAGCTGGGAGGTATTCAACAGTTTCAGAAATACTGCTTTAGGTAACTTTCCCCTTCTTATGCCTCAATGGATTGGTTAACAAGCTTTGGTGTCAAGCAGCCTCTTAGAATAGGAAGTTTGACCCACTGTTTTATAGCACAGGTGATGAAAATACGCCAGTGAAAAAAATGTGTGAGGAGTCATGTTAAACAGAGACTCCTGTCTTTAATAAAGCACTTTGAAAAGAAAATCAACTTGGAAACAAACAAACAAAAACAAACAAACAAAAAGCATTGAATCTGTTAAAAAGAAAAAAAAAAAAAAAAAAAGGATAAAAAAACCTAGTGACTATCTATAAAACTATCTTCAGTGAGAAACATGAGAAAGCTCAAATACAGTGTTACAATGTGTACGTTGGCACAGAATTCTTTAACAAGCTTTTCTTCTTCCTAATGTTAGTTTTCACGTGAAGCAAGCCTCAACACAGACAAGAGAAAAGGTCCTATTCTGCATTTGATAGAGCTTTTAACTGGGAAGTACTGTGCTGAGAAATCTTCATTTCTATAATTCAAAATTCAAATTGTAAGTTCAATATCTACAATTCTCTATACATAGGTACACTGAGGTTAAGAGTTCTAATGTTATTTTAAGTGATTAATACCAAATGAATTGAAGGATTTATCAGTATGCTGTAATCAAGGATGATCTTAGGAGCCCTTGTCAGACCATGGAATTAGAAGGGCAGAACTGCACCTGAGGGGCTGAGAGACACCTTGAAATATTTGCAGTTCTTAAAAAAGCTTTTTAGTGTTTTTTGTTTATTTGTTTGTTTTGTTTTCTCTGTAAGATACAATAATTTAGAATAATTTTGTTTCTATAAAAAGTGTTTCATTGTGCAGAGTTATTTTGTTTTACATTCTCTTTTATGTTAATCCTTTTGTAGTTGTAATGCAGAAATAAACTAGATATTTGAAATATGCTAGATTACTGGATATTTTGGGTGAAGAAAACTTGGGATAAGGAAGAAATAAAAGAGTTTCAATTTGAGGGACATTATTTATTTATTTATTTATTTATTTATTTAAATCAAGTGAAAGTTTCTTTTTTCTTTGGTAAAAATACTTTTGTGCTAGCTCCCTGCCAGTCTTCGAAGATGTGATGTGAAAATGCCATGCAGCACCACTGGCTCTCTCCCTCTGAATCTGAGTTCCATATATCTGGAGACTTCATGCTTAAGTTGTTGAGCTGCATTTAAGGAACTGGGACTTGAGAACTCATTCCACTTTCCATTGAGGCCAGTATCCTTACTCACTTCCATCTTCTAGAATTTAAGTTTTCTCACTTTATACGTGATGTATTGCTTTGGTGATTTGCATCCCAAAAGCCTACAGGTGCAGAATTGAAGTGTCACAAGAGAGCATGCGCACTCTTTTAAAATGTGGCATAGTGCCATGGTATTTGTGGCATTATCCTATCACTGCATAAAGTTTATATTAGCCAGTAAAGAGGGAAATGGGGAAAATGTTATGTGCACTTGAGTATTCCAAATATTTTTGGGGCCCTATGTCCTAGCAAGAGCTATTTGAAATCAATATTGTAATATGAAATGTGTGATTTGCAGCTCTTCATTGGTATTAGAAGCATAAAAAACAAGACATATTTATTTAAAAACACTCTGATATGCGAGTCAACAAAAAGCGCTTGATGTTCAAATGAGACAGCACTCCAGATTAGGACTTACTTTGTGAATACTAGGTGAACACTAGGATATTTGCACATCTCCTGTAGAGATTAATGCCAAAGTGATGTGTTGCATTGGTTACTAAAGTATATAGCTTTGTTTAGAAGAATCTCAAAGGAATTTGAGTCTGGATTGGAGCTGTTCTGTATTTACATGTGTACAGGCACTGTCAGTTAGTTACAGGTCTTTTCTGTGTGTGTGTATCAATAGATATGTTCATATCAGAATAACAACATTATAGGATCTGTATTGCTTTCATGCATTGTAGTTAAAATTATATAATTTTTATATGAGGATAAACTCTAAGATATCTTGGCTGTCAAAACCCACTGGATTGCAAGTGAGATACAAGAATTTATTATGTTCCTTAGCATACCTTTGTCTAACTAGCATTAAAAAGTATCTAAAATGAAGCTGGATGTTTTCTTTTCAAAGAGGATCAGTGGAAGGGAAAGAGAAAAAGCATCTCAGTTGAAAGTTTTTTTTTTGTTTTTTTTTTGTTTGTTTGTTTGTTTGTTTGTTTGTTTTTTTAAAGTACAAGTGTAAACCGCATCACACCTTTCCTCCCTCTGTATCGGTACAAGTACAAGCACGTATTGAGGAGAGTGCTTGGAAAGATGCAGGCTCTAGGAAGCCACTGCCTCTCTGTGCATTTGTGGGTGCACAAGAGCTCTGCACTCTGAGGATTCAGGTACATATAGGAGAAAGAGTCTCATAAAAGCCAGAAGTGATATGTTCATTTCTATCATTCTTTACATACCAGCTGTATTTTACTGTTGCTTATCTGGAAGTCATCCAGAACGAGTGTTCTCAAACATAATTAATCTAGGCATCACCAAAATGGTCAGCAACCTGCCATGGCCTAGGCATTGTCTTGGTGTAGCACTCTGCATTAAGGTGTGTGGTACCAGACTTTTCCTCTTTTCCTTCTGTGCTATAGGCTTCACCTCCCTGCCCTCACCAGCCATGTCAGAGCAACTGCCTTTGTCCTTGCAAAAGTCTGGCAAAGGTGGCTTGAAAGCCTCACTATAAACATAAGCCGCTGGGGGATCTCCTGAAGGAAATATAAAAGAGCAATGTTGAATGAGAGGCTATTTACATGTACAGAGTAAAATGTCTTTAAAATGCTGATCTTGCATAGTGTGTGCTGAAATGCTGCAATCCAGACAGATGCTCTTCAGCCATCAGGCCCATGCTTGCTGGTCTTGTGGAAGAGACCGAAGCTATGGAGGGCTGCCAAGCTGTTTGTTACAGCATATGTAGCAATGCAGGTGGAGAAGGAAAGAGCTAGTAGATTTATTCGTATCCAGTTAATGTTTGAGAGAGAACCAGACTGAACTATCTCAAAGCCCGCTTTCAAAATCAACATGTGAGGAGAGTGAGATGCATTGGGGTGACAGTTAACAGAAGTTAAACTGCTGTTAAGGTGGGCCTTCACCCCTTGGGGCCTGTGCAGCCTGCCTGCCTGACCCCATCTTTTCTATCCTGGTGACTGCTTTCCAGCCTGGGCCTGGCCAGGCCCAGCAGTCTCACATGGGGATGCTCAGGCTGTGACTAACCCTGGTCACTGTCCCCAGCCCAGCTCACCTCACTGGGGCTGTGGGATGGGTCTGGTTTCACGGGCTGTGCTTTGATGGTCATTTTGTCAATTCTTCTTGTGTGATAACTTATCTTTTAATAAAAGTGCTTTTTCTCCAGAGTCTGCAAGTAGAATAAATAAATAAATAAGAAAGAGCAGGGATTGATTTGTCATGGATGAAAGAGCAAAATCCATTTTTGATTGTATTTTCATCATTTGTTTAAATGTTCCTTTTTCCTAGTCTACTTCCTGCAAATTTAAAGTGTAATATGCTTCCGACTTCCTTTTTTTCTTTTTTTTTCTTTTTTTTTTTTTTTCCCTTCTTTATTAAGGCCAAAAAGAGTTTCTCTATATTGTTCCTAACAATAAGGTCTATAATAGAAATTATCGAGTTGTTGAGCACACAGCCTTCAACCTCATTCATTCTTTCATCCCCACCTGAGCCTGAGCAATACAAATATCCTGCCTTTTCAGTATAGTTTAATGAAAAATAATCTCTCTGTACTATGGATAGAGCCAAGAACTAAGATTTACAGGAGCAGAAGAGGGAGGAAAAGATAGATAAATACTGAGAAGCAAAAAAGAGAAAGAGAGGAGCCAGTGGATAAGAGCCACCTTCACCTGACTCCCATTGCTGCTTCCTGATTGCAAGAGAAAGTGGTGTAGCTTGCCAGGGCGTAGAGACAGCAACATGGTGCCTGCCCCTTATTAGCTACAATGTGAACATACTGCCACCATCTGGGGCATGGCCTGGCTGCCACAGGTCAGAACACAATAGGGCATGCTTGGGCAGCCCATCTGCTTTGCCTGGGCAGAGTGTGCCATCAATGGCATCCATCTGAGCTTTGGACTTGAAATCCTTCATTCAGAGGGTGGTGAGGCACTCGAATAGGTTGCCCAGAGTTGTGGATGCTCCTCCCCTGGAGGTGTTCAAGCTGAGGTTGGACAAGGCCTTGAGCAACCTGATCTAATGGGTGGCACCCCGTTGGAACTAGATGATGTTTAAGGTCCCTTCCAACCTGAGCTGTTCTATGGTTGGAAGGGCAGAGTGGAGTGAAAGCTCCTGGCTGTCCCCAGCCATTGCAAATGCTCTGGGGATGATTGCAGGCTCACTGACAACTGAAACTCCTATTCAGGCTAACTCACCGACAAATTTTAGATTGACAGAGGTGTTTATCTGTTTATTTTCTGTGCTGAGCCATTGTGAATGTTTTGTTCTAGTGGTAAAACTGGCGGTTTGGTCAAGGGGCTTTTGTGTGCTCTCAACTAGTGATCTTGTTGCAACCTTGGAGCATCAGGTAAAGTTACTGCACTGCAGCAGTGTTAGAAGGGAGGAAGCCCTCCTCTCTCCCAGACTTTTTCAGATGATTTCTCCCTTTCAAGCCCTTCACCTGTATCTTCAATTCTTTCATTCTCTTTTGCACAGCAGCAGCTGGTTGGCTTTATGCCTACTTTTCTGAGGTCCCTTTAAAACTACATACTTCTCTTTCTAGGGGGGTGGTTTGTGTAGTGACCAGCAGAAAAAGAATTCAGATTACTTTGTCCTTTTAAGTGTGTGCTTGGTTATGAACCCTTCATTTGGAAGGGTTGTAGCACAAACTTCTCTATCACCAGCTAAAACAATCTTGGGAATATATTTTCGATTTAGTAAATTGTAAGTCAGTACATGCAGCCTCATTTTATTCATGCTTATGCCTCATACAATCAAACTGAGAGAGACAGATTTTCTAATTAGAAAAGAGACTATATATTTATCTGTTGCCAGAATGTTATATAAATGTGTTCTGGATGCAGTTATTCTCATATATCAGAAGAATTTGATGAATCCCAGTTTTCAGTAGCTATCTTGAGTGAGGATGGATTATTGTACATTTCCAGTAAGCAGCTTAATTTTATTGTTATATGACATTCCTTACTTAGCATAAAAAGTGAATAACTGAGCAGCATTAAAAAAAGCTGAGAACTCTCATCAGTAGCTGTGGGGAAGTATTTTCGATCCTAACACGACAGAGATGCCATGTATATGAAATCATGTGTATTTTTTTTTTTTTTTTTTTTTTTTTTTTTTTTTTTTCCATAAGCAAACTCTCTTCTAAGCACTAGCTTCAATAGCCACTATACTTCATTAAGGGAGAACAATGCTAAAGGCATAGTAATTCAGAAACAGACAATGCACTCCTTCTCTACTAATATAATGAGCCATTTACAAAAAGCAAATCACCAACAGCTTGCTGTTCTGCAGCAAAAGGAGGCATAACATAACCTTTGTGGTATTGATCCACTGTTCTGAATGCAGCCTAGAAGGGAAAATAATTCCTGTGAAAGCTGTTAAAAGTATCTATCCTTGTCTTTAAAAGTTGATCTAAGATTATAGATGTTCCAGAAGTTTTCTAACTTGTTGCTAAACATTAAGCAAATAATTTACTTTGTGTGAAATGTAATTATTAGCTAAAGAAAAACATCTCTAAATAATTTAATATGTTGAAATTGTTTTAGATGTGACCAAATAATTTAACATGAGTAACAACTGATCTTGGCTTTTATTTTTCTGCTTGTGGAATGCAAACGGCCAGATCACATCTTAAGTTAATTTCGTTGTTAGCAGCATCTGGTAAAGTTCATAAATAATTATAACTGCCCGTAGTTTGCTGATTTTCAAAGACAATCCAGGGGAAGTGTTACCCTGTGTATTATCCCTAGATATCCATTACTTGTCGCTATCAGAGACTGTATATTGAGCAGACTGATCTTTGGTCTGGCCTGGTATGACTGTTCTTCTATTCTTGGATGGCTGGGAACACTGTGCATTGTATAGTGGCTAGATGAATGCGCCAGTATTTTTGATTCAAATACTCATGCATAAGATTTTACAGTTTGGTCTGCAGGAATTCTTCTGCATGGAGCGTTGAAAGTTGCATTCGGTGAATAATTCTGGTAGTAAAATTACGTAGGGAGATTTTTTTCTTGCTTTAAATTTCCTCTATTATAATAGCTGGCTCCAATACACCTGGCAGAAGAATTACAGTTTTTAGGGAGGCTTTAACTATAGGGTTCCCCTTCCTCCCCTTTTTCCATTTCTAAACATTCTAGCCAAAAAAAAAAAAAAAAAAAAAAAAAAAAGTGTGGATGGATATGACAGTTTAAGCTTGTCTCAAAATGGTAATCCTCATGCCAAGTAAGCTGGATCAGTGGATTTTCCCACTCAATGCAAATCCATTTTCAGATGAGATAAATTTTCTCAGTCTTTTTCAGAGAGACTGTGTGCGTATTTATTAATAAGGTGTCCAATATAAACTTGTCACCAGGGAGAAAAGATGAATAAGAAATATGTTTGTCTTTAAAATATTTCAGCTCTTGGAAGAGCAGAATACAGAAATTCCACCTTTTAATGAGCAATCCCTTATACCTATGCTGATTTCAGTGACGTTAATAAAGCCCTGTTTGGCATAAGAAAATCTGTTTGCACAAATCCCTTTCCAAGGAATCTGTTTTTAGAGCTGATTATTTCTGTAGAAAAGGGAGAAGGAAGGAAAAAGAATTATTGGTGGCTTTTGGACCAGACCTGCTGTTCAGATAGTATCAAATTCACAAAGTCTAATTTGAACAGATGTTGTCTGGCTAGGGGTGTGAAAAAATGCTGTCAATTATTCTTTTTTTTTTTGTTAGACAAGTCTTCCAAGAGCCATACTTTAATACATTACCCTAATTATTCTCACAGACCCATTACTGGAGCAAGCGGAGTAAGTCACTCTGCTGTATGCAACCTTACAGATGAACACATAATGAAATTCCTAGACAAGAATTCACAATTAAAGAAGGTTAAAGGATTTTGGCTAGAAGTGTTCTTGGAGGCTATCTATTGCAAGCACAGTGTCAAGAATATCACAATCTATATACTGCTCTGTCAGCATCAGCAATCTCTAACTCCAATTAGCACAGAACTGAAGAATGTCACTGCGGTGGCAATAAGCAGCAAGAACAAACAATTAATAGTCTGAAGTAGCTAACTTCTTTGACTTCTTTAAAATTATATTTTTGTGTGCTAATGAAAAGGTGGTAGTAAGTATCCATTACACTTACTGTGTTCTTGGTTTGTGTACCCGTGAATGCAGTTTAGATACTCAAAATAAGCAAAAGAAATGCCTGAGTTCCATTCCTAGTTTTGGCTCTAGCCCTGGACCTGACAATTTGGCTCAGATCCACTGGTGAATAAGAGTAGTTGTGCTGAGCATTGCTACACTTAATTTTCAGACAGCTGCTTCCAGAAGAGGAATTTGCAAGCCTCAGCCAGGCAGTGAAACTGTCTGCATGGTGCACGGGGAGAGGTATTGTCCCAAAAATTACTTATGGTAGCCAGCCCTCTAACCAGAGGACATGCTTCAGCCAGCCCATGGGAAGCACAGGAGCAGCTGACGGTGTAGCTTGTGACTTCAGGAAAAATGGCCCTTGTGCAGTAGTTGATTATAGAGACACCTTCCTTATAGAGCCAGCAGCCGGCTGCGAACTTGTCCTGGGCTCTGGAAGCAGAGAATTCAGGATTATAAGAGGTGAGGCCTCCAGCACTTCTTTTTAACAAAGACATGCCTGTCACTGTTGTGAAGTTGTGTTTCAGTGGCTCTTAGCAAAGTGTAGCCCAAGCTGAGGAGATTTGTGTAGCAAAACAGTTGGTGCTGAGGAGCCACTAGTCACACAACAGGTGTTTGTGGTTTTTACTCTGAACTAGCACCAGTCTGGGCCTGTGTTCAGAGAGCTCATTAGTAACTGGAGACCATCAGGTGCACACCTGGTCCTCATCTTTTGAGACAGATTCACCAGAAGGCGGTCCAGTGAGTGTGTGTATGCGCTGTGACCAGTCCACAGTGTGAACTAAAGTACCATAAATAGGGGTCATTAAAAAGTCATTTCTGGTCTGGACTAAAATGTTAGTGTTGCCACAGCTAGAAATAAAGTGTGTCCATCAGACAGTGCCCTAGATAGGAGATAAGACAGATGCATAACTTCACCAGTGCAAATAGATGCTTACAGTCTCTTAAATTCGTATGCATTTAAACTATATGTCTGGATTTTGCACTGGAATCACTTGGAATAAGTAGCATTTTCAGTAAATCAACGACTTTCTAGGATGTGGTCCTTACAAGCTTCATGCTTTGGTTCACCCCTCTATAGAGAGTATACACAATGACATTATTTTGTTCTTTTCTCCAGGGTCCTGGGAGCTGACTGGGGGGGGAGGGGGGGGGGTGAGGAGGAGGAGTATATCAAGGTTATATCAAGTAACAGATCTCCACCCTACCACCCCACTCCAGACCCCTCTGCAAAATTGCTAGTGTTCAGAGTTGCTATAGTTTTCTTAAGGTTTAATATAAACATCCTTCTGGAAAGAAAGTCTATACCACTGGTGTAACCAAACTGCTTTTGGTCGTGCAGTTTCTGTTGTGGCAGATTGCCAGTGTGTGATGACACTATGTTGGCATGGTACTACTGGTCCTGGTCTTTTTCCAGACTTGTGTGCATGCTGAGAATCCTGTTTCTGTGCTGAGAACTCGGCAGTAGGGGGGTATATCCTGTTCCACTCCAACAGCTCGAAAAAGGATGACGAAACACTACCAAAATTTCCTTCATAACAGACTTCCTCACCAGCATAGTAAACCAAAGGTTTAAAAACTAATTTCTACACTGTTAAACCAGAAAAATTTGAACAGAAGTTCAGGAAAGCAGGAGATCATGAACTCAGTTTTCTTGTTAGTCCAGAGGACTGAAGGCAGTGGCTCTGTGCCATGCTTCCTGCACACATGGAGGAGAAATCCTTCTATACCCCTGTCTCCAGCTATGCTGCAGCACATCCCACCTGTGCTTACCTACCTGAGTGGGATCCAAACTCTACAACTTCAGTGAGCCAAACTTTTCATGTCCACAGTCCAAGGCTTCCTCTGTCGAGACATGTACTACAGCTCTATCATCACGCCCCATCTGCTTACTTACCCTCCCCACAAAGTGGGATTTCTCCTTGCTTTCCTGTTTGCTTGCAGTACTTGTTTTTTTACCAGCTCTATGTTTCCTTGTGCCTGATCCAACTGGTAGCTTAAGATTATTGGTCAACATTGGATACGTTACTCCAGCTTCCTGTTTACTGGAAAACCATGGGGAATAAGGAACTCAGCAATGCACAAACATGGGTAGAAGTAGTTTGTTTGGAGATGCTACCTACGAACCATTTGGGTGGAAGCATGCTGCTGAGTTGTGGAGGTAAGAACTTAAAGACAAATACCTCCCAATAACAGCAACAGCTGTTGTTTAAGTAAGGACATCCAAATAGTCAGGATTAGGGTCTGCTGCCATTACTACTTGTTACCCCAAAACCATGTGTTCACCAGTCTGTCCGTCAAATATTAAATAAGCAGAGCTGGCATAGGATTGTAGAATACCTCTAAAGCAGTGAATTAAAATAAATAGTAGAGTTGATGAAACACAGAAAAGTTAAAAACACAGAAGAATGGTTTCATAACTTTTTTCAGTTTGACTTGTAATTTCTCTAAAGTAGGCCATCTCCTCCTTTATAATTATGAAATTGCTTAATTTAAATATTTTAATTTGGCCCTCCTTAATTTCCCCTCAGCTGTCCTAACTCAGAATCCAGGAAGTAATTGCATTGCTCATATGAGGAAGATGCTATTGCAGATACTTTTTCCTATGAACACAAGTGCAGGTACCACCTCCCCTCATGTTCATTTTGGCTCTGATACCATCAAAATCTTGGCACAAGGGCTGTGACTTTTGATGGGGTAGATGTCAATATCTTTCTTAGAAGCTGACATGTGCACTGTTCTGTGGTTTATTGCTCATGAACTGCTGCAAAACTCAGTTGGTCTGCACTTTGAGCAAATAATTCCTTTTATTTGGCAGACTTTAAAAAATAGAGAAAGAAAAAGAGAGAGAGGGAAATAGAGGCTATCAGACTGTTCCCAAACAAGAACATCCAGAATGGTAGCAAAAAAATGTTGCTGCTGTGTTATATAACCATTAGAATCACTTACCATCAAAGGTCAAAAGCATTAACCACATGTTGGCAACATTTATAAATAGACTCTCTATGGAGCTTTACCTAAAGTGGAATGGATAAAACACTTTGACTCAGGAAGACCAATTAGAACCAGTAGGATCTTTTAATGTAATAGCTGCATTAGGCAAGATGCATGAATGTTAGTACTCACAGACATAGAAAACTAGACAGTTTCACTGCTTATGGAGTCTGAAATAGAATACAATTTAAACTTGACAAGTAGAAGGCCACAGGATGGCTGGCCCTGTTGTGGCTGTGTAAGAGAGGGAAAGCATGAAAAGATTTTCTTATTCCCAGTAGGGCCATGAAACAAGTACTTCACCTCTTGCCAACATTAATGTGTGAAGACACACTTTGTATCCTCAGGGATAAAATGAACCCCCAAAGGGACTGGGAGCCTGTGTAGAGACTGTGTCCATCAGTGGAGTCCAGCCTATATTCTCCCAGGAGCTTAGGATGTAGGTATTTCTAACATACAGTTTGTAATGTATATCATTGCATACTGGGTAAAAGATGTTTGCCAAATATTCAAAAACTAGAAAATTCTAGATTTATGTTTGCTTTGGGCATGTTCATTTGTTCCACTTTGTCTCTATTTAGTCTGCATTAATTATGTGAGTATACATGATCTTTTCTGCAAACACATAGGATGATCTTAGTTTGAACTGTCTGTCTAATGGGTAATGACCAAGTGCTGAAGAGCAATAAGGGTAGGACCTCTTACAATTTCCAAAGATAACAAATAAAAAACAATCACTAGGACTAATCGCTTTTGAATCCAGATACTGTGAGTCTTTCTTGTTCGTCTAGACTGATTTGCTGTTGATGAGAGTAGGGCTGATGCCTCTTTGTAGAAATCGGATGCTGTTACCTTCTTCAGACCAGTCAGGATGTGAATGGTTCTGTTCTGTGCTAGAAAAATGACCATCCTTTAGCTTACCTGGTTGCCAGGTGGAAGGCAAACTCAGTTGTCTCTATAAAAGCATCACAACTTTGGTTGCAGTTTCCTCATTTTGGACATGGAAAGTAATATGACTTAATGCTTCTAAACATTCGCATTCTTAGTACTGCTTTGTAAGATTTTTGTTGAGAAATCCTTTGATGAAAGAGCAGAGCTATTTCTGGTTCTGCATTCTCCCCACCACTATTAAATGCTGAGATGATAGGAGAAAACTGCTTAAAGTCATACCTAGAGGTGTTGAAGGGTTTTTTCACTGTGGAGAACAGGAAATAGAGCCTAAACACTAATGTAAACTTGTAATTATTAAAAAAAAAAAAAAAAAAAAAATGGTTGAAGAAAACTATTCCTCTATTTTCTTTTTTTGGCTTTGGTGGAGGTTATAAGTTTTTTGTTTGTTTGTTTGTTTTATTTCTTCTTCTCTGTTGCTGAAGAGAAGGCAAATTCCTGAGCGAGGCATGGATGGGAATTTTCATTCCCATTCAGTGTGGGAATGAAAATTTATTCCCTTGGTTCCTTTAATTTCAGTAAAGCAGGTCAGTAAAAAGGATCAGAATTTAGGAGATGGTAGGGGAGTGCAGACATTGGCTTTGTGCCAGCAGTTCATTTGCCTTAATTTGCTTAAACATTCCTGCTGAAGACAAGCAATTGCAAATAGAATTTAAAAATAATCTTAATCACGCCAGGAGAATAGTGATTATCTTTTGATTGCCAGAGAGGAAGTACAGTGGGTTATCAGGTGCAATACCTTTCAAACTTATTAATGAAGCAGGTGCTTGCTAGTCTATTTGTATACATGCCAGCATCTCCCCTTAAGAACTTCATTTTGATTTACTTATACCCAATAACCATCAGGTGTCTCCTGGCCGTCTCTCTCTCTTCTCCTGTCTCTTTCTCTTCTCTCTCTCTCTCTTTTTTTTTTTTTTTTTTTCCTCTTCACCTCCTATCCTTCCCTGTGCCCTTGCACCACCACAAATGAAAGGTATAAGTCCCCATAGCTGCACTCTGTAGATTGGCTTTTGTTTCCCAGCTTCTAAGGTCTGTGTAGGACTGGAAGTTATCTGGTTGTATAGGACTGCATGTTTATCTCAGGTCTATCTGGTGGTGCTGCATCCTCTCAGTTTTACCTTTGTTCTTTCGTGTTCTCCTACTACTAGATAACCTTATCAATGAAACAAAAGCAAGAGTAAATGTTTGGAAAACTGAAAGTCACAGGTCAATAAATACAGACTCCATTAAGTAACAGTGTGATCTCTTCATCATTCTAATGAAATCTCAAGTACAGTACAGCCTTTAGACATTAAGTGGTCTTGAGAACTTGCAAAAATATACCTGAAACTTCAAAATCTACTTCCGCTCAGGATAGTTTTATTTTATTTATTATTTTTTTCTTGCTTGTATGTTATTGTTGTTCTAATACAGCATTGTATTCCAATTCACCTGCCAGTTTGGTTGATGCTATTCTTGCAATTCAGAATATTTTCTGGTTTTCCCTATCCTCCCCTTCTAGTCACATCTCTCTTGTACTTTCATTTCATTTCTCTCAACAGCTTCCTGCCATGATGTCTTAATCTATTTTTGACTGATATTAAAACTACCTCAGATTTACAGAATTTTGCATAAGTCATGTATGAAGGGCAAGTCCCCCTTCTCTTGCACTTCTTCTCCCCTTTGAAAGTTCCTGAGTTACTCGAATGGCACCATAGTATTGTAGCTAAATTATGTTTAACACACACTCATTCATCTGTTTGATGCAATTATAACCTTAAAATAGGACAGAACTGATTACTCCTATTTATTTTTACAGCTATAGATTATAGAAAGACTTTATATAGAGAGAGTAGAGTACAGCCAAGAGCCAGTGCTTGTAAGTATGTAAGCCATTTTAAGAAGGACAATTAGTTCTGAGATTTTGTTTCAATTACTTTTTAGCCTATGTTTTCAGAACAGCTGATTTTTTTGCTTGCCAGACTTGAGAAACTTAATGGAACTCTGCTTTTCCAGAAAGTGTGAAGAACCTGTATTCTGAAAATGAGTCTTGTTGAAAATGTGTCTTAAGACAGATGTTTCAAAAATGTTATGGTATTTGGATCACTAGTCCCTTATAAAAAATATAGGCCCCGCCACAACATTATGCCATTGTCCTTGTTCAAATTTCAGAAGTGATTCATTAAGAGATACCTGAGTACTTATATAGTGACAAAATATTTAGCTTGTATTGCTAAGTCCAAACTTATCTCCTAAATAATCAGAATGAATTAGGGAGTGACATAATCTTCTAAATTATATCCATTATGATATAATATTGCCAGAAGGAGCATGAAAATCTCATAAAGGCTCCCAATGTAAATTTGTTTTGAATTGAAAAAACACACACAGAAAAGAACATACTCAATTTCACGCATTTAAACAATGTCAGCATTTAATTAGAATACGAGGATAAAGTGATGGGATGTTATTGTCCAGATTTCCATGAAATTTTGCTAATCTAGGAGCAAGAACTTATAGCGCTTGCTACATAAAATAAGGTACTAAATTTAAAATATGATCCCATGTGTATTCGTATAATTAAAATGCCAAAATTTAAAATGCAATTACCAAGTAATAGGAATGTCATGCATTTCTAATGCTAGAATTTTCTTAAAGCACATTAAGGACATGCAACACTCAGCAGATTCCTAACTACTACTTAATTACCCTTACCATTTATTGCTGCAGAGTATGGAGAAGAAGCAGATTTTCCTAACCACAAGAAACATTTTTTCTTTTGTAGCTCTATTACAGAACATTTAAAAATCCTCTCCATACCTTGCTCAGTGAGTAACTAATAAAATTATCTGTAAATCTAAACTTTAAAACTGTAATTTAAATACTTTAGTTAGTACCCTATTGCATGTGTTTGTGTTGCAAACACTTTGTTGTACAATGTTCAGTGGCATAAGGATTTCAGACTGTTCATTAAAAGTTCCTTTGTTTTTGTAGTCACCTGTTGCCTGTAAAGCCAAAGAAATGCTTAACATGAATATATTTATTATTTTGACAAGGTCTCCTTTATAATCAGTTTTTCAGTTCTTAAGAAGACAGTTTGGGTTCAAAACACTCTACTCCCTTTCATGTAACTATTGCAGGGCTTTGAGTTTATTTAGAAGCTTACTCCTCTTCTATACATGTTTGTAAAGCTTTTGAAAGCAATTTATGTTTAAGAGACTTGCGATTTTTTTTTTTTTCCACCTGTTCCTCTGATGGTCTCTGACTACAGTGAAAACATGGAAATTTGATGCTTCACTTGTATAGCTCTTAAGACTAGCAATAGGTACCTTTCTGCAAACACAATTTAAGCTGTCTTTCTGGTACAAGATACTTTCCTTTGTCAAATATTTATTTCACCAGGACTGGCAGTCCCATATTGCACTGAAGGTGGGGAGGAAAAAAAAAAAAAAAAAAGGTTTCTAGAACAGCTGCAGCTGCAAGCATCCCATGTGATTCCTTCACTTTTGGTCCCCTTGGACATGTTATAGATTATCTATAGATAGGATATTTGAGTGTGCCTGGTACCAAACCAGGAGAGCTGGGGCATAGGCATCTCATATGCTGCACAAGGAGTATCCTGGTTGAATCCAGGTGTAAGTTTTCAGAGTCCCCTGGTGCTGGTGGTTGCATCTTTTCGAAAAGGAAGCCTTTTAGCAATCATTGAAGACATAACTGTTGGCCTCAGCTTTGCTTATTCTCAGTCTGGAAGTCTTCATATCTGTGTTGGTTATAAGGGAAATGTGGCCAATCTTGGTATGTTTAGAGAAGGCTTGTATAGTCCTTATTACAGAAAGATTAAAGAATATAAAAAGAATAGCAGAAAAAAGGAAGAAGTAGAGGAAAAAAAAAAAAAAAAAAAAAGTATAGGAGCAACACACCAGGAATACCAAAACAAGAATATTGCTGAGGGGAAAAATATTTATTTATTTATTTATTTTTGAAGAACAGGTTAACTATCTAAGGAAAAGGGGTATACCATAAACCATAACTCCTTTGGAGTGCTGCTTACATCATCTCTGTCTCTCTACTCTGTACCTTCTCCATTTGGAATAGAGACAGGAGAGAGGAGGAGGCTGAGTTATTTCCTTCAGTACAAGCCCAGAGATTCTCTGAGTTGTTGGTCTCAGCCCTTGAAGATCTCCCTGTGCTCTCAGGGAATACACGAGACATTGTTTCTGGAAGACAGGAGGCTTATGCCTTGCTGTGGGATTTTTTTTCCTTTATTCCAAATCCTGTGGAGAAGATATGTTCAAAAGCTTATGCAGATCCAAAAGTAGTGACGGTATTAATGGCTCAGAGCCTGCAACAAGCATGCTGCCATTTCAGTGCAGATTCCCTGAACTGGTGCAGTGAATAAGAGTGGAAGAAAAAAAATTCTCCAAAGAGCAGTCAGTCAGGAGTTCATTTTATTTTCCTCTACATTCACTAGACTGATGAGCACAATTAACAGCTGCTTCACTGGAAAGAGTTTGCACTCTGTTATTTCCTTCATCTCAGACTCATTCGATAATTATTTTTATATGCTGACTTTCACATCATTGACCATTATTCCCATCCTTGCATAGTAGTAACGAAGAAATTATAGTAAGCTTAAACCGTTGTTTTTACTCTTTCCTTGCCAAATACTTACTTTTCTTACAAGTGCAGTAATTTTAGCTGCCATGCTGAGTTGTATATTATATCTTTCTTAGTACAAATTAGTATGCATGTATCTGATCAAATATATCAACCAGAGAAGCCAGATGATAAATGTACTTACTGCTGTTGAGAAAACAGCTACTGCATTGAATTAACTACTAGAAAAGCGTATCTCTATTATTTCCAAGATTGCCCTCAATGCTCTTCCTATCAGTATGGGATGGCTAAAGCACTGAAATCAGAAATTTGTCAAACTGTTGGCTGACTTTGGACAACTTTGGTTGTTTCTTCTCCTTCTTCTTAACTGTGTGCCTGCCTCTGTACAATATCACCTCTGTGGAGGAGAAACCATTTCTGTGCTTTTTGAATGAGCTTTGCTTTGCCTGGAGTCTCCAGGTAATTTAAAATATTCCTCATTTAAAAACAAAGCTGTAGAGCAGTGTGACTTCCATCTGTTCACTTAGGTTAGTAATCAAAGTAATGAAAGTTTAAGCTATTCTGTCCATCATCCCAAAGCAACAGTTTCTGGAGAGTACAATGGGAGAGAGAGGTCTTGGCAGAATAAGAGAATGGTTAAGGTTGGAAAGGACCTCTGTAATTCAACTGGTCCAATCCCCATGCTTAAGCAGAGACATCTACACCTAGCAGGTTGCCCAGGACCTTGTTCAGGTAACTTTTGGAGATCTGCAAGGAGAGGGACTCCACAACCTCTCTGGGCAACATGTTCCGGTGCTCTGTCACCTGCATAGAAAAGTGCTTCCCAAGATTAAACCTTTTGTGTTCTGGTTTGTGTCCTTTGTCTCTCATCCTGGCACTTGGCACTGCTGAAAAGAGCCTGGCTTCAACTTCTTTGCACCCTTCCTTTAGGTATTTGTAAACATTGATAAGATCTTTCCTGAGCCTCCTCTTCTCCAGGCTGTGTAGTCTCAAGATGCAACAGTCTTTCATCAGAAACACAAAAGAACTGGTGATAGCATCCTTATCTCAAACTATGACCTCACAGCTCTGTGTCTGAAAAGGACTTGTGTTATCACTTTCTCAATTGGCTCCAACAAAATCCTAATCAGTGCCAGACAATGAGACATGAAGTCCTGATATCACCTTCCCCCCCCCCCCCTTTTTTTTTTTTTTTTTTTTTTTTTCCTATTTCCCCATGCTTTGTGCAGTTCTTTCCTTCCATTTGCTTTTGTTCAAGAGTTGGGCTTTGGTAACTATGTTTTGCAGTGCATCAAAGTGTCTGTCATTACAAAGGCAGGTCATGCAATGTTTTAAATAGCCTGACTTATTGAGGTTTGTCACATCTCAGCTTGACAGGTAAAGACCTTGTGCTGGGGACTTGACACTCTCTCCTAAGTGAGAAACAGCTTCAGAAACAGAGGCTACATTTTATTATTATTATATCATTACTATTATTATTGTTATTAATAATAATAATAATAATCTGTATGGTTCTTTTTGTTTTCTGCCCTTTTGCAGCTTGTTTTGTCTTTGAAGAAGCAGGATCAAGCTACAACAGAAACAGCAGTAGCATCAATAATTCCAGCTCACTTCAACATCTGTTTTTCTTTGCCACCAAAAGGACTGTTATTTCCCTTGTTAGCACCCTCTGGTAGATTTGTGAAACAGCATGCTTTGTGTGTTATACTCTGATGGCCAAAGAAAAGAGGAATAACAGAGGCTGAACAAAAAATAAACAAAAACAAACAACAACAACAAAAAAAACCCACAACAATTTAATTCTGTAACTTTCATCTGCTTTTCCTTCTTTTTTTTTTTTTATGCCCTTGATACTAATGATACTTGATACTAATCAGTTGTGAAGGCTGTTGCTCTGTGATTGTTTGCCTTGTGATTAAGAAGGCTAAAGTCTTTGCTTTTAGAATCCCAGACCGATGAAAGAGTTTAATATTGTCCAACAACAAGATCACATAACACTAACAAGATCTTTGACTCTCTTGAGCCATTTCTATAGCTGAACATAACAAAGCAGAGGTTAGATCTAGGTTTCCTTTAAAATAAAGTAAAATAAAAATCTCCAACCCAGCATTAGATAAATGATAGAAAACAAGCATCAAAATGAAA
>CM021765.1:96891963-96910640 GCA_011076525.1 Nettapus auritus
GATTGTCATTAAAATATTATATATATATATATATATATATATATAACTCTCTTGGGCTTTTGGAAATGAGTTTGGGAAAGACCAGGTAATTCAGGGGCCCATTACAGTGATGCAGAACATTTAATAATTTTTAGACTCCATCTCCTTGCATGGGTCTAGATGGCCTCTAAATCTAAATGCATTTTAAAAAATGTTTTCAATAGAAATGTATTGAGATTAATATGTCTTATGTTTCTCTACGTGCATTGGAAAGAAAAAAAAAAAAAAAAAAAGAGACTGTGGGCCTTATAGCTACTACAAGTTTTATAATGAACAAAGATGTTAATTCAAAGGGTGCTCTAATGCTTGTGAGTAACCAACACCAGCATACGTTTGCAAAAAGATAATGTGAATTGGCCTGAAAGTGCCATTTATTTTATGTTTGAAGAGTCCTGGCACAAGTTTCAAGTTATAATTTTTGAAGTGATAATGACAACCTTTCAGACATCACATCTGAACTTTGAACAGTGACTATCAGAATATTTGAAAGAACATAATTTGAGTCTGAAGGAAAAAAAAAACGTGGAGTGGGTTGTCTCTTTTATGCTGTGTATTGGAAAGTATTATGACTATGGAGTGACATCTAGTGGATATGTTGCTAAATTCCAAAATTTCAAAGGCATTGAAACCTTTTGAAATATGTCAGTTGTGTTGGTAAAATAACCACAGAATTAAAATATTATAATGTAGCAATACATAACTAACATCAAGGGAGGAAGAACCCAGCTCTTCAAGAAAACTGAAAGTTTAGCAACCCTAAATGTGTCTGATTAAGGTTCTAACTCAAAACTAAGAGTGTATTACTTCATCTCTTTTTAGAGCCCTATTTCTTATGTAAAAGAAACACACCACTTGCTGCATGTTTTGGATCACTTACTGTACTTTCTTGTAATTTATATTTTATTCTATGTATGTATACCTTTTGCCAGCCTACTCACTGTGATTCATAATCTATCACATAGCTCTCATAAGCTGAAGAGGGACTTCTGATGTGTGGAAAAACCACAATTTAAAAAATAAAAAATAAAAATAATAATAATTAAAAAAAAAAAAAGGAGAGAGAGAGAGATAAGACAACTTCATTTTTTTGAAACTTAAAAAAATAAAAAAAATATTCCAACTGAAAGCCCTTATATTCTAAAGCCATGAATCATCAGGTACCTTACCATTTGCTTGACTTTACTGCTTATTAAGCAAGAAATTTCAGCCTCAGTGGGATTTTCACCTCTCCCTCAGACTCTTAACAGGCTCCATAGCAACCCTCAATCACCTTTGAAACTCCCACTTTTTAATTTTATTTTACCCAAGTTTTTATATGTAAATTCAATATTCTATGTGTTTTCAATTAAATTTAAATAAGTCTCTGGATGTGACAAAATACTATTCCATTGGTAAACTAAATTCAGAAGTTGCTAACATGGGTTTCCATGGGAAGTGGTAGAGCGTGGTATGTTTTGATTACTCCTGGATTCTTATAAAGAAAAATATGTAGTAAGAATCTTGAGATAAAATATTTCATCTATTGCATAGGTAAAAAGAATGAGAAATAGAGAGATAGTAAATAGTAGACTGAATATAGAGGATAGAGTATCGTGCAGCCAGTGATTTTATACTTTTTTTTTTTTTTTTTTTTTTTTTTTTTGTTACTTGACCATTTATTTGTAATAAATTAGATTTTAGAGATGGATGCTGCTTTCATGTATCTGTCATTTTGGGGTTTGGCACAGCTACACAGCTATAACTTCATCTGTACTCACTGGCTGATTTTTTTTTTTAATTTTTATTTTATTTTATTTTATTTTTCCTCTTTCTCTCCTGAAGTCCAGTAAAATGCTAGTTGCAGAGACTGAAGGTATTCCAAGATATGTCCCTGGTGCAGGCGCTGCTCCAAATTCTGCATCCTCCCATCTTTATCTGCAATCTCATGCTCTCTTGGGGAAGTCATAAATGGGAAGCTGGAGCTGGAGCAGTCATTGCTCCTGCTGAAACTGGAGCCAGAATGGCTCAGTTTTGTGGCAGGTGGTTTGCAAAGCTGTAGCCATCTGGTAGCAAAATTTCAAATAAACATTCACAAGCCACTGCACATTCCTACCAATGAACATATCGTAGCACAGTGGTGCTTCATCCATAATGGTCTATTAAGACTGGGAAATCAATACCAGATATCCATAAGAGGTGGAGGAGCAGGCTGCAAGAAAGAATTTAGAACTTGCTTAGATTTTAAAACTAGCACCCGCTCTCCCTTCCCCAAACTGGAAAATAGTGATGGCCTATATTTAAAAGAGTTTTTGTTAGATTTTTTTTTAATTTTTTATTTATTTTTTCCCATATTTAAATTGTCACGCCTTAAGGAGGATTTATGACACAAAGGTGATATGCCTTCCTGTTGGGAGATAAGCTAGTGACATAGTCTATCTTATTTATCAAAATCACCTCTTAAAATTTTAACACCTGTTTTGTGATGCTTTTTGTTTAAATTCAGTCTACTTCTTGCAAAGATAACATTTTTATTTTTTTTTTTTTTTTTTTTTTAATTTTCATTAAGTGGAAATTTGTGGCCATTTCAGTGAAAAAAAAAAAAAAATGGAAAAAGTTTGAGTCTCCTGATGGTCCTAAATGAGGACAATAAGCAGGGCCCATGTTTCTAATCCAGCCTGGGGAGAGACAGGCAGACAGCATATGTGAATCCTGAGTTTTGAGGTGCTTTGCCTGACACCACTGAAAAACAGCTGAGACGCAAGGCTGCAGCAGAAGCGTCAGAAAGACACGTAAAAAAAAAAAAAAAAAAAAAAAAAAAAAAAAAAGCACTGCTAGAGCTGGACAGCAGAGGGCTTTAAGGGAGATAATTTACAAAGAGCTGAGTTCTCACACTGCGCTTGCTACTGTTGCAGCTGAGATCATCTTGAAGTCTTTTAGTGACAAAATAAGCTTGGGAGAATTAATTTACCCCTTTGACTCAGCTGCATAATATGACCCTCTCAGATTACTTAGAATCACATGCACTTTCTCTCTTTTTTCATCCCAATCCTCAACTCTGATCTGAAAACTGGCACATATTTGACACAGACATTTCTGTGGTTGTGTTTGGAGCATGCTGAGCCTTTTTGGGGTGGTAGCAAGCGATGTTGTGCCTCACAGAGCTGGGGTGCACCTACAAGGGTGGCTCAGCCATGCCCTACAGTACTGTCAGATCACAGGTTTCAAATCAGTACTGCTGCTGTCAGCTGTAAGCAGGGCTGCACACAGACAGGGTGGCCTCTGTGTGAACAGTAGGAGTTTCCTGGGGAATAAGAAAAAATGCCAATAAAAATGCTATTGCCATGAGCCAGGGCAGCATAGGGTACGAACAGCTTCATTTGAGCCTCATAACCTGAGAATGTGGAACTTGATATAAGATAAAAAGTGCAGCTGAAATGCAAGGTACACACTTGTTTAGGGCTTGGAATTATGTTTGTGTCTCAGGGACTGGAGCTTGCTCACATCTGGAGAGCTGGGAGAGTGTGGCACTGCTTAGACCTACTGTTTAGACCTCTTTCTGGTTCTGGTCAAGTATATGCTACCAAATTAACAACTTTCAGTTCCCAGGAACAGTTCAAGGAAAAAGATGGAACTCCAAATCTGTGTAAGACTTGTTGGAAAGCTGGAATTATGTGCTGCTGTTGCTGTTTTAATAACCAGTCTGGAAACTAGCTGTAATTTTTATAAGTCTCTGTTTATCAAATTGGACTGGCCTGGACCATAAAGTTTTTACTATTGGATTTGTGCACTTTTCCTCCTGACACATGCAAATACAGGAATGCTGTTGTCCTCAGAATGGAAAGGCAAGAGAAGTTTCATTTCATAGCAATCGTACAGATTTTATTTTTATTTTTTAAACAGTTTTCAGAAAGTGAGGTGGTTAACTTTGTAGATACTTTAAGTCTAAAAGGTTTGGGCATTTGTATTTCTTTATTTATTTATTTTAGGGATCAAGATCTCATCTAATTCAAATACTATTAGACTCATACTTGCCAAAAAAAGTTTCCACTCCAAATCTATTTTTCCTCTGCATGCACATAAAGAATTTCTATTTTCATCTATTTAGGTATTGATGATTCAGATAAAAATTAAAGAATGGATTTTTATTATTATTATTATTATTATTATTTTTTATTGCTGCTGAGCCTTCAATACCTATGATTTTAAGTGTCTCATATTGTACACATTAGTTGGATATTCATTCACAGATTATAAATTTGTGAAAGTAAAAGCCACTCAATATCAAAAGTATCCATTTTTGGAAGTGGAATAACCAATAACTTAGTGGTTGTTTTTCTGTTTGTTTGTTTGTCTTTTAAGTATAGTTTGGAAAACAAAAGCAGGTGAGCTATAAAGTCATTTCTCCAATTCCCTTTGTTGTACTAGATCGTGCTATCTTTAAAGCCAAATATTCGTCAAGATGTTGGTTATCCATTGCTGATTTCAGCAAATCTAGCTTTTGCTGAAAATGTCTTGTTAAATGCAACTTTACTGAAGCTCTGAATTACTGTGGCACATGATTTGTTTTGTAGATATCCAGCCACACACACAAAAAGACATATTAAGAAAAATGCTTCACAGCAAAAATGCAAGAGGGGTAAATTATGCAGTGCTAAGATTGTGTTCTAGTGGCACTTTGTTTATTATCATCATCTTGACCCACATCTGTGATTCCAACAAGTCATCTGTTGCTTGTCTAAGAGGAAGGGGCCACTACTGAAAAGTAGAAAACATGACTAATCTGCTGTTCAGGGGAGCACAGCGGGTCAAATTCTTCATTTCATCCTCAGTTGTTGGGGCGAAGTCTGATCTTGTACAGGGTGGAGAGTACTTGCAGAGCTTTGATACCAAAAGTCAAGTGAAAGCCACACTATTCACCAGAACAAGGGAATACTTAAAAGCATATATAATTCTCCTCGTGAAGGTCAGAAATATTTTTTCTTAGTAGTTATTAAAGAGTATCTTCTAGGACACATATAAATATATTTTATGGTACATTTTATCTTTCAGCTGTAGTCAGAGTGAAATCTTTCCCTTTTGCTATATTTTAAAGCATATATAATGATAATTTTTATTTAGTGAAAGTAAGAGTGAAACAAGACAGGCCTATGAAACCTGAAAATGAGACCGAGCTAAAAGTTAAAAATGCTTATTTTATGTTGTGCAGGGAACTTACTGGCAAGTTTCTTTCTTTCGTTTCAGCATACTTCATAAAGCCAACATTAAAAAAAAAAAAAGCCATTTTTTGTTTGTTCAATGTTTGTTCAATCTCTGCTGTCTCTCAGGGTTATGATAGAACTACAAATCAAGCAGGCTCAGACTCTCAACTTTCACGGTTATTAATATGAACAGTTTGGAAGCCTTTAAAAATGTGTGCATAAAGACAGGAAAAGTAAGAGGATTTCCAGCTGAGCTAAGCCCAAGTGTCACAATCCCAAGCAGAACAGTGTTGTTCATGTGAGTTATTCCAGTGACTTCACTAGGATTTATTCACATGCACAAATCTGCTCACAGAAAAAATGTTTGCACATCTGGAGCCATACTTCTTTTCTACAGGGGGGAAATAGAATAAGGTTGGCAACCTTTGCAGTGTGCTAAAAGCAAAAATGTGTTATTTGCAGACTGATCAATGATAATAAATCATAACAAGAAAATCAATTGTTTCTTTGAATCAGGATTAAGAATAACTAGAATTACTTGCAAAAATGCCACAAGCAGGGAAGAAATGCCAACAGCATAAGCAGAGGAACAAATTAACCTCAAGCACTATAATGCCCTCATTTTTTGATGGGCAATAAATAAAAATACAAAAAACAACACAAGAACATGTTTTACTATCTCAAGATTCTCCAAATTTTAAATTAAGTTCATAATTTAAATTAGACATGTTACTCAGTAACTAGCTTGTTTTAAAATCAAATACTGTATTATCCAATTCCATTTGTGGCTCTACCAGGAGTCGTTAGTTTGCCTTTGGCATACCCTTTGGGAATATTACACACACACACAAAAACTTTTTAAAACATATACCTTTCCCTAGAAAGTTCAACCACAAAACCAGTGTTTTGAAAGCACAGCCTGTTAGAATTGCTTTTAGGCATAGTGTCCTGAAACTTTGCAAGCTGTCAAGGTCAAATTACAGAGTTATTATCAATGGATATGAGACTAGACTAGACGTTATTTTGTGGATGGGGTATACCTGTACATCTAAATTTTATCAGTATACAGTGTTCTGGTGTCCATTCCTACTATCTGTGTCTCTGTTTTGATCAGCTTATTGCCAAATGGTTCATTATCCTACCTGGTTTGTCCACTTAACATCCTAGAAAAGATTTAAAAAACATATACGCATATATAAACATATAGCTAATGTATAGCTAAGAATACCTAACACTATGACTTATGGGCACAGAAAACCACTCTTCACTGTTTAAACTTTGTGTATACTTATTTTTTAAAAACCATGTGATTCACTGGCAAATCACATAAGTATATTTAGCTATTTAAAAAATAGATGCTGCAAGGTGAAGATGGCATTTGGTTCCAACTGTGAGGTCCATAACATTGTGTATGAATAATCTGCTGCAATATAAGATGGTCATGTGAAAAATCCCTAGGCAACCTCTGGTACTAGCATAGCTTCCTCCCCTGTATGTTGTTAATTTTCAGGATGACCAGCATTTAAAAAATAAAATCAAAGAAACACATTGCTATTTTATGTTTCCCTTGCTTTCTCTTTCCTTCCCTTCCCATTTTTTGTTTCTTTTTTCCTTTTCTATTTTATTATTATTGTTGTTATCATTGTTATTGTTATTATTATTATTGCTTTTACCACAGTAAAAGACAAACCTAGTTGTGAGGTCTATTCTTGCCTCTTCTGGCAAAGATCAGCATGGAATCTCGGAGAATGTTTACTCTGAGATCTTATACTGTAATTGGTGTTTGTTGAGCTATTGGTAAAGATGCTATTTATCTTATTCATTTATTATTCAGTGAAGTTAAACAGGTTTTAGCAATGTCAAGCAAAGAGGTTTGTCTGGGGTTAGAAAAAGTGAGCAAGGTATATTGAGGGCAAGGGAGCCCATCTTAGCAAACCCACACCTAACCACAAGCACTCTCTTATTCCGGAAAAAACAGTTTTCTATTTCATTTTATCCTTCTTTGTTCAGGTTCTTGTAATATCTTCATCAGAGTTGTTTCTAGAATGCAGTAAGCTGCTACACATCTCTTGCTGTGATTTTTTTTTCCTCTCATTTCCTCTGTGGAAAAACAAACAAACAAAACGAGTATTCATCAAGTGCCTTATTTTTGAAAGTACTTGAGTTTATTTTGCATTTGTTTTAAAACATATATATATATGTGATTGTATTTATGTGAGAGAAGACAAGGTCAAAGAAAATTGTGGCTTGCACAAGAAGCACTAGATGGTGCTGTGAAGAAAATTATCCGAGCTAGCTCTCAGCAGTCTAACCTGAGTGCTGAGATCCATATAGCCATATTCAGAAGCTGCTATATAAATTAGATAGACATTGCTGTTTCGGATTGTCCTGTTTTCTTCCTTTAGGATTGAAAAGTGATGAGAACCATCACCTGACCAGTACCCAGGAGATGCCAGGTTCCCCAGTCAAACATCAGAAAATGTAGATGTCATGCATGACCTTTACCTCAGAGTCACAGATAGCCACTGAGGCAAGTGCTCAGATGAAAACCAGGAGGTAGGACTGGATCTGAAAATCTATGGAAAACTACTGCAGAGAGTGGAGCAAAGGTCTATTTCAGCTAAAGAGATTCATGGCACTGTTTTGAACTAATTAAGGTGTCAAGATTTTCCTAGCCAGTTATAGATGCTATGAAAGTGGTACCTGCAATTGTTCCTGAAAGAGAGCTTCACATCAAGAGGAAAAGTACTCCTCCACCCATTATTTACCTGTATTCTTGACAGAGCTCATTATCTGATCGGATGAGATGAGGAACTTGCTAGCCTCCAGGCTTTGTCTCCTTTTGGCATCTTTCATTTTTTTCCAGCTCTCCGCATGGAGCATAAGCAGGGAGAAAGGTCTGTAAATGCAACTGCAGTTTGTCCTACCGTATAGGCTGATCTGCTTCTACAGGCAGTGGTGTTGAGTGTATGCCCTTCAGACTGGAGCAGTGTGGCAAAGTGCTGTAACTTACAGCTTTGATCCATCTATCCTGAAAATAGTCCGTTCCAGTGCTTGCTATGAGATGTCCATAAATCCTATTCAGACACTTAGATTTGCAACCAGTTGAGTTCTGAACTGACGTCAATAAAACAGTTTTCCCCCAGGACAAATGGTACATTAGCTTATCACCCCAGAGACAAGGCCAGCCTCACAAAAGATCTGTGCAAAACCCTTCTGCACCGTATTAAACATTTCCACTGGCATCATTGGCTCCCTTATCACTATCAATTCATTCAGAGCAAGCTCCTTCTCCTGCAGTTCTCCCTGGATGCCTGGGACTACCATTTGAGCCTGAATCTATGAAAAATGGACTTATGCCATTTTATTTTATGCTAGTGTTACTCTTAAACTTCAGAAGGCATAATTTATTTGGCCATCTTTATGGTTTTCCCACTTGTTCTTGAAACAGTTCTAAACACGGAAGATACACAGACAGACACTTAAATGTCTTGTGAGTGTTTTTTAAGTTAAAATTATAGTATTTTAATACTTCACATGCAATGATCTCTTTGTAAAGTTTTCATAATGTCAGAGAAGTTTATAGAGTAAATTAGTTTGACTTCACTCAGAGTGCTAGCATTTATAAATCTACAGTGCCGCCTTTCTGAATATATTTACTGCCGCAGAGAGGAAGGGGGGATCAAAGGGCTCTAACACTTATTTCTGCCATCATTTCTCATCTTCAGCACAGTTTGAGTTTTGTATACATAGCGGTTTCCTGCTCCAGAGATGTCAGAAATTATCTGGAGCCTGTTTATAGGACATTAGGATAGGAATTGGACAAACCTGCAAAAATCTAGGTGCTGCATATATTAAATATTAATGGCCCACATAAGTCATGAATTCAGATTCACTTGCAGATTTATTGTATGCTGTATTTTGCAGTGTGGGTGTGGGAATAAAACTAGAATCTGTCTTTTCTGAGTGCTTTTTTTCCCTCACATATTATTTTAGCCTTGACAGTAATAAAAGGAGTGCAATAACCAGTGCAATATTAGTGATCAAAGGCATCAAAACACATGAGGAAAACGTCTAATTGTAAAAGATCACCAAAGTAACAACAATAGTAATTTCTGGTTTGGCATGGGCTCGATGCGTTGAAATGCTAAATTTCCATAGCTCAGGAGGAGTATGGAGTTCTTAGGGTATCACAGTCATGAAATCCCAAACTCCCCAACAACCTGCTTTTTCCCCTCAGCAAGAAAATAACCTATTTTTGAATTTCTCAGCAGCATTACCTACTCTAGCTCTAGGATACTGCTATTTGAAAAGCTCTACTAAACTGAGTCATATGATCTCAGGAGATTTTCATGGTTTTGGAAAAAAAAAAATGATGTCCCCTAGAAATTCAACATCCACACACACATGCACATGCGCATACACAATAAATAAATAAATAAAACAATTTCCTTTCAAAATCATAGAATCACAGAACCACAGAACTGTAGGGGTTGGAAGGGACCTCAAAAGATCATCAGGTCCAACGCCCCTGCAAAGCAGGTTCCTCAGAGGATGTGGTATTCCTAGGCTGCATCACCATTTTTCTTGGTGTGGAGTCCATATTTTTGAATATATTGTGATGGTAGGACCACAAAGACCACATCCTGCTCTTCTTGTCTAGCAGTTTGCCATGTGATTGAAAAAATCAGCACCACAGTAAGCTATCAGAGATGCTGGATTTCTGGGTGAGAGGGGGTGGAGTGGGGAATTTGCTTCCCCATTATGCTTTCTTTTGTACAATATTAAGTACATATGTTGTTATATAATGGTGAAAAAAATGTGATAGATTTCATGAATTGAGACTTGCAGAGCAAAAATCTACCTGCTTGTTTGTTTTTGGAGCCCAGCATATCTGAAAAGCATAGCTTTTGAAAGATGTCTGGTCTTAGTCTTAATGTAAATACTTAGTGTTTGAACAAAAAGGATAATACCGCTAGTATATTTTTAACCGAATGTTAACTAATTCTAGAAATCTAATGATGGAATTAACCTGCAGATAGATCTCAAGTTGCACCAGAGGAGGTTTAGATTAGATATGAGGAAGAATTTCTTCACAGAGAGGGTGGCAAAGCATTGGAATAGGCTGCCCAGGAAAGTGGTGGAGTCCCCATTCCCTGAGGTATTCAGAAGATATGTGGACATGGCACTAAGGGGCATGGTTTAGTGAATGGGACTCAGTAGTTCAGGTTGATAGTTAGACTTGATGATCTTGAAGATCTTTTCCAACCCAGATGATTCTATGATTCTATGATCTTTCTAGCTTCTATTTATTTATTTATTTTGGTAAAGACTCCTACTGCTGGAACTGTATTAAGACCAGTACTAAAAAACAAACTTATCATTTTCTTCTTGAAGACATGAGAAAACAGCTTTCACCTCAAGAGTGACAGGAAGTTTTAAACAGCTGCTTTTGCAATGGACATCATCCAATTTCTGCCTTACACAACCTTGCCACTATTGCATCTCACAGGTTCCATCAAATTGTCTGACTGGCCATAAATGCAGGAGAACTTATTCAGAAAGTATGTTCAGAGGCTGTGGATTCTTATGGGAATAATAACTACTCCATTATCTACCATGCAGACTTTGTTATTCCTCTCAAAGCCAGAAAAAAAAAATGAGTTCTAAGGTAATTTTAAGTCTATCTTCTTTTACAAGAGTTAACTGGAATAGAAATGATGTAATCAGCCAAAATTTTACTACTACAGGTAAGTGTTAAATAAATACTTTATGCTTTCCTCTGATCTTCTTCTAACCTTATAATTCAGAACTGTTCATTTCATGCCTTCAGAAAAAAGAAAACTTAGAAAACAAACAGTGGATACTTATGAAAACCAGTCATGTTTCAGGAAGTCACCACGCATATATTGAGGAAGTGGACATTTCATTTTCAAACACAGCTCCCTAGGCAGTTTCCTGCACAATCTGGCTTTATCAGAGAGTAAAAAGTGATTTTAGGGTCTGTCTCAAACAACTGCTCCATTTCTTTAGTCATAGAAGTACCCAAAAGTCAGCAAAACCATGGGATTTACAAGCATCCTACCACCTTTCATAGTGCTGTAGATGCTAGCATAGGAAGCAGAAGTGGACTTGTTAATACCCATAAAATTGGAAACAAATGGCTTTGTAAAAGAAATTTGCAACATGTGAGGGAGTAAGCTGATACACTTTTAAAACTATAGCAGAGTGGGATTTTGTTCCTTCCTCTTTTTAATTATCATTTTTATTGTCTGAGTTAAATTTTAAATTTTTAAGTAATTTAGTAGAGCATTGGTATTTTATTCATTACTGTATTATGATCCTATCACTAGTGTTACATTTATTATTGTTGTTATTAAAATTATTATTATTATATTCCTTTATCTTCATGACCACACAATGCAGCTTCTGGAAAATACATGAATGCAGGCACTGCACCACCAGCAAAATTTATACATGGAAGTGTGACTAATATCTAAACATATTAAGCTCTGCACCATGCTACTCATTTGTTTTTCTACTTTATTTTGTAATTTTATTTCTGCACACTAGTAATTTAAAATTGGTTTCTACTTACGTCATTAAATATATCCTGAATTATGCAGTTGGTGTCTGAGCTCACCTGCATTCTCACTTTACTCTTTCACTGACTCTTCTGACTGCATCAATCTATTTCTGAGGAGGGAGTGTAAAATATTTACTTGTAAACTGACTTGGAATCTTCTCTAATGTAATCAATCAAAGAAGGAAAAAAGCTGTTCATGTCACATAAGAATATTTACAAGAATATTGCTGTAGATGGACAGCAATACAGAAGACAGACTGAAACCACTAAAATGCAAGACTTAATAGCATCAGAATTGGAATTTAGTTTTGAAAAAATGTTTTTCAGTCTCCCAGTATCAGAAAATAGTTACCAAGCAACAACATAGATATTGGTAATGCAGGCAGAGCTATTCAAATAAAAAAATATTCAAACCATTGTCATTATCAGGGGAGTTATGTTATTGCTGGATTCATAACATTTGGTATCCAGACATTTTCATATTCTACACCATGAGGAAAAATCTGTTTTTCCTGAAGAAGGTGTCCTTATGTTACTTCTTTTATTTAGATTAAGCTTGCAGGTATAAGCTGCCATCTGCTGTAGTTCCACCTGTATTTTGCCAGGCTAATATAGTGGAGGATGCCAACAACTGAAGAACAGATAAATGGTGAGTACATACACACTTTGTGTCAGAAGAAGCAAAGGAATACCTTTTTCCTGAGAACACTTTTACTATGATTGGCATGGGATTTCAGTAAGAGCCTTTGTGTTGAATTGTCCAGTTACTTCCCAGGAAAATAGTAAATAAGTGGATTAGATACAGAATTATCTTCTTGTTACCCAGAATCAGTCTGCATTCTGGAAGAAGCAATGTAGACAGAAAAATTGCTAAGAGTGTGTCTTGCAAGCTGGCTGCAGTGTGGAGGAGAGTTATGATGCAGAGCGAGGGATTACCATCCCCTTGCTGTGTGGCTTTGGCTAGATGTTACTGACACGTTGTTGTAGACTGGGTCAAATTGTTGGGAAAAATAATTGGCTTGAGGAAGTTCTAGAGCTCCTGAAAGCAGATGCCATCTCTGAACCTCAGAAAATAACTCTTTTCTCTGTCTGATACACAGTTGCCATTAATTGGAACCCAGCTGGTCAGAACAATGGACTTTCATTTCAATACCATACTGAGTGAGAGCGTGTAGGGGATGTTCAAGCACATGCTGTGATGATAGCTCTCATACAACCCAAGTGTGTCAAGTAGCATGGTCCTGGTAGGTCCAGCCTAAGAAAAGTCCATGGGAGATTCTTCTGGAAAGAGAAAAGCTGAATGCAATGGGATGAGTGTATGTTTTTGAATTCCTCATAAAGTGGTAAAAAGGGAGGCCTTGCATGTTCTTGTGAAGGAGCACAGTTAGCTACAAGTTATCTGACATCCTCATCAACTTCTCCTGGCTTAAACAGACAGTAAGGTCCTGCAAGTTTTGCTTTACTGCTTGGGCCAAATGGGGAAATGGTCCTAAAATCTGCTATAGAAGGAAGATGAAGTGACAGGAATTCAGGGAAGATCTATAAAAGACTGACCACTGTTTGAAAAGTCTGATTTATAGCAATAATACCCTATCTTCTCAACCTGTGTGTTGAGCATATTGCTCTAAAGAGGTCATGAGTTCAGAGAAGGTTCTTTCATGCTCTTCTTTTTACTGCATGAAGCAGCACAAAGAGCACATTTACTTGTGGTGTTTGAATCATCCCATTTCTATCTGGTGTCTGACCCTATAAAAGTCATTATCTGGTGCAAGTCAAAACAGTCTTCACTTGGGATGAATCAGCAAGTCGTAAATAGTTGTTAGTTCTCAGCTTCTGTGGCCAGTTCTGGGGTAGGCAGCAATGAAATACTGGGGGAGATTGGACAGGAGTTTTTTTTTTCTGTTGCATACAGTCTCCTGATTCAAGCACAGCAAATGAAGCAGACAGGGCTCCTCTATTAACTTCTGTAGTGCAAAAGCAAAAACCAGCAGCAGCCAGCAGGAAAGGGATATTTGCTTTCTAACTCCTCTCACCTGTGTGGGCGAAGGGAGCTGGCAAAGCCAGATATCTCTCTGTTCCCCTTTTAAATTTGGGCTGAAGAAGATGCTTCCTTTATAACATGTGACTCTGAGAAGACCTCTTCAAAGTATAGCAACACCTTTCTTTCTCAGTGCAAATGCCTGTAAGGGCCACAGTTTAGATCTTCAAGGGCCACACACTGTGGGCAATTAAAAGGTTCTGATAAATATGAAGGTGATCTTTTATCACAGCCATCTCTCTTCACAAGCTGTGGTAAGTGTATCCTTCTTAGTGTATGATAAACATGCTAAGCTGCTGATTACAATTTTTAAAGGCAAACCCTGTGACAGAAATCCACACTGCTGATCTTATCTTGTAAAGATGCTGCATGCTATATGTGCCTGAACTTCTGTCTGTGCCTATCTTCTTATAGCGCAGAGATAGAAAATTATTTGTTACAGTATTTGTAGCCAATTTAATTTAAGATGAAAAATCAGTGAGTAGGAGGAGAGGGTGGAAGGGGGGGGGGCAGGACCTGCTCCATTTACAGCTCTTAAAAATAGCATGCGAAGCCAGAAACTCATACAAAACTGAACTAGCCATCATCCACACGCAATGCATTTCCAAACAGAGGATATCTACAGTACTTCCCAATTATGTTCAGTTCACTGCAGCAGGTGACCCCAATTTCTTTGAAAAATTTTTATAACAGTTCTTTTCAGAAAACCTGCATGGGGTGCTGAGAATAAAAGTCAAGGCCATAGAGTTTCACTTATTTGGGCTTCCTTCAAATAAAAGTGTGTGTATTACATGACCAAGGAGAGAGTTGGAGGACAAAGATGTGACACCTGCAAGCTGGCATTAAAAGCCGGTTTCAAGACGAGTTGAAGATTATCAAAATCAAATTTTGAGATGTCTGTAGCATTCACCACCCAGAAGGCTTACACAATGCCTTTATTTTTTCTCTGATTGCTTCCATACACCCTGTGGCTGTTGTGTGTTGGCCCAGCTCCTGCAGGGTCTCACACTGGGCCAGGGAACCCAGCAGCAGTGAGATTGCCCTGGGTGGCTGCTGCACGTGAGGGCACATCCTGCCCCCTGGTCTGACACTGCAGCTCTGGCACAGCAGGAAGGCCCACTGTTGCCCCAGTGGCAGTGGTCATACAGGTCTTCTCATGAACGTTTGGCTCCTGCCTGGCAAGTCCATACTTGGTGCGTAATCTGGTCAGGAGTGTGCCTCCAACAGAGCTTTGTGGCATGGTCCTTGATGGGGGTGGAGCTGTAATGGCGAGGGAGGGTGAGTAGTCTTGTGGGGATGTCCGTGCTTGGCTGAGCACGTTTTTAGCTGTACGTCTAAGGCTGTGCTCACTGTAGATTCATGGATGTTTTTAGAGCAATGCCATATAAATCATGACTAGTTTTAGTTAATATTTATTTTAGTTGTGTTGGCTTGAAAAGTAAAACAATTGATGCAAAGTAACATGAAGGATGCAAATAGCATTTGCTGATGACACTGTGAGGAGGCACCAGCATAAAGAGGATCGGGCTATCATAGTGGGGAGAACTGCATGACCTCAGGGGAAAGAGTAATAGAAATGAAATTAAATTTTGTAGCACAGAGCGTAAATGGTCTTAGGCTTGGGGACTATTACCACTTTTTTGCTTTATACTGGGAGCTCATTAGCTAGGGATGACTGACGCTGAGAAGGATCTGGGTGTATTGGCCATGGGACAACTGAGAGCCACCAGTGCTGTGAAAGGCAATGGCAATCCAAAAATGTCTCTGACAGGGTATTTTCAGTAGAGATGAGGGAGAGTTCATGCCATTTTACAACGTATTGCTGAGACCTCATCTGCAATACTCTCTCCAATTTTAATCAGCCAGATCTAAGAAAGATGAATTAAAATGGGAGCAGTTTGCAATGAAAGGTTAGGAGGCATCTGAAAGTAGAGAAAAGGCTGAAAATCACTGTGCTGGAGGAAAGCATCAAACTGTTTTGGAATTTGTCTTATTCATTACTGTTTTTTGTTTATTTGTTTGTTTGTTTGGTATGTATTGCTTTAACACTGGACATTTAAATGCTAGATAAAAAAAATACAATTTGTTTTACAAGAGAGAATGTCTCCTCTATATCAATTTGCAATAAAAAAAAAAAAAGTGTGTAGCTTTGTGCTAAAATGGCCAATTTAAATTGCATTCAAAAGTTATAGTTCAGCCATCAGCTTGAAGTTTGTTGCAACATGGGCCTGAATATCTAAAATCATTTCCAGTGGTCCATAAATCACTCTATGGAATTTGGAAGTGTACAAAGGAATGGCTCCCAAGCCAGCACAAGTTAATGAAAATGAAAAAAATATAGTAATAAGAAAGAAAGAAGGAAGAAAGCAAAGAAAGAAGGAAAGGAAAGGAACAGAAAGGAGAGGAGAATTAGTAAAATGTATGTATTTTCATAGCCGTCTTAATTAATACTGTTCTTATATAACCATGATTGTACTTCATCATACTTGTTATGACACTACACACTTTCTGGCTAATTTATTCTGTTTTCGCTTCTTTCCACACAGATGCCATCTTCATGGAATGGCAGGCTCATACTGTGTGACCTCAAGCTGGAACAGGACATCTTGGTCATAAACTGAAAACAAGCAGGACCCAAAACTTCACAGCTGTTTTCTCTTTCAGTCTTAGTCCTGGGTCTCTTTGGAGGCTTTCACTCTCTGGGGCTAAGTGGTGGCAAGGTATGGGGGGCCAGCAGTTCCCAAATCACTCCACAGCTGCCCTGTGGTCAATGTGGAGCCTGGGTCACTCAAGACAGTGACATCCATCCTTGCCCTGATGGCTCTCGGCTCCTACAGAGACTGTCTGGAGACGTGTCAGTGGGTGATTGCAGCTTCAGCTCCATTCCATCCAGGGGTCTGGAGGACCTTGAAGAATTGCTCTTGACTGAGTGTTATTTCTTGAAATTTCTGTCCATTTTCCATGGATGGATTGAGGAGGGACAGTCTATGAGAATGATTTCACTGGTTTTCTTCTCCACAGCTTTTCAAAGGAAGAGTGGATTTATTTTTTTGCAGAGATCCTATACCTAATTCTGAAAACTGTTACTTTTCCTCATTTTGGGAATTGAGCTGTGTGTTTACTATAAGAAATGCAATAGATGTTAAATTCAAGAAAACTTTTATGATTTCTTGGAAGCTGCTTGACTTCCCTGGATTTGTCTTCTCTTTCAAGGCACAAGCCTTAAACATCAGTGACTGATCTTGTGAGATACCTCACAGTTATCTGTTTTTTTTTCATTTACTGCCAGTATACTCTGGTTTGGGAAATAAAATATCGTTTAAAGGAATTCCAGGGAATTTTGATGGAAATGTTAGATGAGTGAAAGTTCTGAAAAACTGTTTTATTAAAGCAGGCTACTGACCATGTGAATTACTCTGTGTCCTGCTCTCCTCTGCCCTTTTTCCTGAGGGACCCTCACAGCCTCTCTCTTCTCACATAATCTGAAGTGTGTCTGGTGCTTGACTGATCATGTGTGAGCATGTATATGGAGCAGCTGTATGCATTACAGTGTATAACTTAAGCATACTTCCCTGTCTTGTCACCTGTCCAGATGCTTACCCAACATTGGACTACCTGCATTTTCAACAGCTAATAGCTATGTCCTGTGCTGTAATGGAGGATGGGTGGGGATGGCCACACAATACCTCCATGCCTCCCATACCTCCATACAGGGTGCAAGCCATGGATCAGTCAAAAGTTTGGACTCCATTGGCAAAAGTCAACAGTATAGTAGTTAGTTTGAAACAGAAGAAAAACTCCAGTCATTAGCTAGCTGATTCAAGGAGATATTTGCACTGAGCATCAGTGTGCAGAAGTCTAGGAACCACCTGCTGCAACATTTTGTAAAATATGTTTTGAGACTAAAATGCCAACTGGTATACAGATGCTAATCAGCTAAAACCATCAATATCTGTTTTCTGAGCATGGATCAGAGAACAGTTTCTTGGTTACAGCACAAACCAACAGACAATATTATTGTAAAGCAGAGAAACCATCAGGTCATACTTTAATTCTTTTCATTTGTCCAGGGAATTTATTTAATCTCCACCGCAAAGGGAGGATTCACAGATATATCTAGCTGAGGCAGAAGGGATGTTGTAAAGGCATATTTAATGGCATGTTGTTAAGATTTTATCATGCCTGCATGTGAGCTTGGAATTATGGAAGGTGCAACAATTCTTTTGCAACAGCAAAGATATTTTTTTTAACGTAGTTTGCGATCTGTAATACATAATCGTTACTGCAGATAGCATCCTGACGATTACAGGTTTTATGTATTTCTTGGTCAATTTGAACTCCTATTTTATAGCCTGTGAAAATACCTGTATGCACTTTTGTATGTCAGCCAAGGATGTTTATAATGTGCAGGAGTATATATATACATACATATATATATATATATATATATAGTGCATCAGGGACCTTTCTAAAAGGGTGCTAATTTCAAGCATCCCTGTATTAACCACTCTCAGATCATCTCCTGAAACATGCCTTCTCTATGGAAGTGTCAAGAGCTGATTAGGGTTTAGAATGGTTTCTTTGTCTCCTCCAGCTTTGTGAAGTTCAGACATCCTGAAACCAAGCTGTGAGATTTTGCAAAGTTCAGCCTCAAACTGCAAAACTTGGCTATTGGTATAAAGAAAAGTGAAGGTTCTTCTGGGGGATAACATCAACTACTCAATTATTTATCAATACTCAACTACTCAATTTATTATCAAGTTTTGTAAAATGTCCTTCAGGAATGCCACTAGTTCCTTCGCAGGAAAAAAAAAAAAAAAAAAAAAAAAAAAAAAAA
>CM021765.1:96918551-96938551 GCA_011076525.1 Nettapus auritus
TGATGTTACATAAATATTTTGTTATCACTGTATTATAAAATTTTACTGTAGATCACAAAAGAAAGCAAGGTACTTAACTACAAAATTACTTAAACTGCTGAAATTCATGTTTTACAGTAAAAGCCTAAAGAAGATAAACCTGTTTTATATCTCTAAGAAAGGTGAAAAGATATTGTACAAGAATCTGCTGTGATCATGTTGATCTGTAATGTGGTGTTGCCACTGCTGGTAACAGGCCATAAGCTTTGCAGTGAGCTTGCAAGATATCAGGGCTTGCTCCATATGAACTTTTCTTGACCTGCCTGCAGCTTTGTTTTAGTTAGGTTACTTGTGCCAGCAATTTCTCTTACTGATTAGGACTTCATGGCAGGTTTGCTTTGCTTTTGTTTCTCTCTGTGTAGTACCACCCTGGTTTTATGACTCTAGCAGAGCTATGTAGTGCACAAGAACACAGGCCTTGGTAGGATAACAGTGGCCTGGAGAAGGGGAGACACAGGCATGGGTTGATAAGATATAGGGCACAGACTTGGCACCGGAGACCCCATAGCTTTAAACAATTCACCAGTGATGAGTTACAGAAATGTAGACCTAGAGATGGAGAATAGTGTTTTAGGATTGCAAGGCAAAAAAAGAAATAGTGTTTTACATACATAAATCCACTTTATGCAGTGAATTTAGCTATTTAGCTATAATGTGGAAGTACAGACCACTCAAAAAAAAAAAAAAAAAAAAAAAAAAAAAGATGTAAAAGCATGGTAGCAGACATATGAAAGTAACCCCAAGTGAATCCTAAAGAGACAGAAAAGGCAATCATCAACATGAACATCATATTTCTTCCAGAAAATGATTTCAGATGCTGACAACACACCATTGACAATAACACCAGGATGAAATCCCTGCCCTCAGGATTAAGAGAAGTAGCAAAAGGGTGAGGTTAACATAAGGAAAAGGAGTTGAAAGTAAGTTTCTCTGTAAGAAAATGTATCTGTATTACTATTATGATTACTGAAGGATTTTCTGTATAGATGTCTTCTCTTTCCGTAATAATTATATCTGGGTTAATAATGATCCTTGGATTAGACTGCTAGGATTTCAATTATGCTAACAATAATTTTTTGGCTTTTATATGTGTCATGTTTCATCTTTGCCCATAAACAAGATTTTGACCTACCTAAGGAAGAAATTTTGAAAGCATGCAGCTCTTTTTTACTAGCAGAAAACAGCTTAATAAGATATTGTGGTCAGAAATTGATGTGGATGAAACAATTAAATGATATTTGTTATATGCTGCCAGCAATAATAAACACATATAAAAATCAAAAGCAGACTGTGCAAAACAGGAAAAAGGTCTTAATAGGGGGAATGTTAATCAGGAATTTGTTAATCAGGAGTTTGTTTTGGCTTTGTCTTTTTGCCAATGGCAAGCTGTAGGCAAGAGGGAAACAATGTACTATATCTCATGGAAATAGTTTGCCCTCCTTTACTTCTGCATTTGCCAGGGTGTTGTTGCTACACTGGCTGGTAGCACTGTCAGGCTCCCTGTTTATGCTCCCACAGGCTCTTCAAAAGAAGCAGCACTTGTTTGGTCTCATGGAGGTTTTCCATTAGGAGAGTGGAGGGGGAGATCATCTACATTCTTCTTCACTCTCACTTGTGCTCAGAAAAAAATGGCTCTGTGCAATGCTCATTGAAAGACCTTGGCTTTTCAGGGGCTGCAAAAGCTGTACATAAAATGAATTTTTACTGCCAAAATGGATCTTATTATTTGGAGTGTTTTAGGCTACAAAGCAGCAAGTAACTGTTCTTTGGAGAGCTACAGCAAGGCTTTATAAGAACATGGCATGTAAGCAAAGAGGTCGCATTAATTTATGCTTTCATAATATTGAGACTGTAAGGAAATATATTTTAAATAAGAATTGACATAGGAGACCTCCATGATAACAGCTTATATTGAAGGAAATCATTCTTATACAATGTATTTCTTAAGGCTCATAAAAGATAGCAATAACAAACAACATTATGCAGTATCTGGGAAATTCTATTTACTTAAAATGCTTTCTGCTTTTATTATTATCCAGGCTCATTCCTTCAGTGGAAGTTCTGATTGCAGCTTGAGCAATGTATATGATCTCATTACAACACGGCTGTATTAGAAAATCTGATACTGATAGTTCCAACAATGGCACCTTTCTCTTATTATCTGTCACTTGGTTGCAACAAGAGCTGTGCAAATTTCCTGCCATCAAATTCTGGCAGGTGGCTGGAAACCAATCTATTATATTGTACATATCCCACAGACACCCTATTGCATTGAGAAAAAAAAAAAAAAAAAATGTCAGCATTTTCAATATCCTGACATTGGTCAGTTTGGAGCACAGGCTACTGTACGGGCAATGTTTGGTAATGTACAAGTTTCTGCTTTGCTGATGAGTGTGTATAAGGGCCATCATGTAGGCCATAATGAGGATACACATCAACATTAATCTTTGTCCATTACACTCTCAGGTACGTCGCAGAAAGCTTTCAGCTTTGATGATTTCTAACAACCATTTCCTTCCCCTTATCTCTCTATCCCTTTTCTACTGGATGTTCACATCCAAGGCCAGATAGATTTTGCCTTTGGAAAGTTATGTAGTGTCACTTAGTTTCATGGGACCACAAATATCTCAGCTATATACCCCCAGATTTTGGCGTTGTGGACAGAAAGGAAAGGAGGACGGGCTACCTCTTCTTTGTCCTTGTGCAGCTGTCCTCTGGTATTTCAACTTCATTCCTTAGCTATCCTGTACTTTTATAGGATTTCACAGTACTGACAGATACAACAGGTGGTGTAGGGGTATCTGCTCAATCCCTGCACTGGAACAGACATAGAATAGAAAGAAAATCCTACCTGTCCACACCAAGTTAATGGTTTTGCAGCTTCTTAAACTAAGATTTATTAGGGAAAAATATCCCCAAATCTCACTCACAGTGAAACAAGATAACTCTCTAAGTAGGGAATCTCAGAAGATACAAAGTAAAGAATAAAACATTAAATGCTGGAAAAACAATATATGTCTTGAGAAGAACAGACCATTTTCTCCAGTTTTTCTTTCATATTTAGCAACTTTCAGTATTTCTGTGCTTGAGGGGAAGTGTCTTCTGCCCTGATTTCTCTTTGATGTCCTTAAGGTAGCTTTCTTTCTATTGTTTTTGAAACATGGCATAGGTCTGCCCTCTTCTGCAGGTATCCTCTTGCTCCCTTCAGGAGTCCTTTAGTCCCCACTCCTTCAGGCTTTTCCCTGCCTTTGCCTTCTCCCACCACTTGCCCTGCCCTGCCTTCCAGATGGATCAGTACTCTAGCTTGCTTGGATGTTCTTAGAGAAGGTGGGGTTTCTCCACCTCCCTTCTTGCTAGAGTGTTCCCCTTCAAACCAGAGTAGTCACCAGGATCAGCTTTTCTCTCTGCTGCCCTTCTTCACAGCATTCCTGGAATGACATATCATCACATAAATACAATGTACCATTGTGTAAGTGCCTTCTCAGAAACTACAATCACATTAGCTAGCTTGGGGTATTTAAAATCTGTTTCCTGCAAGGTGAAGGGAGTTCCCCTTTCTTTTTCTGATTCCATAACATTATTTTGTTGTTGTTTCTGGGTGGTTGATAAGTCTTGGTAAAAGCATTGTGCTGGCCATTTTGGTAACATTTTCTGCCAACTTGCTAGACAGACCTGCTGAAATAGAAAATTTCCATTTTGAGAATATTAACTTTTATTTATTATTATTATTATTATTATTTTTTTCTGAAAGAACAAAGGTGTTAGAGCAAAGTTGTTAAAGAAAAGCTAATGCCTTCTTTTTGTTTATGAATACAAATCTTGTTGAAATCCTGCAACTAGTTAGTTGCTAAGTACATTTCACATTATGAATTAATAAAACCATGAATTTTGTATAAGACATTTCCTGGAAGATCTTTCATGTTGCTGATTGCCAGCTTTCTTAGCGGAATGAATCCTTCTGCCTGGGGTTGTTTCAGTCTTCACAGCTGACATCTGAAAGTAGCCTATTTATTTGGGGAGTAAAACAGATTTAATGAACCATGGGAGACACATGATTTTTCAGAAGTGACCATAATGATAATGGTTCATAGATAATAACAGGCTATTTACCTGTGCCTGAATTGCTTCAAATTTATTTCCTTCAGACAATTTCCTAACCTCAGCTAGAGTAACAATATGATAGAACTGTATGTCCACAAGCAATTTGTTAATTAAAATTAATGTTGCATATTGAGCTGTTGCATTAAGCACATAGGTCTTTTCAAAGAAAGCCTGATCAGCTAACCAAACAGTTCTTTGGACCTGACCAACTTAAAAGATGAAGGATTTCTTTTTTCAGCTGCCCACAATCTTCCTAGTAGTTCTATAGACCCATAATTGGTGTATCCTTAGGATTATCCATTCTCCTCTATAAAGTGTAATGCCTGTTTCTGTAGACATCTAAGTTATTAGACTGATGTGCTTACCAAAAGGAGCAAGAAATTCCTTTACATTCTTATATGAACTAATTTAATCTACATATGGCATGGCCAAGTATGACGGATTCGATGGATGGGTGATTACTGAGACAGAGTCAACACTGGAGCTTTTCCTGAATGTCAAATAATTCCTATCCAGAATTTTCTGCACTGCAACAGTGAAGAGAAAATGCAGAGAAGCTTGTTCTTTCTTCTGCCAAAATTTTATCTGATACACAGCATAGCAGCAATTGCAGAGTTAAAATGTGTACATATGTAAGAAATACACATATAAATAATCAAGAAAAAATCTGGGAAACAAAATTCTGTCAAGGCAGCTAGACATCTGCGGTAGGTTTTCTGTTAAATTTAGATACTTAAATCCAAGAATACTACTCACAAAACCTTTGCTTAACCTTCCTGGCATCTCAAAGGCTAAGGATTCTTGGAATTTCACCAGAAAGTTACTCAGTGCAGATTGCCTCACACCTGATCTATTCTGAAGTGACAGAAGCAGCATCTCTATCCTGACATCCACTTATCTGCAAGGAGGAGCCAAGGCTTCTGCTTCTTGCTTCTAAAACTGTTTTGTGATTTCCTATAATGCCCGTGAATTCAAGATGCTGTCCTCACTGGTTTGCAAGACTGAGTTCCATTTTCTGTCCTTCCAGTTCTTCCTCAAAGACCTATGTCTTTGTAAGACGGTAATTGTCCTTTCTCAGAGGGTAGATTTGGGCATCTAAATCTGCGAGATTGCTTGGGTGCTAAGGTTCTTTGAGAATCTAAGAGTAACAGGAGCCCAGTGTCACTGGCTTTCCTGGGGCAGGCAAGATTTTGGCTGGGAGATCATTCAAGTATAAAAATTGCTGTCTGAAGCCTTAGATTTAATTATGCAACAGAGCTTGGATTTTCTTTACTTTATTTTTTTAATTTTTTTAAATGTATAGAATAAATGGCAAAATTCAGAATATAGCATGCAGAGGCAAACCTGCATTTAAAAATAAACTGCAGGATATACAGGACAGAATATAAATCTTAAATAATTTTAAGAGATAATTTTGGCATTTGTGTAAACAATAATAGAGAAAAGAGCTCCAGTGATAATTTCTAATTAAAAAAATTATCTGGATACCTTTTTTTCACATGCACCCCACATCTTTGACAGCATATATACTGCACTTTCCATAAGTGGAGAGTTTTGAGATGTGCAACATTTCCTGTGTAACAACATATCAGTTTCAGGTTGCGATGAGAAAAAAATGGTTTCAAATATCACGGGTTCAAAAGTGCAGCTGAAATGTTGAAGTATTAGTTTCACATTCTACCTAAGAAAAACTGTGAAAAGAGAAGCAGAGAGAAGACTGAGGATAAAATTCCAATAAAAATAAGATAGCTATATCTAGCCAGACACGCAGTGTTATATATATCTATATAATACCGTATGCGTCACAAATATGGTAACAGAGCGTTAAGGCTGCATGGGTAGACAGTCAAAAGTTTGGAAACAGCCTTGTTAAGGTTGCTTACTGTGTTGCTCTGCTCCCTCACATTGAAAACACATTATGCCTTTTTTAGCTGTAATATTTCTCTGCGTACTCTTTCTTAAATAGAATAAATATTTCTTTTATATAACCTCAGGAAACTTGAAGTGTTGTTTATTCCTCTAAGCATTTGTGGGTTTTCATTATCACAGTGGTGCAGACAGTGACATGGATGCTCAATCTTGTTTTTAGCTTTCTGTACCATTCGGATGGCACAGAGTTGTCAAAATCCAGAAAATACCATCACCCCACTTCACTGCCCCCCTGTATCCCTTTCTGACGTGTCTGATGTAGGTGTTTCCCTTCTGCCTTCCTCCTTCTGTCATTTTTTCATGCTTAAGTAAGATGAAACACATCTTACTTCAGTACAGCTTTTAAAATGAGGAAAAAGAGCTGGCAAGAACCTTCCTCCATCATTACTCCATAAGAAACATGCAACAGCATCTCCTGCAAGACTTTATGTGGTTTGTCCTCTTCTATCTCTAAGGCCAGGGTGAAGAAGTTCCAAGCCTAGGGACCTGAATCTAGGTCTAACTTTAATTTTATACCAGTTAGGGTTATATTTTACCTCTCCCACCCTCCTCCCACAGACACACTGTGTCCCTCCATCCTCTGTTTGGATGCCTGCAGAGATCAACCACTTCCCACCTGAATTATCAGGTGCCCTTCTCAGCTCAGCACTGTCAGTCAACAGAACAGCTCCTGCTTGTTAAATAAGCAAGTTTTAACTGCTACTCTCTAGAGGGATTATTTATTTATTTATTTATTTATTTATTTATTTATTTTCTTGACACAGAATAGGCTTTCTAAAGAAGGTTTCTTGAATTTTCATGCTAGTGACGTGTGTGGGTTCTAACCTGTTTGTCCACACAGAAAATGAGACCAGCCTATCACACTCTTAAAAAAAAAGATGAAAAAGTAAGGTATGTAATTAAAACTACAACACCTACTACAATTCCTTTAGCACTAATCCAAACCCCCATATACTAATAGACTGGCAACACAGTTGTCCCAGTACAGACCTGAACACTACTTCTCATGGCAATTTAACTCTGAGCGTCCAAATAATTGCTGGAGCATCTATGGAGAGACAAAAATATTTCTGATAAATTCTAAGGTACTCAGTGCATCCATATTCCTTACTGTCAGCCAGTCTTGGGGACAAAATCACAGCTGCATACATATCCCCTCCCTTTCTAGTTAGGTAGTGGGTAGACATTATGTTTTGGATGTGATTAATAATTTTACTAGCTCCAGATGATTGTCAACATTCATCTGCTAGAGATCATTACCCTCATGCCTGAAACTTCTGAGCAGAACATGGGTGTTCTTTCGTTCATTTTAGCATTAAATCAGCAAGGTTCTCTTATGCTATCTTCATCTGCAGTTTAAGGCAGGCTGGAAGCCTTGGCACTGAGGCAGATGAGGTAGTCACTAGTAGCTTTCTGCCAGGCCCTCTTATGCACATGAAACAGGGACTAAAGGAGAGGGGTGCAGATACTTGCAAAGCAAAGACATTTGTATGCCTTCATTGTATCTGCTGGAAGCTTCTTATTCCCATACTTGTTTTCTGAGAGCTGAGGCTTCAGCATTAGTTTGATTCTTACATGTTCTTTGTAATGGGTGTGCAGGGGATTCAAACCCACTTTACTGCATGGCTGGCTAAAACACTAAGGCAAAAGGGGCACAGTATAGAGTGTTAGTATGAGGTAGAAGTAACAGAGAAAGAAAGAAAGAAAAAAAAAAAGTCGTATCTTTTCAGGTTCTATTTCCTTTTGGAGGATAGCATAAAATTCTTGCAGAGAGAGTGAAGGTTTTAAAGCTTAAGAAATGCAATATGATTCCATAATGCAACTCCCTGATAATTTTCTTCTTTTGAAAACCTGAGCTCAGCTTAATATATTTATATTCTAAAGTTGTGTTAGGACAAATAGAAAAATATAGTGTGTTAAAAATTCAGAGTGCGATCAGAAAGCTGTATGAAAAAAAAAAAAAAAAAAAAAAAAGGTTTAACTGGGAAGGTCAGCAACTCTTTAGCGATTTTATTACAAATAGCTCAATTATATTGTATAATTCCCATGATTGCCAGAGACCTCATTGATTACTCACAATGGTACTGCATTAGGATACTGATAACGAGATGTTTATTTTAATAACTATGCTCTCTGTAGATGTACTAGTTTGCGGAAGCACTAGGTTAAGGGTACTTCAGTTAAGTGACTCCTGAATGAATTTAACATAATAAGGAAGACAGATGGGCTTTCAGCTCCGTAGCAACAGGAAAGAAAACAAGACACCACCAGAGCACAGATCCTTTCATGTTGTTCTTTTTGCAAATACAATATACTGCTTTTCAGCACATTAGTTATTTCTGGTTAGGATAGTTATATCATATAAAGAACTCAGAGTTTGAATCAATAAAGGTTAGACACTTCTGACACTTGCGTTAAGCAGCAGCTTACCCTAGAAAGGACAATTTTCCATGTTTCTTTAACACCTACTGTAATAAAAAGAATCACACTGAAAACAAGGTAATGGGTGCCTTCAGCAATGGTTGCAGAGCCTGGCCTAAAATTAGTGATGAAAATAATGGGTTTTGATTTTTACCACTGCTTCCATGAGAAATTAAATTCTCCTTACCTCTTTCTGTTTCTCATCTCCACTTTGCAGGCAAATCTCAGTTCCCTTTACTGCCACCGTAATATCTCTTAGATGGGCACATTTCAGTATGGGATCTATTATCCCATGTAGAAAGCTCTTCCGAGAATCCAGCTGAAAGTCCATTTCTATGCTCAAAGTCATTATCATTCTGTCTGGATCCAAAGGCATTTTTAACATCTACAAACAATGGAAGAAAAACTAAAGATGCAGCTTCAGCAACTGAAATTAAAAAATCCATTTCAAATACAGAGGTACTGTAATCTGTACAAAATGATTAGATTTCACACAAGTACTGAACTATTTTGACAATTTAGCCCTTAAAAATCTGTACCAATAACTATATTGCAAACGCAGAAGAATCAGCACAGCATGATGCAAGTCTCTGATCTCAAGTTAATCTTTAAAAATAAAATGACCTAGAAAGAATTTATTTAGTTTCTTATATAGCTGAGGGTTTTGTGTTACATTCTGTAGACAGTAAAGGCCTGGAGAGGATTTCATATTTCTCATTGTAATTTCTGTTGAGCCATCATTTACCCTCATTAATCTTACAACAGACTCTGCCCAGCATCTTCGCATGCAAGCAAGACTCCCCTATTAGGAAGCCGGCATGAGATGTGTGGTATAGCATCCAACAATTGGGCCAATGCACTGCATATGATGTATGCAGTGCATTTTTTTTTTTTTTTTTTTTTTAAATTTAATTTAATTTAATTTAATTTAATTTAATTTTTATTTTATTATTTATTTATTTATTTATTTTCTAGACAGCTTTCAGAGCTCTACAGCCCCAGTCACATTCTCCCAGTGAGTCTTTGGGAGAGACTTTTTGAAAGAGTCCACAGCCTCCTGTTATCCCTGCTTAGTTTGCACCTGGGGTTGAGGAAACCCAGAGCTTTCCATGTCCAGCTCATTGAACTCTGTTGTCATCAGTGCTGCTCCACAGATCCACCGTGTTCTGGATGTGATGCACTGGTGTGTGGTGATTCTGAAAGGAGTCTCTCAAAGGATGGACCCATGATTCTCCATCACTATTAAGCAGGCTTTTTCATTACAGCTGCCATCTAGACAGCACAACAGCTCCATCCCTACCATGTCCAGATGCTTCTAATCCAGATGTAATATTACTTCCTGGCAGTAATGAAATTGTCATGAAAATTGGCAGTAATGAAATTGTCATGAAATTGTCATGAAAATAATGAAATTGGCAGAAAATGAAACTGTCATTTATGCAAGGAAAAAGGTGGGCAGAGCCACAGAAAAGCCTTCTAAAATTAAAACACATGCACATGTACATGTGGGTATGGATATGGATATGCAGGGAAAAGAATTAGAGAAGGTGCTGCTTTTATATACTCTTACATCTGACAAATGAAGGGAATGTGTCACATGTACATCTGTCTTGTTAACAGAAAAGGGGTTATAAAGAGATTCTGCTGATTACTGCAAAATGTCCTGCTTTCATGTAAAAGAATTATATGAAACATAATGAAAATATTTTAGTGGATGCTTAGTTACTTTAAACCAACTTAATCTGTCATGCTTTGCAAATACAAGACATAATGGAGGGATATTTTCTTTTTTCATCTTTTCTCCAGGACAGAAAAAGAAGGCTCAAACTACATTTTATTGTGGTTTATCTTCTTACATAAAGACCAAGGAATTAAACTATACAAGGACCAATTCAGATTAATGACATCTGTTTTAATAACTGTGATCAAAGCTTATTCATTTATACACAGAATTTCAATCACAGCTTTTTATTTTCAATCTTAAATTTCAAGAGGTTCCCTGGAGATTCCATGTTAATATTCATTGTAGAATATAGAATATATAGAATGTAGACTATATATAAAAAGCTTATATTTATTAATATTAATTAAAAACCAGCCTGTTTTAAATATGTTACCTTCCTATTATTTCAGATAAATACATTAATTCTATTTTATTATTATTATTATTATTATTTTTTAGTGTCAGTTTAATAACATATTCTCTTTTCTAAGATTAAGAATCCTGTGGGAATACTGGAACTTTACTCTGATTTAACCCCGTACACAGATTTGTCTTTAAACCTATTGAAATCTCTCTCTTGGTTGCCAGAAGACAATATAATGATAACTTTCAGGAAAAGGCACTATCTGAAAAAAAGGCTAGTTTTCACGAAACACTATATCTATGGCATTAATATCTGCTATCATTATTTATTAAAAGAGCAGCTCTTTAAAGACAAGATGTGAGACTAAACAAAATAACAATAGAAGATCCGTATAGAAAACAGGTGAGAGGGAGTATTTAAAGAAAAGGAAACTCAACATTATTTTTCTTATTTTCATTTTTCTTCTTTTGGTGTCTAGCCCTTTTACCATGTTTCTACACAAACTTAAGCTGGTTAGACACCCCTCCCCACCTTCATTTCAATTATCTGAGCTATATGTTCCTTAACAGTGAAGTGATAACCACAGTACTTTACTGCTTCACCAACGAGACCAAATTTTGATTACAGAAATATATATTTACAACCAGTGTAAGGCTCTCTTTTTTAAATAAACAAACAAACAAACAAACAGAAACGGTAAGCATTTCTTCATTTATTTCCTGAGATTCTATTCACCTGAATAATGCATTTAAATCCTCAAAGGCGTTCCTCAGCCCTTTTTTTTTTTTTTTTTTTTATGATCTCTGAAAGCAGTATTTAAGCAAGCAGCACCCCAACACAAAATTCATCCTCCATGCCCCTAAACATATATTTTAAAAAAAAAAAAAAAAAGAAAGAAAGAAAGAAAGAAAAAAAAAAGCGAAGGAAATCTGGAAATCTATACTTGCTTCACTTCCTGCTTTCTGCATACCACAACCAGTTTGCAACATGAATGTATGCAAGAAGGGAAAGCAAAACTGGGAAATAAAATAGTTCTTCAAAAGCAGAAAAAGGCACTGTTTGTTGTTCACAAAATATCAGAAAGCTAAATGCAAATTTGCCCTTGAATAAAGGAAGGGAAAGGAGAAAGACACTGGAAGGGATTCAGGAGGTAGAGTTCAAGTTTTCTTTTGAATTTCAAGTTTGCCTGAAACAGTTTGACTCTCAGTGCTGCTGACATTGCATAAAGTGAACCCACCATCAAGGTTTAGATGAAACCTAGGTAAACAGAAGTAGATTTCATGCTGTTCTAATACAGACCCCTGTGAAAGCACAACTGCTCAGAAAAGTATGTAATATGCTTCAAGTATGTGGGCCTACAAACCTCGAGAGGCATCACTGAAACAGTTCTAGCTGAAAGACTTCTAATTTGACACTGAAGAGGCAACCTACCAAGTAATAACTATGAAAACTGCACAGAGACAATAATTCAACCTACTGTAGCTGTGTTTTAAGCATAAGGAGAGCTGCTGTATATTAGTGCAAACCTTAATACAAAGCTTACCATGCTATCAGAGGATTGTTCAGTTTTTTAATGTGTTAGCCAAACGAAACACAAATCATAGAACACATTGAGAGTTAGCATGGGCATGTTTGATGTACCACAGCACATACACTAAAACAAAAAATAGGAACTTTTGTAGTGGAAGAAGTAACATCAATAATAAAATAATTCTCACACTGAGATCACGGCCAAACCACCCATGATTTTACTGGAGAGGTAAAGTCTCTCTAGACAGCTCATCGTAGCTAAGGATCATTACTGAAGCCCTGTCCCATTATAAACATAGATATTCCTACCCATATAGCACTTTCATATTCAAAGGAATACCTGGGTGGTAGTCAATCAGAAAAACAGCTCAAAGGTAAGAACAAGTTGTCTGTTTTCCATCCAGAAGTACAACAAATTTCAGCAATACCAGTCAGGACAGAGCAGGAAAAAATAAAATAAAATAAAATAAAATAAAACAAAATCCTGAGTTTTTGGCACATATTCCTCTAGACTTCATGCATCTAAAGGCACACATTAAGGAGAACAGCCATTATTGATGTTGTTCTGCACTATCATGCATAAGACGCTTAGTTAATTCCCAGCCTCTTGCTCTGCAGAGACCAAGAGCTCTTAAACCAAGATGTCTCATCACTTCAGTAATGACATCTCCAGGGATCTACAGTGTAGGGTGGATGGGCTACAAAGTCTGCCAAAAGTGACTGATTTGGTCTTCCTTTGTCCAAATGTTATTTCCTGAAAATAAGAGCACAAGAAACTGCTGCAACATGGTATTACTAACATTTTAAAATATATGCTTAATAATGAATGTGTGAGATGTATTAATAATCTACACCCCTGTAGTTTTGAGATGTTCTTTAATAAAAATGTAGCAAATGGGTAATGAAAAGAGGTAGAAAATTTTTCTATGCTTTGTATAAAGAAAGTGCAAGACAAAGGACAGAAATATACCACAGAGTTACAGAGAAAACTGTAGATACCTTGCTACATAACCAGTTTATTAACCCAGTCATCAGACAGGACTAATATAAACTGTACACTTTTATTCTGCAGTGCTTCAAATCTGGGTCAGACAAAAATAAATAAATAAATAAATAATAATAATAAAAAAAATCTTGGTGTGTCTCGTAACAATCGGGTTTGTCCAGTAGAGGGAGGCATTGTCAATGCAGTCAGTTCTGAAAAGCAAGACTGCAGCAACTGCTGGGTAAAGAAAATAAAATTCAACCAGCAATGATGTACGTTTTGTTTGCAACAGTATCTCTTTAAACATTATGAAACTTGGCAAATGCTTAAAACTTCTGTAGGTCAAGCAAGATCATAAGATGGCTTGGTAGTAAAATCTCTGACCTGTCCTGAATGCACATGATTACGATGATGTCCAGAGAAGGTTAAAAAATTTTTTGAAGAATTGGCAAGCTTTCCAATTGAAGAATTTACAGGCTGTAGTGTGCACATCCCTTGTGCAGGGAGTGGTGTGAGAACAGCCCCCAGGCACCCTACCATCACTAGCATGGAGAAATGCCCAAAGATAAGAGCATACCCCTACATACTTATACATAAGCAACAGACACAGACATGGACTCTAAGCAAAGAGCCAGAGCCAGTCATGCCTGCCAGGCACTGTTCTCTCCCTGAGGAAATGACTAAAAGGAAGGGAGGAGATGCAGCTGTAGCATCGCTCTGGGAGAATGTGCAACCTATTGTCTGCTCCCATGTCAAAAATCCAAGTATTTTGTATATTTCCTTGAAAAAGTCCTTTGTGGGATGAAGTTTTGCCCAGATCGTGTGGAAGATATCACAAGTTTTCCGAGACCTCAGAGATGTTTAGCTACACGAAGGCTCTGCCACGACAGTGCCTCTCAGACACATCACGTCTTGGCTTTGGCCATGACCCAGGTGTTCACTGAGATGCTCAAGAGTTCCCATAGCTGTGCCGGGTAGCTATGCTCAGTGAGCTTGATATTTTCAGGATGTATTTGCCAGATCTACTGAGAATGAGTTTGGTGTGTCATACATCCGTGAAACACTATCTTCACTGCTTGTGCACAAAACAAGTGCTTGGCACATATATACATGCTTCTGTCTGGGAAACCCTTATAGGTATAGATGTATGGAAAAGAGGCAGTAAAATGTGTTTGTGTTGTATCAGGGAAAAGAAAGATTTGCCCTAGAGAAATGACTCAAGTGCAATGACTTCATCATATTTTTCCATACTCTATTCTGTGCTTAAAAATATAAACTTGGTCATGAGTGTGCAGACCACTCTCACACAGACACCTGCATGTCTTTGGCACCACATGCTTTCTATTATAAATAAGAGCTACACCTTGATTTTGTGGCAGAATTGAGACTAAAGTCTCTTATAAAATCAGCCAGCACTGTGCAGACAGCTTCAGTCCCCCGCAATCAATGCTTTATGGATAAGTTGATGCATGCACTCTGAAGAAAATGAAATAAAATGTACCACATCAGTTTACATAATCCAAGAGCCGATAGCCTTCATTTTCTGAGCCACCAAAACAAAGATATAAAATAAGGAGATTCAGAAGCTGGAATTTAGTGTCCACATATTTTGCATAATTTTTCCAAAAAAAAAGTCTCAAAGCTTTTTTAAAGAGGCTGCTGGGGGGGGGGGGGGGGGGGGGGGGGTTGCGGAAGGAGGGCAAAACTAAGATTGTTGTAGCACTTCCTACATAGGCTGAAAAAAATGGTGTAGGTTGGGAAAAGTGATGCATAAACTCCCTTCCTTCTGTATTATGCTGGCTGCCTGACATGTTAGATAAGTTATTGAAAGGCAAAAGCTTTCAGATTCTGTCATCTGAATTTACCCCAGGACTTCAGTTTTCAACTTTATCTCAGTTCCTGGAACACTCCCCTCCCCACATCCTCCTCCTCCCAAAAAACTAAACCAACTAACTAACCTACCAAACACAAAGAACCTCCCCCGCCCCCCCCCCCCCCCGACCCCCCCGAAAAAACAACAAAGGGAATACTCCTAGACATTGGATAACCATTGCCAAACCCACACTGTAAGGCTGTGATCTTACAGCTCCCTGCCCTCCATGCCTTTGTTCCTGCCTTAGTGACTGTTACGTTCTTGCACATCTGTAACTGCAGGAGGTTCTTTCTGAGAGTTCCTTAAGCACCATGACTTTCACATACAGGTGATGGTTTCCATGAGTCCTATCAGCTTCAGGTACTGATTATTCATCCAACCATGCATGCAGACACTCTTTTGTGTATGGCTGGAAGTGCAAAAATTGATGGCTAGACTGGAAAATATTGGCTTGTATTAAACAAGGAAACATTCCTTATTCATGTTTGTCATCTCATTGTTTAAAATAGATTTCACAGGGTCAATTTCTTCCCATAGAAAGATTTCAAACAGTAGCTCTGATAATATGACTTAACAATCAGCTGTGTTTATGCAAGAAAGATACTTGGCAGGTATATGAATATGAAAATATATATTTTGTCTATTACTTTTAATAAATATTGTGGCAACTGTCATATAAATAAATACATGTTAAAAAATAAATGAAAACACAACCTAATGTCTGGCAAGTTAGCAATTAGGTATCTAAATACCCTTACAAAGCTGGAACACTATAGTTCTAAAACATGACTTCCCTCTCCAAGCTACCCTTATTTTATTTTCATAAATAAAAAATTACCAATCAAGCATATCAAAATCAATCAATCAAATGAACAAACAAAGCCTCACCACCACCACCAAAAAGAACACCACCACCAACAAAAACAAGCAAAACAATAACAGCAAACACAAAACAATCACAGAATCACAGAATCACAGAATTTCTAGGTTGGAAGAGACCTCAAGATCATCGAGTCCAACCTCTGACCTAACACTAACAGTCCCCACTAAACCATATCCCTAAGCTGTACATCTAAACGTCTTTTAAAGACCTCCAGGGATGGTGACTCCACCACTTCCCTGGGCAGCGCGTTCCAATGTCTAACAACCCTTTCGGTAAAGAAGTTCTTCCTAAGATCCAACCTAAAATTCCCCTGGCGCAACTTAAGCCCATTCCCCCTCGTCCTGTCACCAGGCACGTGGGAGAACAGACCAACCCCCACCTCACTACAGCCTCCTTTCAGGTACCTGTAGAGAGCGTTAAGGTCACCCCTGAGCCTCCTTTTCTCCAGGCTGAACAATCCCAGCTCCCTCAGCCGCTCCTCGTAGGACTTGTTCTCCAGGCCCCTCACCAGCTTTGTCGCTCTTCTCTGAACTCGCTCAAGCACCTCGATGTCCTTCTTGTAGCGAGGGGCCCAAAACTGAACACAGTATTCGAGGTGCGGCCTCACCAGAGCTGAGTACAGGGGGACAATCACCTCCCTAGCCCTGCTGGTCACACTGTTTCTTATACAGGCCAGGATGCTGTTGGCCTTCATGGCCACCTGAGCACACTGCTGGCTCATATTCAGCCGACTATCAACCACCACTCCCAGGTCCTTCTCTGCCTGGCAGCTCTCCAACCACTCATCTCCCAGCCTGTAGCTCTGCTTGGGGTTATTGCGTCCCAGGTGGAGGACCCGGCACTTGGCCTTGTTGAACTTCATGCAGTTGACCTCAGCCCATCGGTGCAGCCTATCCAGATCCTCCTGCAGAGTCTTCCTACCCTCAAGCAGATCGACACACGCACCTAACTTGGTGTCATCTGCAAACTTACTGAGTTTGCAGTACTGTGCACTCGATCCCCTCATCCAGATCATCGATGAAGATATTAAAGAGGACCGACCCCAGCACCGAGCCCTGGGGAACGCCACTAGTGACCGGCCTCCAACTGGATTTGACTCCATTCACTAAGACTCTCTGGGCCCGGCCATCCAGCCAGTTTCTAACCCAACGAAGTGTGCGCCAGTCCAAGCCAAGAGCAGCCAGTTTCCTGAGGAGAATGCTGTGGGAAATGGTGTCAAAAGCCTTGCTGAAGTCAAGGTAGACCACATCCACAGCCTTTCCCTTGTCCACCCAGTGCGTCACTTTGTCATAGAAGGAGATCAGGTTCGTCAAGCAGGAACTGCCCTTCATAAACCCATGCTGACTGGGCCTGATCGCCTGCTTGCCCCGCAAGTGCTGCGTGATGAAAAAGCAGCTAAGGACTTTGAGAAATGCAGAAGAAATTAGGTTGTCCTGATTTTAAGTAGACACTCAGTCTGTCATGGAATATTTACATATATAACTATACTTATAGATTTTTACATTTACTTTTCACATTCCTGTACAGCTTGGTCAATTGAAATGATATACAAGAGGAAACAAAACGCGATAAATGCTAAGGATAAAGCAAGCACTATGAAGTCTTAGTTTGGTCCCCTTATTTTGGACACTGATACAACTGATATATATTATTTGAATCTAGTATTTCCTGGGAAATATTTTTGTTCCATTTAATCAGGTAAAGTCACAAGAGAACAGGTGGCTGTTGATTTCTCTCTTCCTAACCCAGGGCATCAACTAGATTATCATAAACCCCCCAGCTTTTCTGCAATGTGTTTTTGGAATGACTTCTAACATGGTGAGCACCCAAGACACTTAAGAGATGGAACTTGCCATCTAGGGGATGTTGTGACAAGGGCAGTAACCCTGCCAGGAAAGCAAAGTTAGTTTGCTTGGGGTGCCCATCCTTCAACCCCATTGAACTAAGGTCTGAGGAAGCAGAAAGTGTTTCACTGTAAATGGAGATGTCAGGACAAACTGTCACTGCAATCAATGTACTACCAATTATTCAAGACAGACTCTGTTGCTAGGGTCTGGTCAAGAAAACACATGGAACTTCTTCCCGGTTTTTATCTCCCCTATCAGCTTGTCCTGTAAAGTTATCTTCATTCTGCTTCGTATCCTCACTTTACTCTTCTTGCATTTTTCTTCACAGTGTCTCCCTGAAGCCTTTTCCTCATCCTGGGCTACTAATCTGTGAGACGATAAACCCAGGAGATGAAGTTTTTCCTGCTGTGGCAGTGAGTTACATTTTTTGTTCTTGCTCTGTCAGTTCTTCCAGCCTCACTGACTCCTCTGAAACACACAGGGCAGAGGACAGTAAAGAAGAACAGAAAGAGAGAGAAGTGAAGTCATTGCCCAATGCAGAAGAAGGCTTAAGTTACACCTTTAGATGGGAAAACTATCAGAGGTAAGGTTTTAGAAGAAGAAATGTCTTCCCTGCTGACAGCACTGTGAGGTATAGCTTCAGGGCAGAATTTTAAAAACAGAGATTGTCTTGACCTCTCTCCAGCCTTGCATGGTCCTCAGCATGGTATAGCAGGAAAAAATAAAAAATAAAATTATACTGGGTTAGACACAAAAACACATCACATTGCAGCAGAGATGCAATATTCCCCCTGATTTTTCTGTGGCTCTGGCTGACAAGAACTGGGAAACTGTGTTCAATATGACCACATGAAAGATTTGAAAACAGAGAGAGTTCAGAAAAGAGCAACAAAATAATTAAGGGGCTGGAGGGATTTACCTATGAGGAAGATTAAAAGAACTAAATAAATATGTATAGTTTGGCTAAGCGATAACTAAGGAGAGGCATGCTAACCATCTACAAATATTTGACTGGCATGCACACAAGGGAGGGAAAGGAATTACTTAGCATGAAACAAGCAGATATATCAGGGAGTAATGGGATAAAATTAAGAAATGGAAAATTGAGGCAGAATTTAAGGCAAATCCTCCTGACAATGAATTCTAATAGCCTGTGGAAAACACACCAGCATATGTGCAATAGGGAACAGTCCTGCACTGATAAGAAGGGAGACTTAAATGACTTGCTGGGCCTTTCCAATCTCAAATATTTATGATTCTATAATTAAGTAATATTAAATTTAATGGCATGTGCCATTTTTTTTTTCAGCAAACTCTGACTGTTGCCTCAGGTCAGAAGTGTGCAATTATTTCCTAACTAAAGGCCTTATATTTTAACTCATGAATTCTCCTAAAATTAACTAGGTATGTCTCTTTTTTAAAAAATTAAATTGAATTTCTGTTAATGCATTTTCTTTTATTTTCAAATGACAAATATCTGCCCTTACTAGAGATTCATAAATCCTTCTTTATGCAAGGCAAGCATGCATACTTAAAACTACATGGCTTAGTGCCTGAACCTGGTCAGCCTCAGGTTGAATGCCTGCTGTGTTCAAGGGAACTGATGTTCCAACCCCAGAGGAGCACAGAGGCACTTCTCACTCAGAGGAAGAACTGCATGCTACAGAGAAAAAGAAGTTACGTGGTATTGGCAGATCAGAACTGTTTGCAGAGCTTTGAACCTAGAATGCATCCATTTGAAGAGCTTCACATCACCACTTAACCCTATGCCTCAACACCATTTATGAAACATAAACAGGTGTTTGTATGTTCTGTGCCCATGCTTCCAGCTAGTATCACAGCTGTTGTATCACAAGCTTCCTCTATTTTACATTGGCATCCTCCTTATTTTGGTGCATATGCCTCTTTCTTCCAGCATACAATCCAAAATGTCTCTTAAAATGCATACTTGTCTAGGCTGTGTTCAGTTCAATCATTTTGGGGAGTCCAAGTGGGCTGCTCTCATCTGCCTTACATAGCAAGTGCTGGCTGAGGTAGCTGTAGAAAACAATGTTGTAATTTTTGTGTTGTAATTTTTACTGATATTCTACCATTTGATGTGTTACATGCACTGACAGACCAAGAGAGTTTATGCAGTCTAAATCTTTGTGAATGATTATAAAAATACTTCATTTTTCCAGGTAACAGTGCTGCTTTCTTCACAAGTTGGAAAGGCATTTGTGACTCTTAACATTGTGATTCTTTCTTTCTGTACTGCAATTGTACACTTGACAATTTACCAATGCTGCATCATCAATTTGTGACA
>CM021765.1:96941051-96943476 GCA_011076525.1 Nettapus auritus
GGGCTGGATCTAGCTATATTTCTTGTAGCTACTGGAAATCTATATAGTGACAGCTGCTATCGGGGATAACAATGGTCAGACAAGGAATACCATTTTTTAAAGTATCTTGTTTACTGCATCCCATCTCACAGTGAACATCTCATTTCCTTCCCACTCAAGCATGGCTGGGAACAGTCTGGTGAAGGACAAGAGGTCTCTGCAATTACACCAAGAACTGTGCTGCAACAGATTTGTGTATTTCAGAGCAACTTCTTTTAGTGTGACTTTCAGATCCCTCTGTGATCTCATGGTGGTGGTGGGAAATTTCAGCTTAATTGTTCTACATTAATCTCTCCCATTTGTGAGGCCAAAGAAGATGGCTTTACCTGTTCCATCAGTTTCCTCTCAGTGAACAGCTCACCTTGGGAGAGTGAAACTCCATACCAGACATTTTCAACAAGTTTAAATCTACATGACACCACTTAGGCAATGCAGAAACAATGGTAGATCAAAACTACTATTTACTTCTTCTAAAAAAATCCTTATATGATGTGAGTGTATGTGCTTTTATCATAACCAACCTAAGTCTTCTTTTGCAAGAAAGGTGGCAACTCTGAGCCAGCTCTCCATTTGGTATTATGCATGAATTCCCTATTAATCTTCAGATATACAATGACAGCAATTTTCTCTTCAAAAAGTGGTGTTGCAAAATCCATAATTTTTATTCTTTCTCTGCTACTGCTTTTTGCAGAGCAGCTGATTTTCATTCCAGGGGCAGTGTACAGAACAGCCCACTAGGTGACACAAGAGACGGCCATCTGACAAAGACTGGGAATGGACTTGGGCTTTCTGTTCTAATAATCACAAGTGCCAGTAACAAGACAGGAGGAGATACTCAAACATAAATAAATTAATTAGCAAGGACATTATTTATACACTGGGAATTCCTAGTGTACGTGGTGTCTGCTCTAATAACCCATGGACAAATCACCTCTCCTTGCTATAACACCTCAGGGAGAGGACCAGAAGAGAAAGACAACCATAAGTTTTCATCTAAAGGAAAAAGGATAAGAAGCAGCTTGAAAATCTTCAGGGAAAGATCCTACATATTCATAAAGAGCAGCACAATCCATACGGACACCTGCCCCTCACAACAGCTTCTCTTGCTCCTGGCTACTATTTTTCCAGAGTGATCTGCAGTTAATATCAACAGGACTGTGGTGCACGGGTATTTGAGTGCTCCAAGCTTGCTTTTTCCTAATGCCATGAAACAGAAGTGGCTGTGAAACTTTTTGGGTAAAAGATTGACTTCCAGGAGGTCAAGAAAAATTAAGTCTCTTCCTTGCTTACATACCCTTTGTCAGTACATTCTAGCTTTCATGCATCACATGAAAATGAATGAAAATAAACCTATGTTAACGACATTTTCTCCTTTATGACCTAAACATTTTGGAACAGATTCTTAACTGCTGGTAAGCTGTTAAAAATGGTAAAATGAAAGAACCCCAAAATTCATATCCGTACCTCATGAGGACTGGTCCTTTTCATTGGGCAGTATAACTGAATATTTTTTACAAGAAAAATGAAGACAGATAAGGTCTTCAATGTTTTTTCTATGAACTTGTACAGTGTGTGTCATAAGATCCTAACCTTTAGGTCTTTTTTAAGAAAAACACAAAAATAAGATTCCCGTTAAATGGTTGCCTTGTATGCCATTTTTACCTCTAAGCAGTGTGCTCCTCCCATACTGTTGAGTCATTCCAATTTCTAGTACTATTCAGAACAGCATTTGAGCTTTTCTTGGTAGGTGAAATATATGTGATATTTTGTAAAGAAATAAAAAAGTTTCTTTATGCACAATTTTGTTTTCTCTAATTGGCCAGTGAACATGTAGGCATGAACATGTATTTAGGTACATGATGTAATGTGTTGCTGCAATAGTGATAGCCTACAATTATATGAAACTATGATATTAAGATAGAAAAGGGTTACGGTGTTAAAATTCACAGCACTTTAAAGCTCTGAAGTTAAAAAAAAAAGGGGGGAGGGCAAGGAAAAAAAAAAAAAAAGACTTCCCACAACACTTTTTGAAGATAAACATAACCATATAATTTACGGTACGTGGTAATTACTTCCCTGTTTGAGATGTTCACTCTTTCCTACCATTGTAATTTCACATACTGGATAATGAGTATCCTCTGCACAAAAACAAGAGTAATGGCTGTGCAGCAGAAGAATGGTTACTTGATCATTGTACAATAAAACATTGTGTCACTTCTCTGTGCATGACTCAAGTACAGGTGTGCAGAGGAATAAAACTGAAAGGCCAGTTTATTAAGTTAAAAATATGTAAAAATGTAAAAATATTTTTTTTAAAAAAAGGAAAGGAAAGGAAAGGAAAGGAAGGAAGGAAGGAAGGAAGGAAGGAAGGAAGGAAGGAAGGAAG